>OZ004583.1:600000-1085000 GCA_963924555.1 Crambe crambe
GTAAACTGGTACCAACAACTATTACTTACCTAAAGAAAAGCCGAAACCAAGAGGACCCTTGATAATGTTGACAGTAGCCCTCTCTCCACCAAATCCCTGACTTGATTCATTGTATGATGGCAACTCATCAGAAACCCTTGAAATATCAGGCAAAGGGTAGCCTCGACGAACCTCTATGGTCACATCAGATCCCATACGGAGACTCTGGAAAAGGTCTACAACTTTTCGGTGACTGTAGGTCAAAACGGATATCCCATTGATACGAACAAGGACATCTCCAACCATCAAACGCCCATCTCTCTCAGCAACACTCTCCTTGACTATACTTTTAATCTGCAAGAGTTCTCCTGGACGATCTCCTCCGATGATGGTGAATCCAAATCCTTGTGCAGTCTTTTGCAGTGTGACCTTCACCACTGACCCCTGAAGCTCTGCCTCTAAATCTTGCTCGTTTGGTGGCGTGGGATAGGGGTACGGATAATTATCCCCATAGTCCCTGAGTCCAGCATCGGGCCACATGGCCGCTGCTTCGGCTTCTCGTTGCTTCTCGAGGGCAGCCGTTGACTGGAAGCTTGGGGGAGGTTCTCGGGCTGGCGGGGGAGGCTCATGGTGGCCATGAGGGAGTTGAGCACCTGCGTACTTTCGCTTGGCTTCTATGATTGGATTTTCGTACTGGGTGTTACGATTGATATGGCTAGGAGAAGTGGGAAGGAATAAAAAGTCATACCAGTTATTATGGCTACATTCCAGATATGCTGATAAGTGAGTCTCTCCTCTCTCTCTCTCTCTCTCTCTCTCTCTCTCACACACACACACACACACACACACACACTGATACCACATAACACACATACACAGCCTAGTGACACTCCGTCTGGCTGGCTCCAACATCGCTTTGTGGATATGGCCAATGTTTATGGTCTGATTTCAGAGATAGGTTATCACCAGGAAATACTTGTATCTAAAGCTGTTGGAGGAAGCTTAGAGAAGGGACAATTCTACACAACACCTTTGCACTGTAATTCATGTTTTGTTGTTTTTTTCTCTCTACAATATCATCATAAGTTTGCTCTATAAACGAATAACATCCACTTACTCAATGAAGTAAGTGCCATAAACTGGGTCGTTGACTTTCTCCCATCCATATGGCAACTCTGAATCAAATGTTAAAGAAAATATCATTTACAACAGCCAAAGCAATCAAACAAGTAACAAACAGATCATCAAATATAGTAAAACTTGCACCAAAAAGAGTACTTCAAGTTAAGGAGTTGGTATTCACTCTGTTTAATAAAACAAACGAGCGGGGGTGATTGGCAAGAACCCCCATATCCAATTGATAGCTGTATTTTAGACGTTATATTGACTGGTAAACATCCTGATGAAATAAACATGTGAAAAGGGAAACACCATTAGGGTTCTAAGCATTTAGCCAATTCTTAATAATGAAAGAAAACATTTTGTGTTATTCCGTGCCATCCCTACCTAGAATGTACTATGGTACACTGTCCTACTGATTGGAGCATATTACTTAACTTACCATTCTCATTGCAGTCCAGAATGGAGTGTTTGAGGTAGCGGGCAAGACGAGGGTCCAACCAGTGGGTGGTCCCTGTACTGTGGCTGGATAATTAAGACAAGAAGGACTGATGATTACAATTGACCACACAGTCATACAGATCAGCTATTCCCTGACACCTTCAGTGTTCTAGATTATCTTAAGGGAGGATACACTCGAAAAAATAAAACGTCCATATCTTCATTATATTACCCCCAATAAGCTTGATTTATGAGAGCTCTCTTTGAGAGCTTTCCAATAGTGTACTTAATAAGCAATTAACTTTGAAGAACAAGGCTTGAACAACAGAAAAATTTGTTTGTGGAAAAACAAGGAAATTTTTATGGTTCACACTTCAAATCACGAAAATTTGGTCCCACAAAATTTTTGCATCATATAGTAAGAATATGTCATCGATCATTGGATCTTGAATGCCTTCCAGACTATCCTTTAGAGTAACTGCCACATTTTATATATACTTACTCAATGAAGTATTTTTCGTTATTCTCGGTGTAAGCAATTTCCCAATTTCCTGGCAGAGAGCCGAGATTCTTGGGGATGTTGATAGGGGGAGGACCCCCCCACGAGCGGCCCCCGGGTCCCGACTGAGAGAGGGAGTTGGAGGGGATCATTCCTTCCTTGCTGTACCCCATGGAAGCGGGGGAACGAGAGTACGTAGGGAAATTGCTACTGGACGGGGGATCAGCAGGGGGACGTGGGGTCCCATAATAGTTGGACTCGTAGACCCCTGATTCAAGGAGATCCCCTGATTTCTCCATACGTTTGAATTCGTCCACTGAAATAAAGTTGTAGTCAATGCCATGTCGCTCACCATCTTGTGGGGATCTGGTCGTGCCTGAAACATTCAGAAGAAAATGTTAGCGTTTAGGATTATCATTCAGCATCAGGATCTGGTTGTGCCTGAAACATTCTAGAAATGATATTTATTGAGCTCTGAAAAGATTAGCTTTTAGGATTATCATTCAGCATCGGGATCTGGTTGTGCCTGGAAATGAGCTCTGCATCATTAGAGAGAGCCTTTTAAGGTTATTAAAACTCAGAAATATAAACCCTTTCCTTATCCCATACTCTTAACAGCATCTAACTTGTACATCACATGAAAGGAAGGCTTCTATTCAAGTACTACATGTAGTTTTAATAGCATGCACTTTACACACTTGTCCATGCAATCAAGTGATGCAGACAATGGCATGTGCATGAAATCATTTCCCGTTGGTGACGGGACACTGGATCAGAGCAATGTGTGTGCTCGAGTGAGTTACTGGATGAGGCATAAAGGAGAGCTCAATACACAAGGTAATATTAACAGACACACACTACTGCACCATCTCATCTCTCTGTAATAATAGATGGGCATCTCATTGTATGTGTGCATAGCATTTACAAAACTCATCACCAATTCAAGATCACTGTGTATAATTATGAACTCATTACTCCGTAATTAAAGCAGGTGCGTCTCATAATAATTTTATGACACGACACTTGTAAGCAACGTATCTATCAGAACACTCTGCATAACTTGAGAGAACTGCCTAATTTTAATTGGCCATTAGATGATGACAATGTATTTGATAGGTGTGGCAGATGGTATTAAAATACCAACGAGTGACAAGACTAAATAACCATGCCCGATCCTAACACTCCCTTTGTATGGGGAGAACCAAACCCATTCCATGCCACCAACCACTTATCATGGGAACTCTCTCTCTCTCTCTCTCTCTCTGGTGGAGGACAAGATATAGTTTTCTGATTATATCACCACCACCACTAGGTTGAAGAAATACAATTTTAAGTGCATCATCAAAAGTGCTCAATCCATATCTAGCTTAAGAGCCTAGAGGTGGAATGCAATGACTTTTAATGACTTAGCTCAATTATACAGCTCATAAGTGACACAGAATGTGATTTCATGTACACATGGCTTCTCAGTGCTGGAATCCAGACATCTACCACAGAACCTGTCATTACCACTTCACCTCTGTGTATAAAACATTCAAACCCCTGTATTTTAGTCTCCAGCGCTATGCCCCTAGGCGGCTAGGTCCTTTGTCTTTTGTTCTTAAGTGTTGATACATCTGGAGATCTCTTCCCTTATAAGGACAAATCACCACTAATCTAAGGCTATGATTATCAGGCATTTTATTTCTTCTCATGGGAAAGAGAGAGAGAGAGAGAGAGAGAGAGAGAGAGAGAGAGAGAGAGAGAGAGAGAGAGAGAGAGAGAGAGAGAGAGAGAGAGAGAGAGAGAGAGAGAGAGAGAGAGAGAGAGAGAGAGAGAGAGAGAGAGAGAGAGAGAGAGAGAGAGAGAGAGAGAGAGAGAGAGAGAGAGAGAGAGAGAGAGAGAGAGAGAGAGAGAGAGAGAGAGAGAGAGAGAGAGAGAGAGAGAGAGAGAGAGAGAGAGAGAGAGAGAGAGAGAGAGAGAGAGAGAGAGAGAGAGAGAGACTTTTCACAACAAGATCGCTTTGCAATGTTGAGAGAAACTTAAACAACAGGCAAGCCAAAAAACCCGATCTTATATCCTCACCTACTTGAACTCTGTGTGCTTCATTACACATAAACTCACAAGTACAGGGGGGGGGGGGGGGGGGTCATAGTGAATGCAATGTTACTACACACAGCTTCTCAAATTGCCATCAATATTTAGGGACTGGCACATTATGCTTTTTTGCTTCCCTATTATTCTATTCTTTAATTCCAGCTGTATAAAGTCATTATTCTTTTTTTACTGACCTATTATTCTTTAATTATGCTCATACCTGATGTCATATGTATTGAAGACTATGTAAATAGCTATCTGTAATCTCATTAGCAGACGAGTTTGGTCAAACTAGGCTAGCTAGTATAGGCACACATGATAAAAACATCCATGGAGTTCACTTTAGCCTATTATGCCAGCATTATGCTTCCTGCTTTGATAGACTTATTATTCCCAAAACTATGCTGGCAGAATGTGCCAGTCCCTATCAATATTATCCTCCCAATAATAACATGAAATGTCATACTTATTGCTCAGTATGAGATAATCATGAATGAAAAGGTTTCTATTGTGAATTGCTCAAAAGCATCTATAAATCCAAGGATAGGCATGTATGTATGTATGTATGTATGTATGTATGTAAGTAAATAATGAAGCACTAGAGATGCTAATAATGGATTCCTATGATGTGGCATGGTCATGATGAAACTTTGGTAACCTAACAACACTGGCTACACATGGACTTACAAGGCACTACTCTCATGTGAAGGTTTTCTCTGATCTGGTGCTGTAGTTCGCTGTCCACTGAGTTCTTTGTGAAACGGGTGGACAAGTACTGTCGAATATCTCGTGTGATTGTAGCATCTAGAAGGTGAGAGAGAGAGAGAGAGAGAGAGAGAGAGAGAGAGAGAGAGAGAGAGAGAGAGAGAGAGAGAGAGAGAGAGAGAGAGAGAGAGAGAGAGAGAGAGAGAGAGAGAGAGAGAGAGAGAGAGAGAGAGAGAGAGAGAGAGAGAGAGAGAGAGAGAGAGAGAGAGAGAGAGAGAGAGAGAGAGAGAGAGAGAGAGAGAGAGAGAGAGAGAGAGAGAGAGAGAGAGATGATAATCAATAATTGGCAGGCAATATAAAATACGATCATATTTTAATCCCTTTGAGTAATCGGTTTTAAAATACTCCCCACTCCCAAGAGTTTTGAGGTATAAACATCCCTGGCACTGCCAAATGTTTAACTTTTCTCTTTGAGACAGATAGGGTATATAGACTGGAAGTCTCTGGATGTTGTGAAGCTGAATGGGCTAGGTTGTACGCACACAGGTTTCACATGCTGCTTTTCAGTAGCCATGTGACTGGAAAAAAGATGACAGAGATATGCTTTTTGGTGATTGGTCTATCATCAAGCCTACACACACCATGTGAATGACATTCAAGGTCAAGCTACTTAGCAGGTCCCATGATGGAACACATGTTGACAGTCCTTTTAGACTTCACACCATAACCTAAGGCAGCCACATCTTACTAGTGAGCCATCCTATTTGCACACTCACAGAAAGATCTCTCTCTCTCTCCCTCTAGCAGTCAAACAAGGTCCCAAGGCAGGGCAACTTGCCTTACAAATACACATCTGCAACCCATTCTAATAGCATGTGCACTATGCACTAACCAATTAATAAGGGATTTAGCGTTGACTTAATCGTTCATTATATGCAGAGGAGGATACAGGCACGGTCCAATGACACCACCCCCCCACTCCCTGGCGCTCTCTCTCTCTCTCTCTCTGTGGGTGGCATGGATAGTTTAATGTATACATGCAAAGCAATAAAGAGCTGATCTGAATTATCTTTCTACAACACAGTGACAAGAAAGTCTTGTAGAAAGTTATTAAATTGTGTTGGTTGCTGTTGATGTAACTATGTGAGGTGGATTACCATCCCTCACTTGGAATATGAGAACTACTTTGATATTTCTAATGTTTCATTACCCTTCTTGCATCATATGAAAGATAGGCATTAATTAAAGGCATATCTGGGGGGGGGGGGGGCAAAACCCAAAGTTGATGCGTTGATGCTGCAAATTTCCTTCTAAGTCACTTGGATATTGAAAATCAAGTGGTTAGGAACCCAGTCCAGATACCACACCTCTTTACCCGAAGCCTTTTCCTCTCAACAAAATTCCATACCCAATTTAGTAGAGAAACCCCCTTATATATAGAGGTAGACCCCATTATATAGAGGCATACATGCCCAATTTAAGTGGCAACATAACCTCTACTTTGACATGCATTACAACAAGTTCTCTGGGAGGAAGCTCAAAATGTCTTATTGGGGGAAGAAGCTGAACCCCCAGCATAGAGAACCCTGATTGCTATTGCTTTCAGCAACACAGCTATAGCATAGTCATCAAATGTAGCTTTGTCTCTTACTCTGTTTGACGGTGATGAGAGAGACAGGATCGGCCGATCTCTTGATGAGAGCTATGACGTCTTTCTTTATCATTCCTGGAACTCGTTTCCCGTTCACTGCTAGTATCAGTTCACCAGGATGGACTTTCCCATGTTGGTAGTGAATCCTGTCTTGTCTTATCTCACCGATGAATGGGAACAGCCCCACCTCTGCCCCGCCTTCTACGTTCAGACAAAAGTGTCCATCTTTATTGCGTGAAATGAGTGTCTCCTGGCTCTTGACACTCCAATGTTTCCTTTTCATCGATTCTTGTTTCTTGCTGGACTTTGACATGTTAGCACGAGAACTCAAAGATGCCTTAAATGGCTACAATCAGTGCCCAGTCCTGTGTGAAAAAATGAAGGAACTTTTGCTAATTATACTTCAGACTACACTCATACTAGCTAACTAGCATGACAATAAGCTTGCTAGCTGAACTAGTTCATGTATCTTACAAACTACATCTTAAGAGCACACTTCTCTATACAGTATACTTAGTCTGACTTTAATAGTAAAGTCACTGAAGTCAGACCAGCTGTGTTACTACCCAGCTGAAATGAGGGCAATAAATGTAATAAATCTCACCTCTGCGGTTTCCTCAAGTCACTGTGGTATTGCACACAGGTGGACTCTTCTATGTAAGGGACGTACTGGCTTTTTGTTCACCGAAAACCTGTGTTCGTTCAATCAATAGATTAGAACAATAGCTAGATATTAAAACTGCTCGATTCTCCTTTAGAGATCTGTCTAGCTGCCTACCGTCTTTACTTTGTAGCGATCGATTCTTGAAAAATACTTCGCACTTGCCTTAAGCGTCTTATGCTCTGAGCTATTTCAAACCAATCAAGCATATTCATTCCAAGCATTCTTTGTGCGGTTGCTATTGGACACATTTGCACTAAATGTCCAACTACTGCGCATGTGTAAATCTAATCTCCTTGATCTTTGACCTTTGAACCTTATGACCTTTTTAATTTTGCGCAAAGTGCGCGAAAATAACAATGTGTCAAAATTGCAAGCGGATGTCTAGTCTATAATAATCCTTCCCGTACGTACCGTCCTGTTAGTGTCACAAACAAAAAAGCAAGGATGAGTTAGTACTGACTTATAGCTCCCGCACATCTGCTCATCTTCGTCTGATATTGACAACTGCAGTCGACAACTGCATAAAAGTTGAGAAGAAAAAAATAGCTAACAGCAAAAGGTAATATATAAACTAAATTTATTGCTGGAGTTTAGTGAGCTAGCTGAAGCTATGAATAAGATTTTCTGTAGCTAGACATGTATCCTTTTTGCAGTTTCATTACTTTCCAATTTGTACTTCAAGTTTTGTGGATATTTTCTTGAAATCCATTAACAAGTTTTTTGGTGCAGTCAAGCATAAAGAACTGTTCGGTATTAAATTTCCCTCGCAAGTTGCAGACTGACTAGTTAGTTAGACAATTGGCAGTTATTGTTAATGCTATTGTAGTGTGGCAGAGTTCTTTTGAGTCCTGTGAAAAGGGAGGGCTTGCAGCAACCACTGTATGTATGAAATACTATGGACAGGAATGTCTGCTGCTGTAAAGAGGTGGACTTTTAGACACTTAGATGTTGTTAGTTGTCATCATGAGGTGCAATTGTTGTTGCTTTTTTTTTTTTGGGGGGGGGGGGGGTAGTAATATATATTTATTTTAAAAAAACCATAATTACAAGTGATTCAATTCTGGGGTGTATATACTGCTGATATACTTATTATGCTAGCATAATGGTACAGTGTTAGTTGATAAGTGTCCTATGATTCTGAAGGTCTGTTAATTTTGCTACAAAAAATAATAATAATATCCTATTGATTAGATTTGTCCCTCCACAAATCCACTTATGAATATTAATAGATTAGCTGAGGTCAGATAACAGCTGGATAATTTAATTTTCTGCAAGACCATTTAGTACCTGGAGGGGAGAGAGAGCCATCATTGGCTTTAAAAGTGTGGGTGGCTTGTTGCCACTGGTATTGGGATTCTGTTGTCAATGTATATGTGACACAAGGAGCAGATGTATACAGCCTTGGAGGGACATCACATGCTCTTCAGGTGCCACCTCAAAACTATTAGCAAAAACCTTGATGTTTTAAGAAGCCATACTGTTAGTTGATTCAGCCACCTGTATTATTAGTATTCTGAAGAAGTGTTAATAAAAATAATTACATTTTTCTATGTATCTTTGCACAAAATTTTGTATAGCTAACTTTGTGAAAGATTATGAAGTCAGTCCAACCAGTGAAGTCAGTCTAACCTGTGTCCTCTTTTGGTAAAACTGACTCTCACCAGTCTATTGTGTGCATAATAGGATGTGGTAGCGTTATCAGTGTGTAGAAAATTAAACTTAACTAGCTGTCGAATTCATTTTTTTTTTGTAGCCCACGGTCACCCTAACCGATTGGAGACAGTTTTCTATAAACGATGGAGACGGCTTTCTATAAAAAGCCAATCTCTGTGTTGTTTTAAACCGATCAGTTGTGTAAATGCTGACTGGTACACATAATTTGTGCATGTTTGGTTTCACTAAAATGTTTTCATAACTGAAGTACTAATATTTATATAACCTGTGGTATGAGCATCTGTATAATGATTGCTTGGATGCTGTATAGTTGCATATGATAAGGTTTGAAGTATACAGTCCCAAACTAGATATGAATCGACTGTGCATAAACACTGATGGTTTATAGTTTATGCAAGTTAATGAATGTCACGTTTTGTCATCTTTCTCCATAGGAATTGAATAAGGTCAAAGTGCGCCACAGGAAAAGGAACTTGAAAGTATAGAGCAAGCGACATGCCGTGGTTCTGCTATGGTTCTTCGAGGAAGCGTTCCAACAAAACTCGAGTTGTGGGGATGGGAAGACAGGATAATATTCTGAGTAATGGACACCAAACGTTATTCGTCATTGTCCAAGACTACATTTCATCAGCAGGAGATGAGTTGAGTGTTCAGAGAGGGCAAATAGTTGAGGTGATGAACACAAAAAGAGACAGAGTCTACGTGAGGAACATGAATTCTGGAAGTGGGTATGTACCAAAGGCTCTCTGTTTGGAGCTGCACAAAATAAGAGGCAACTTCAATAACACTTCAACAGATCAATCAACCAATCCAATACCTTGCTCAATAAACGTTGGCACTCTCCAGAGATCTGGCTCCTCTGTGAATTCAGTCGAGGTTCATCAGGTGAACGGTTCGCCTCCTACTGTGGGCGTGATCAGTAATGATGGTCCAAATCCTCTAGAAGAAAGGGCTGTCACTCCCACCAGTTCATCCTCACAGGCCATTTATGAAGTACCACGAACTCCCACCACTTGTAGTAACTGTAATCAGAACGTAGTGCCGGTCCCACCGCCGGCATCTCAAGCACAAGTCGAGAACAGAGCACCGACGCAGCAGAGACCTCCCTCTCTCCCTCCTAGATCATTAAACCTCTCCAGTCCAGTTAATACTCAGAGAGATTTTGCCCACACTCCAGGCTTGAGTAACCACCACCAGCAGTATCATAATCAGCTTACAGGTTCAAACCATTTCCCTGCCACCACACCAGGTTCCTCCCGTGCCCCTCCTAATTCAAACCGTCTCCCGTTGGCCCCCACGCCAAGTCCCAATTGCCCCCCAAATTTCCCACCCTCGCGTACCCCTGGGTCATCCCAAACTCCAACAATGTCTTCTCGTCCCTTGATGCCCCCTCATCTTGCTCAGAGAGGGGGACACGGTGCACGTTCCTCTCCGACATCCTCTTCCTTTACACGGCGTTCCAGTTTACCCACACATGCCTTGGCTGCCATTCGTCCAGCAAATATCGGATTTTCCCAACCCTCTACTCGGACCGATTTCTCTCCCACGGCAGTAGCCAACACACCAGGTTCAGCCGGGATCCCTTCTCTGGCCCCATCCCCCCTTTCCGCTAGAGTGGTCCCCACCCCAGGGTCCCCAGGCACACCCCCAAGTTTTGCCACAACCCCCGGGTGTGCTCCTAGATTCATAGGGCGAGTAGCAACACCGGGATCTGTAGATGCAGCGAACATGTCAAGGTGGCCTGGAGCAGCCACACCAGAAACCACACCTCCATACGGACACAGGTCGTCAATCAGGTCACGCCAAGTTCAAAGACGCTCCACAGATTTTGCTCTACTTGATTCTGCTATAGCCGAGAACACTGCTGAGGAACGTATAATTCACCTTAAGAACGTACCCAGACAACACTCAACGAGACAGAGTCAACCTTGTATATCAGTGGCTGGTCTCCAGGGGTCACCACACCGTCCAAAGAGGCTCTCAGTGAGGAGAAGTCTATCCATGCAAGAACGCACAAATATGCGTATTAGGAGTCCAAATATCAATGCTGCTCCTTCACCAGTCAGACAGGTTTCTATCCATCGAGCACCTTCATACCAAGAAGCAGTTATGACAGAAGACGAGAGGGTTTTTGGAGTTGCTGCTGGTATCAGACCATCAGAATTGGCAAGAACTACTACAAGTACTAACCAAGGTCACAGAGCTGCAGGTTTCAGGAGGGGCTCTGGTCGTTTGGATAGCACCCAAAGTGACCCGGCTGATTCTGACGATGTGTTCCTTCCTGACATCAAGAAGCCAACTGGGATATTTCGTTGTATACGTGCTTACCAGCCAAAGTTCAAAGGTGAGATTGGTGCCCAGGAGGACGAGCTTGTGATTGTGTTGGATTATGGCCGTGGGGAGTGGGCATGGGTTATCTCGTCCACCAATGCCGAAGGTCTCATTCCGAAGTCTGTTTTGACTCGATATAATCATTCCAAATCACATTCCGGTTCCAGAATGAGAGAACAAGCTACAGGGAATGGAAATAATAATGGAACAGATGTGGCAACACAGACTGAACTGGCATATGTCCCACTGGCTCAAGACAGCAGTGCTTCATGTAGTGGCACCAACACCCTAAGTGGTGAGAGTGGAGCAAGCATACCGATCATTAACGCCAGCTCGCCTTTAGCCACAGTGGTCTGCTCAAGGAGAAAGAAAAGTAACTCTGAAGGAGCACCTGTTTCTAATCCAGCTGTTCTTGAACCTCCTAAGGAGTGGTTCGATACTATAGACTCCATTGACGACAGAGCTAGAGTTCGGCCTTCAGCTGGTTCTGTCGCAGACCACAATACCACCTCTTCACTACGTAATGAACAGCATGAGGATTCCTCTGTGGGTTTAAGTCGTACTTTCTCCTCACCTCCAGCACCTAGTGCTGGTTCTCCTGCATCCAGCCATGCCCCTTTGTCATCTAACAAGGAACATGGAGAAGCTTCTGCGATTATAAAGACGAGAAGTGACACTACCCCTACAGTGAGAAGCAAGAGTACTAACTCTAAACAAAGCCCACCTGTCGTCATCAGGAAGAAGAAGAGGTCAGGTCAGCCCAGCTCCTTGTCAGCCATAGAAGGTGGGGCTGTGCTGGTGACGTCGGGAACAATGCATTATCATGATCGTATATCTGGTCTTGGATCGGTCAGTTTCGATAACAGATCCAATGGTCCTTCGTCATCTCCTAAACCTCAACATCGCTCTCGTAAAAACCCAAGCACACTTCTGACAGTTGTGAAGGACTACACCCCTCCTTCCACTGCTAAAAACTGTCTCCCCCTCAAGAAGGGTGAAGTCCTCCACTCCCAACCTCATATGCACTACCCCAAAGGATGGATGTGGGTGTGGCATGCAAATAGGAGGAGTTTCGGCTATATCCCCAAGAGCTACGTGGCATACACCTACGACGGTCCTCAAAAGAGAGAAAGGCAAGGAACAGACACCCAAGAAGCTGCAGTATAGCTTAAACAGGTTAGTATTGTATCGTATAAAGTTCTTCTGTCTGTACTGTACAGCTATCCCTCTATATTTAATCACTATCTTTTTAATACTATTGGACCTTAGATGTTAATCTTTCTTTTTTTCTATAAACCTCATGTACTGTTGTTTTTTTGTTGGTTTTTTTGTAATGCTAACGTCATTTTTTTTTTCTATCCCATACTATGTATTGTACCATAGTTGTTAAACAACTTTTCCTCTTCATTAGTATTATTATACTTATTGTATTTTGTGTAAAACCCATTCAGTGAAAGTATTGACTTTTTGATACATTTCCCTAATAACAAACCAGTGACCTTTTAAACTTCTTTCAATAACAACACAAATCTTGTAGTATACTGGGTCCCAATGATACTTTACAATAAGCTTCTCTGCTTCACCTCACATTCTCAATGGTCCATGACATCCCATCATTCTTCCCTTGGGAGGTTTCTTGTCATAAGAAGTCACTAACAGTAGCTTCAACAGAAGTACATGTAATAGGACTTCAAGTCTGTATTGCTATAGATCTTGGCATTTCTTAGAAATGATACTCTATAGGAGGAAGTTGGTATTGCACACAGTACTGTGTGTGGTATTGAGGGGTTCACTATGTCCTGAATAGAGTTTTTCCCACTATAGCTATGTTATACAAATGGTGGAATTCACTAATTTATTTACTCTAATAGTAAGATAAGAGGATTCCCACATATGGGTAGATAAGTGGCCGATAACTGGGCCACTCAAGAGAGATTCTAAGTAAACAACTTCTAGACAATCTAGCACCTGGAGGGGAAATGGTGGGAAAAAAAAATTCCACTATAGATGCACAATTCACTGCAAGAGCTTTACAACAAAAACTAGTCTGCAGGCTAAGGTCTAATGTAAACAGTGTAATATGATACACATGCAGAGGTAAACTGACTCAATGGATCAATGTAACCACTCAATGAAATGAAAAAAAGTACCATCACCATCATGGTGAGTTTGAGAGATCAATCATAATATTATTGTTGCAAAATAAATACAGTTCAGGCCCACCTTTTAATAATGTTAATAATGTATTGTTACCATTAAAGATAATAGATTAGCTGATTGTATAAGCCTTACAATGGGTGACTTAACTTGGCTAATGGTCCTGCAACAGTGGGAGTGTGGGCCACCCTACTATACAACAGTGAGAGTGTGGGTGGCTGTAGAGATGCTATACTTAGAGCCATCTGGTTGGAAGGTGACCACACAATTGGACTCTTAGACCAAACCAATTTTACACAGGTTAGCTTACAGGTTAGCCCATCAGTTCAAAGGTGCTGCAAACCACTGGAAAACATTAAGAGATGAAATTAAATACTATTTTAGTTGGATACCTAGGAAAAACAAAGTAATTGTTATCAAAAAGTTTGGGACTACAAAAATAAATTTGAGTATGATGTGGTTTATTTATGCCAGTGTTTGTTCTAAGGTTTGCTGCACTGTCTGGCTAGCTTGGAGTATTGAAGGTGGCAGTGGTGGTGGTGGTGGAGGAGGTGCTGGGGGAACTGGTGCTGGCTCGGTGCTGCTCATGGGCTGGGAAGTAGTGTTGATCTCTTGAGAGAGTGGCTCAATTGGTCGAATGTAGAGAGGGTTGTGTGTGTGATAGAATTGCCTATAGTGGAGAAAAGAATTCAACAGTTATGTATTTTCCCCAGGAAGTGAATGCATAGTGAATGGAGGAAGAAGAGTCAAAGATCATAGACTTCAGCATGAACCATCAAAGGGAGGGAAAGTCATAGTGGAATTTTTGGATTGAGGGGGTACAGAGGTGAGGGGGTACAGAGGTGAGTGCATCTAGAATCATTATGCTTTCCATGCAGGAAATCTGCTCACATGTCACCTTTCAAATCTTCTATGTCACTACATTGGTATCAACTCAGCTAGTGTTATAAGTTCAAGTAGTAGCACAAAAAATAAGTTGCTTTATCCAATGAATATTCAGTGAAAATGAAGTAGTTGGGAAATATAAACCACAGGATAAACGAACTCTATTTTCATTGAATATAGATGAACTTCCAAACCCCCACCTAACTCAACATTGCGGTGACTGGTAATCATAGGGGAAGCTATTGGATATAGCTAGAACCCCACCTAGCCTAACATTGTGGTGGCAACTAGCTATATTGACAGAGTGCACTGACTAGTTGGTGTAGAGACCACAGGTACTACTAGGTTATACTGTTATGCTGTTGGTGAATCTCATTGGTCAGTGTTGTATCAACCGTGCAGTGAACAAACAGTATATATTGCTTGCAGAATGATTTCCATAAACTCTAATAAATCACATTCTTCAATTGGAAGCAATAACATGTTATGTTTGTCTGCCTCAACAGCTGTAATACTCATAAAAGATTGTTGGGAGACAACTAAAATATCTGTGATGATTTAGAAAGGTGTCTATCTGAGCAGCTGTGGTAACTTTCATATGAAAGAGCTTTGGGAGTGAGATGCTTCTGAATAATAATAAGCTCTGCTGTGTGTGATGTAAACTCGATTTAGACACCTGTGTGCATGCTTATGAAAAGTTCAAGTCCTAGTGTCCAGATAGTGAAGTCTAGTGAACTCTAATGAACTTGACAGCATTGATATTGACTTTTGAGCATATAATGTATCCCATCTACTCACACACATTCATAGTACTCAGAGACTTATGTATTTTATCATCAACACTGATATATTGAAAATGAAGAGGTTTCAATCCGTGGTTTATGAATATGCAAACTCTCTAGTTAGCTTCTATTATTTATCTAGATTCTGTTGAGTTTTCATGTACACAGCCTCACAGCAAATGAGCAAGGCTCCTACATATGTACTAGCTCTTATAAATATTGTGTTTTGGGTAGAAAGTTGAAGCGTTTCTGCGTAAACTCTGTATTGTTATTGTGGGCAGATTATATGAAATTGAAGTTAACCGGATGGTCATGAATATGCAATAACACAATAACATTTTCTCAATGTCATTACTACTTGCTGTTGGTTTTTCTAAAGATGCACATCTCTTATCAATACAACTCTCCTCTGAAGACATGCCAAAGCTATCGACCATAAACAATTTGGTTGGCAGAATCAATATAGACCAGCTGTGGGGCTCCCTTCAGTGATGGCGTAACGACATCCACCATTCACCCACCCGTCAAACCACTAAAAGCTTCCATATTGTGCATCACTAAGTTCCATACCCTGCACCACTAACTTCCTAACTCAAAAGGAACGTGGTCAATTAAGAACATGGACAACCTGAGGTAAAAGAATCTTGATTTTTCATCAGTTTTGACAATCTTTTAAGGATTTTAAAAGAGCATGAAAATTTACTACAATTTTTTTTTTAACTGTCCTTACTTGATACAAGGTCACTATTATAAGAACTATAACTTACCGGCCATTTGGATACTTCATGTAAACAATAAACTGTAGCTAGTATGCTGTTTACTACTAACTAACAGGTAGCAGTTTAGCTGCAAGCAACAGATGGTATCACATTTTTATATAATAATAATACTGATGGGAAGTTGCCAAAAAATCACTCAATGAACGAGTCTGGTGTTAGATGACCTACAGTGACTTGTTCAGTGCAGGTCTGACCCTCTCCAATTTCCCAGCAGAAGAGTGGCTTCCTTGTTCAAAGTACACAGCCACTTAGACTTTTAGCCTCCCTCTGGAGTCCAGTTAACTAAAGATTCAAAGGCTTCAGCAGTAATTATGTTCTTGTCAGCAAAGTGGAAGCCAATTGGCAAATCAAACGATTTTAAGGCTTGTCATTTATTGCTGAAAAAATTATTCCTGTGAGATGACTACACAGAGATAGGTACGTATTGGCTAGTGGTTTAAAATTAAATTCCCATACTGCTACTAGAAAAAGGACATACTGTACCTGAAGGGTTCAGTGTGAAGAGTACTCTTCATGTTAGCTCTTCTATCTTCCAATGGGATCACATTTCCTGGTGTCCTGAGACTGTGGTTGCTATGGGGGCCAGGAATGTACCCACCCCTCTTCTTCTGTTTCCACAAAGAGAGAATACTAACTGCTGGGTCAGCATTTGGGTGTCGGACGATATCATAAGGGGGGATTTCCTCCAATTTTAAGCCGGGTTTCTTCAGTGTAAGTTTCTCAGGAGGATCCTTCAGTAGCCCCTGTAAGCAATCAAGCTTTGTGGCTGCCTTTTCACCTAACTCTGTGGTGAAGCCCCTCCTAAGGAGGAAAGAGAGAGGAGAAAAACTGAGACAAAGTACTATAATGCAATTGTGACAGTTGAGGGTAGAAATCAAACTTTATTCACGCTTTCTACTTTTGAGTTCGAAAGGCAGAAAATTTTATTGTAAAGCATCAGTCATGACGAAAGTAAACTTTGACTAAAACATGAATAAAGTTTGATTTCTACCCTCGACTGTCACAATTATTATTTATACATAGACCCAATCCATTAACAAAATCCATTAACGTAAGTTCACCAATATGCTATTGGATATCAAAATAGAAACCACATGTTTTGAGAGCATAGGAAACTACTGAGACCAAAAGGGGGACTTTGGTTATAGGATGCTGGTACAGCTTGAATCCATTACATCAAGGGTCAATTACATCCAATTACCTACAAACTAAAATGTTCTATAATTAGATTAAGGGAAGCAGGTCTATAACCAGACTAAGTGGAGCCAACCTCAAAACTCTCAATACAACCTCCTCTAAGAGAGGGTCTAAGAGAGGGTAACCCTTCTAATCAATGTATTTTCTGGAAGAATGAGAATAATATAATATCTCAAAAATGCCATCCTAAGTTATAATACCTGTGAGTATGGAAAAGGATGTCATTGACTACAATTTTTTCCTTCCACTCATCTACTTCTTTCTTGTGCAGCTCCTTCAGCTCATCAGAGAATGCATCCCCTCCAATGTGGACTGAAAATGGACATGGAATATCGTCCAGAGAGTTAGGGGGTGGCTTCCAGAGGTCAAAATCTTTCTTTCCTGGACAACTGAGAGAGAATAAAAGGGAAAATATGTTTGGTGGCATTCATTTAAGTATCATTGGTAGGAGAGTAGTGGTGATATACAAAACTCATATTGAGCAATTCATACAATGTTTTCGGAAAAAAAAACAACTGGCCACCACCCTTTCCTTTTTGCAAAGTATGATTTTCAAAAAATCAGTAAGTGAATAGTTGCTTAGTATCTGGAAATATAAGGTTTGGCTAGATGTAAGTACCATATTGAGTCTATTGACCTCAGGCCTAGACAACCACATGCTCTTACCTAGACCAGACATGCCAAATAGGGACTAGCTTGAAACAAGGGCTTCCCATAGTTTCTCCCCATTCTTTTGAATGTGTATTATAATGTTTATAATGGTCCACCTCACAGGTGTTCAGGCCACATAAATCACTGCACTAAGGCCAAACTCAGACATGCTTGCCCTAATCACCACCAGTGAGAGAATTACCAGCCACATGCAAAGCTCAATTAGGACTGGAAAACTTGCATTGTGTAGTACCAGTTCAGCACAATTACTCCCCACATGCAGGCTATTAGTGATGGGTCCCTCACCTCTATGTGCTCATATGATTACTAATACCTTTTTAGCCTGCAGGTGGCTAGTATTGAGTAATGTAGTATTATTTCTTTTCTTATAAAATCTGCAATCTACTTTATTACTATAACTCCATCTCCCATACTATTGCATTAGAATCCTTTGATGTATGCATGGAATACCAGTTGCTAAACAACAAAACCTTCTCATGCTACCACTTTAAAGCTTTGATATGGAGGGAAGTGACATTTTTAATTTTGTACTTAGATAAACTTACCTATCCACTAGTGGTCTGTGAGCATGCTTAAGCAGAAGGTTGTCTTCATATGGCTAGACAATATAATTAATAAAAAATATTGTAATATAAGATTATACAAAAGAGGCTCTTAGCTACTACTACTACAAAAAAAAAAGGCAGATCTTGTAATGATAGATGAGGTCACTCAAGCTCATTGTGTTCTAGGTGGACATCATAGTCATAAATATTGATTGGAGTAAGTTATGACACTGTGGTTTAGTTGGTAGACTACCCGACAGCTGGCAGTGGCTAATAATTACTGCTTCACTTAATCTTCCCAGGCCTCGTCATGAGCTAATCTGCAGTATTATGCCTGTAGTAATACCAGGTCTGTTGTTCTTCCTCATAAAATAATATACCTAGCCTAGGTCTCTTTTTCTCCCCATAAAGATGAACCAGGGCATACAGTAGTTAATAATATCAGGCACATATCACCTGATACATGTTTATGATAGTTGATATTAATTTATCATAGCTGCTAGAATTCATGGAAAAGTGGAAATTTATTGGTTGTCCCAATGAAAATTATGAAACTGGGGGGATTTCTTTCCTAAGTACTTGAGGTCAGAGTGATTAGGGATGTTCTATGTGTTTAACTAAAGGATGTGCAAGCATGGATTTTGTGAATTCTATATGATGTGAGGACTTGTTCCTTTACATGCACATTATTGCATCATAAAATATGCTGGACTAGCTAATAATTATGTAAGATTTTATATTTATAGCAACAGGATAGTGGGAAGCAATCAAGATTATTCTGGTAGATCGAACATCCTGTTTATATGGCAGTGTAGGGAGTGATAGTTTGTGGCTTTGGCCAAAACGAGGAAAAATAATTATTAATCAAATATTCCGGACTAGGTTTGAAATGAAGCTCTAGATATTATGGGTCTTGCGATCAAGGTCTAAATGTTTGAGGTTTCAATCTAAATATTTAGTGAGGCAATGTTTAAACTGTCCATACTAAAAGCTATGGACTCACTTCGGTGAGATCCTGTATCCTAGCCGAGTCAGGCTTCTTTGGATGAGTGTTATCTTGCAGGGATGAGTTCAGACCAGGGTAAACAAAGCCATCCTTGGTACGCCACAACCTCTTGTGTTGGATCCTGCATTATATATATAATGGCCATATATAAAACCAAACTGGTCACCCACTTTCAGCTAACTTTCTAACAACCTGTTACCACAAGTCACATCTCCATAACTGTGGTCACAGAGTTGGCCTCAAGTGGTGCTAACTCTCTGGCCCTTGAGATTGGAGTTTTAAACTATGTATACAACTCAGTTGTACGTATTAGAGTCAGCATAATTATTTGCAACTAAAAGCTGGGGTCAATGAATATGCAAACCAACTAGCAAAGTCCTGTAGTTACTAACCTCTTGGCTCTCTCCTCTGCTTCTATATTGATAGGTGCCAGCGTCATGGAGTGATAATCCTGATTAAATGTATACCGTTTGCTGGGATCCAGCACCGCCCTCAGTGTGTCTAGGACCTCTCGTGTGGAATTGTAAGTACAAGAGCTATAGTTGTGGACTGGGAGGGCACTGTCCTCACTCTGGGAGCGAAAGTGAGCAGGTTTCTTGCGAGATCTAGACAGCATGGAGAGAGCCTCAACATGAGCCTATGGAGATTGTAATGGGATTTATTATAATAAATATATGCTTCTTAATATGTAACTATCTCATGAGAATTGTAATGGGATTTATATACTGGAAGCATATATACACTAGCATAATATGTAACTATCTCATGAGAATTGTAATGATACTGGAAGCATACACTAGCATATTATCTCATGAGAATTATATTTATTCTACTGGAACAATAACATGCACTGGCACAATATGTATAATCTCATGAGAAATCTCACAATGTTAGATTGGATGAAATTTTTTCTATAGCCCAACATTCTCCTTCTTCTAATAGCCTCATCAAACTCAGGGTTAGAAGTATCTGGAGTCAACCACAGGGTTTTTCCGGATACCACATCAGGTCTCTTAGGGCGTGCAGGGGAGGAGTGGCCTTTTCCATGTGTGTGATCAGGGGATGTGGGGGGTTCTGGGGTCACGGCGGAGGGGAGGGCAAACTGGATGCTGAGGGCAGCTACCTCCTCGGCAGTAGGGAAGAGATTGTTCCTTGTCATATCAGCAATTTCATTGACCAGTGGTAGCTCATTCAGACATAAAAGAGCCCTGCAGTGTAACAACAACAGTATTTCATGCAGTGTGCTACACTGTGGGAATACAGATAAACATTTCCTCCAAACATAAATCCTTTTGTAACTTGATAAGCTTATAACTGAAACACCTCAGGGGTAGGTTTCTGTAATATCAGAACTAGGGTTTGAATATCCACATCAATCAATTAGGGAAAGCACGGACCTGAAGCTTGGTGGTGGAATGCAATTTGGAATGAAGATGAGAGGGTGCTGCATAATCTCCCTGAGGGGACGAAAGAGTCTAATTCTAGGAAGGTCAACATCCAATGTTCCATAGAGCCGTTTAGAGAAGTTATAATCTGAGTTATAGAAGACCTTGATGATGTTCTGGTCTTGGGAGTGGTGGTGTGGCAATTCATTCCATAATGTGGAAATTCCCTTTTCCTTGAGACCTTCCAGCATCACTATGTGTCTCTCCCAGTCATCCACATGGAATCCAGTTATCAGATCGTGTTGAAAACTTGACAACTGTTCACTAAGAAAATAATTTATCATATAATTTATGACTGATTTGTAGCAACTATCTTACTTGGTTAGCTTATAAGTAGAAAGTGCTGCTTCTAGTACATTGGGAGGCAATGAGTCCAGGCCCAAAGTGCTGGCATTGATTTTATCAATCATCCTTAGAAGTCGTTGGAGCAGGGGCTTCCCCTCTGATGAAATCACATAAACCAGCCTAGTGAAGGGACAGGTGGTCACATGATGAGTAGGAGTGGGAATGGCCAAATTTTTCCGGCGAAGGTTCCTCCACTGAGGAATATGGGAGGGGCTCTTGGCCTTGGCCATGGCGGCAGGAGAGGGAATCCTTTTGCTAGTTGCAAGCGCAAGCTGATGCTGCAATTCGATCTTGATGGTGATTTCACATCCTGATTCCAAATAATCTCCATGAGGTAGGATTTGTGATCTACCCAGGGACGATGACGATGATTCTGCACTGATACGAGGTCCTCTAGTCACAGGAATTGTAATGCTGAGGAATCTAATGCCATTGGCAAAGTCACTGAGGTCACAACGTGCAATTCCATATGGACTGGGGGGTTTCTTAAGGGTTTTGCCAATAACAGTACTGAAAGCATGGGTCCCTAGAATTGAATCTCGTACGTCTTGGCCAAATCTGGAGTCATCAGTAAATTTGGTATTTTTCTCTTTGCAGTCCCGATCGTGAACCTCAAAGACTAGAGGTGGTCCCCTGAGGTACTCAAGGAGGATGTTCTGCTCGATGACGCCCAAGAGAATGACATTAGTAGAATTGAAGGTGAGGTGAGGATAATGAGGGAGGCTGGGGGTACTGAATAACGGTCGAGAAGGGAATCGATATGAAACATAAACTGGTTCACATCTGCAGCAAGAATAAAAAGTGAAATAGGCTGGATCCCTACATTAAAGAGTACACATTCTATTCTTACCTCTCGCTGAGTTCTTGGTGAGATAGAGGGGTGGTGGGCAACTTTGATACTTTCTGCACAGTTATCGTCATTGGTTTCAACTCCCGCGATAACTGGTCTGACAAGAATGGCTTGCCACCAGTAGCCTCCACTTCAAAACCTCTCAATCCTTCCACAGGGGTCTCCAACTTAGCTTTAACAATGCCCTCACTTGAGAAGAGATCAGATAGTCTCAGCTTCAAAATCACCCATTTGTCTGCTTCATCTACAGCACTAGGCTTACGACTGACTTCAGCATTGTATGTTTCTATCTCCTTCTTTCCTAGCAGAGAGAGTTGCTTTGAACCGATGTTTTTTGAAGACCTTGATCGAAGGGCTGGTGAAGAGGTAGGAGGGACTGGATATGAGATGTCTTTGGTTTGATCTTTATCTTCAGTAACATCCAAGTTTGCTGGAGGGAGAGGGAGGGGGGAAGAGAATTATTTTCTGATATCAAACTGGACACTTATTGAAGGATTATAATTAGGACAGGGGCTGAGCAAATTAAGAATAATGGAAGTCAGAAAATAAGTTGACCGAGTTTGTATCACTTCCATAATGTTTATGAATAAACATATTGCAATTAGTGCAATGAATACTATGATGCCCAATCAGATTCATGAAATGGTAGCTTGAATGGGTGTGATCCATGACTGCTATGAATCTGCTAAAGCTTGTAGCTACATCCAATCCACTTTGTTAAGGAAGGCAGAACTGTTGTGCAATATGATAGCTTTAGTGGTAGCAGTGCTTATAGCAAGTGGAAAGTTGGTTGAAGTATCAGCTCAGGAGGAGGTGATCACCATCAGTAGAAGTGGAGATGGAGATCTATTCGAAGTCAGTTCCTCTGAAGGTTCTTGCTTTAATGAGAGTTGTGCTGGAGACTTCAGCACTTACTTAGTGGAGGAGAGGGAGTGTGAAAATGACAGCACACTCCAGAGAAGTGAGTAGCTTACAGTATAATAGTTGATTCATTTCTCTTGAACACATTATCATGGACTTATAGATTGCTCAGTTCAACTGGTCCCCATAATTCCCAACACATTTACTACTAGTAGCATCTCTTCCTTCATTGCTGGTGATGGGACTCTGCTGGTGCTGGACTCTGTCACTTATGAGTATGGTATGGGCAGAGTGCACAGTAATGATGGAATCAGACAGGCTCCTGAAGAGTGTAGAGTAAGAAGTCTTGAAGTGATTAGAGGAAGAACACAAGCTACTCAAATAGATCACAGTGGATTCTCCATTATAACTGGTTCTATCGGAATCACCATCAGGGTGAGTACTAGTTAATGTAACTGCATGCCTCTATTCTTACCCACAGGTGGTCACTGATAACCTTACATACAATCGGACGGATTATGATGGAGAAGTGTTCCGTATGAATATAGTGTGTGATGCCAATACAAATGTGGACTGTGTCTTCTTTAAGTTGAATGGAACCACTGATCTCAGGAAAGGTAGCTACATAGCTATTATACATGAGAAAACTGTTACTATAGCTACATATTATTTTTTACAGAGAAATTTGGTGGGCTGGTGTCTCTCTTCAATTCAAGTGTTGACTACTGCCTCAGCTCAACGACACAGCCAACAAGTATAACTCCTCTTCCTCCCTCCACTACGATCACGACAGATGACAGGACCACTTTCACCTCGTCTAATATTACTACGAACGTGATAACTGTTACAAAGCCAATCAGTGATATCGTTAAATATGTGCTAATAGGTTTAGCAGCACTCGTCACACTTATTCTTGTGGCTGTTCTTGCTTGTGCATGCATTGGAGTATATTTACACAGATCTAGGAAATCCAAACAGTCTCTTTATCTAGGTAATGTTGTTATTCATGATGTGTTAATATGCATCACTGAATATTAATCCTTGCAGATCCAGCAGTTGAAGCCGATCCAGCACAAGTTATGAAACTGAAGAAAATAAAAGATGAGAACAGTGCTACTAAGGATGATTGAATAGCTACCAAAGACTAATAGCATAGTAATAATAATTATCAGTCAAATGTAAAAGAAAAAAAAGAAAAAGAAAAGAAAGAAGAAGAAGAAGAAGAATAAGGAAGAAGAAGAAGAAGAAGAAGGAAGAAGAAGAAGAAGAAGAAGGAAGAAGAAAAAGAAGAAGGAAGAAGAAAAGATGAACAAGTCTGCCATGCATATGCATCTTCCTAGCACAAGCATGCATAAAAAGGGGTGGATAAAAATGGGTGTGCACTAAAAAGGGGTGGATAATGGGTGTGACACACCCATGGATTTTTGTTTACAATTATTTTAAGGTCTATGGCTACTGTATAGCTAGAATGTGATATGATGGCTCTAGTGACAGCATTGCTGATGATAGCACACTGTGTTGGACTGTTGGCACAGGAAGAGGTGGTCACCATCAGCAGAAGTGGGAATGGAGACATTATTAGAGTCAGTTCCTCTGAAGGTTCTTGCTATAATGAGACTTGTGCTAGAAATTTCACCACTTACTTAGTGGAGGAGAGAGAATGCGAAAATGATACCACACTCCAGAGAGGTGAGTGAGAAATTACTTGTGATGAATTATTATAAATGGATGATTTAGGTTGCTCAGTTCAGCTCGTCCCTGTAATTCCCAACAGATTTACTACTAGTAGCATCTCTTCCTTCATTGCTGGTAATGGGACTCTGATGGTGCTGGACTCTGTCACTAATGAGTATGGTGTGGGCAGAGTGCATAAAAAGAGTGGTAATTTAGAGAGGCAGACCTCTGGAAGAGGAGAGTGTAGAGTAGAAAGTCTTGAAGTGATCAGAGGAAGGATGCAAGCTACTCAGATAGATCACAGTGGATTCTCTGTTGTAGCTAATTCTATGGAAATCACCATCAGGGTAAGTACCTGCATGCCATATACCTATAGCTACATTCACAGAATTATTACCAGGTGGTCACTGATAACCTTACATACAATCGGACAAATTATGATGGGGAAGTGTTCCATATGAATATAACATGTGATGCCAATACAAATGTGGACTGTGTCTTCTTTAAGTTGAATGGAACCACTGATCTCAGGAAAGGTAGTTACAATGGCATATTAATAATAATACTAAAATTGACTATTATTACAGAGAAATTTGATAGTGTGCTATCACCTGCTCAATCCCTCAACACCAATAACTACTGCATCATCTCTACAACACAGCCACTGCCAACAAACTCTACCTCACTTAAGAATGCAATGATAACCATGACAGATAGTGGGAACTCTGTTGTCAGTGATTCGATCCTCAAATACATCCTGATAGGCATCACTGGATTAGGAGTGATCTTTGTGGTCATTCTAATGATCCTGCTATTCATTTTATGCTTAGTATGCACTTCGTCCAAGAAAACTAAACAAACTTCCAATCCTAAACTAACAGGTTTATATTTGACAGGTAATAATAGCATCGTAGAGTCTTCTCTAATCACAATGTTATTATGCTGCAGGAGCAAATGACTAGAAAAGACACGACAGGGCAAGAGAGCTGTATAATAGTGACCACGTTCAGGTGCATTTATAGGTCTTTCACTGAGACTTTCATATAGGATTTTATTTCAAAGACTTAGATAGGTATATAATATGTCATACTGCAGTAATTGATGACATCAGTGCAACAATGTCTCACTTTAGTGATCCCACATGTAGACTGGCTTGCCAAGTCTAACCTCAATCCAGCATAACTATAGCTAGCATGCTTGATAACTCTACCTTGTGTGTTCTGAGTGTCACTAGACCGAGCACTCTCTCCAGACAATTCCCCTGAAACGTGCGTCTTTCTCCCCTTGGAGTTCCTCAAACGTGTCTCTTGAGACACCATGGGGAACATGAAGGATGACTTCTTGCCCAAGGTAACCGAGGAAGGAGGGAAAGGGAGACGAAAAGCCTTCGGCCGATCGTAGTTAGCACGAACGCATACTTTCCTCTTGAGTGGTGAGAGACATACCTCCATCACATACTGATGGAGTTGCAGGAGATGTGGCTTGGTAATTACAAACTTGTGCCTAGTAATTATAACAATTTATGTAGGATCACATTCCACAGCAAGCAAATAATATACATACTTATGTTTCCAACGAAATGCAACTAACTCTCCTGAAGCACCTGCTTGTTCATCTAATACAGTGGTGGCATCATCACCACCGTTGCTATTTTCATTTTCTGGTGCTCTTCCTGGTATGACTCGTGTATCGACATCTGTGTAAACCTTTGCTACCACATCCTTAAAGCATACGACATCAGTGCTGTAGACTTTTGTGGTTCGAGTTTTTTGTTGATGGGTAGGGAAAGGTTGATAGTTGATGTGGAAGTAGCGAGTAGGGGGAAGATTTTCATAAATCTTTTTACGTTCTCCGTCGCGAACACTCTCATAGAAATGAGGCTCTCTCTTTGCTGGAAAAAAATTAATAGTATGATGATATTCGAGCTGAAATCCAGTGGAAATAAAGCAGGTTCCAATTATGATTGTGGCTACTGAGGAACTTACGTTGGTCCACTAATATAGTGAAGTACAGAGTGAGGATAGAGTGGGCCTCTTCTACAGTATTGAGACTCAGAGAGTCTGTAGACGCAGGTAATTCCATCTTACTCTACGATCTCTTCAGATATACCCTATATCTCGATGGCACGTTTGCGGTAATGCCATAGCAACACTAGCCACGCCCCTTTAGAGGAGGGGCTAGCCAGCGAGCAGCAGATGAACTTTGAACTTTGCACAAAGTGTAGTTTTATATCGCCTTTTCTAACTACAGGGTATGTCCACAGTGATAAATAAGGTGAGAAAAGTCACCAGAAATAAAGCATTTCGCTATGGTTTGCCCTTCATCGGTCTCATTGTGATTGGGTCATTTGGACTGAGTGAATTTACATCTATCACTGTTTCAAAGAGGGAGGAGAAGAATAGGATGCTCACTGCTGAGGAAACGCTGGCCTACCAGAAGTCTGTTGAGAGAGTGGATGTTCAGGAAGAGTATGAAAAGACTAAGGAGAAACTTGATATTGAGCATTGGGAGAACAAGAGAGGACCCAGACCCTGGGAGCAATAGTTTAAAGAATTCATTTCATTCACATCTCTTAAATGTATCATTCATTTCTTTACAGGCCTCCCCTTTGCAATTTATTTGGTGGGCATTGATTAAAATGGTGGGCATTAATTTAAGTGTGTGCGTGTTTGTGCAAGCATTATACATGTATAAAATTCGCATAAAATTTTTTCTAGACGAAATAGCTACAAGACCAGTGGCCCATTGATTTTCCAAGAAAATGCCTCCCAAAAAGCGTGCAAAACCGTCCGGGGGAGATGCAGGAGATGGTAATTTAGATCCTTCCAAGCTGAAAGTGGCAGAGTTGAGGGAAGAACTGGAAAAGCGTGGTCTTGACTCCACTGGGAAGAAGGCTGAGCTGGTAGCTAGGCTGGAAGATGCTTTGCAAGGTGAGAACATTTTATTAAGTAACCACCAGCCCCCTTGATAATCTTGCCCCTATTCATTACAGCCCCTGCCCCTAGCAAAAAGCTGAAAGTGGAGGGAGATTCTGTTCCTAGTGTGGACTATTCAAAAATGAAGCTAGCTGAACTGAAGAAGGAACTGGAAGCCCAAGGGCTCAGCACAGTGGGAAAGAAGGCGAAGCTGGTTGCTCGACTGGAGGGAGCAGTAGGCAGTGCTGGGTCTGAGGTGGCTAAAGTGGACACTGAGAAGAAGACTGCGAAAGGAAAAAAAAAGCTCAAAGAAGAACCTGTTGTAGAAGAAAGTGACTTCAGTAAAGCAATGCGCGTTCTCACAACTTCTGATTCCAAAAAGAGCAAGAAACCCAAAAAGCACAAGGTTGATGACTTCTATCCAAGAATGGGGGGTGGAGTTGAAGTGGTGGATGATTTTGACTGCATGCTGAATCAGACGAATATCGGTCATAATAACAACAAGTACTATGTTATACAGCTGCTAAAGGGAACCTTTGGGTGAGTAAAAAAAAAAAAAAAAAGGGATAGCTACTGTAGATGTCGCCCATAAGAAATGAGAAATAGGTAGTGGCTTACAAGGACTTGATCCTTTATCCTTTCATGTCCTATGCAGTGTGACTAATTGTATCCACCTATTCCCCTAACCCAACCTGCAATGGAGTATCTTAACATTGATGATAAACTAATGATGTTTCTAGGTCAGCATACACTCTGTGGACCAGATGGGGACGTGTGGGGGAGCAGGGGCAAAGTGCAATCAAGTTGTTTGGTAATTTGGATCAAGGAATCAAAGAGTTCAAGAAGAAGTATTCCGACAAGACGAAGAATAAATGGGAGGAGAGAGAGAACTTTGTGCCGGTTCCTGGAAAGTATACTCTCATTGAGATGGAGGGTGAAGAAGATGAAGAGGATGATGAGGTATACCCCTTTAATTATAATGAGCAGCGCTTTAAGGTACATGTAATATCTTTGATGTAGGAGAGTGGTGGTATGGATGAACCTGACGTTGGCCTTCCTTCCAAGGTAAAGGCGTGCTCCCTCGATAAATCCACACAAGAACTCATCAAGCTCATTTTCAACCATGATATGTTCAACAGTGCCCTTAAGGAATTGGAGATTGGTGGGTGTGGTCTGCATGGATAGCATATGCATTCGTTAATAACTGTGACATTACAGACACGAAGAAGATGCCTCTTGGAAAACTGAGTAAAACACAGATTGCTAAAGGTTTCGAGGTGAGATGTGTTAATAATGTATCACATGATATCACCTCTCTGATCACAGGCTCTTGAAGCAATTGAGGCAGCCTTGGATGCTAGTGCCCCAAAGTCCAAACTTACTGAACTGACCTCTAAGTTTTATACCATCATTCCCCATGATTTTGGTCGCAGGATCCCACCCACCATTGAGGACAAGGAGACACTTCAAAAGAAATTTGATATGCTTATGGTGAGGCTAATTACAGGGTCCCCCCAATTATGATGAACCTTTGGAGCAGGAATAGTTTGATACATTTTGTAGCCATGGCAATGAATGACATTTATGTACATGCCTCACTGTATATCACACGTCGTCCACATGCATATCACATGACAGGTTCTTGGAGATATTGAGTTAGCCCAAGGTCTACAAAAGGAAGACAAAAAGAAAATTACGGTACATGCATGCCCATGCATGCCATGCCAATGCATGCCATGCCAATGCATTTCCAATTATGTAATTGTCATATCACTACAGGCTAAAGAACAGGAAGTGCTGAATCAGTTGGACGTGCAGTACCAGTCCTTGAAAGCAGACTTAAAGTGGTTGAACGAGTCGTCACATGAGTATCATTTGATTTCCAAGTACATCGATCAAACAAGTGGAGGTGGAGGTTGGTACCACAAACCCAAACTCATGGATGTATGGAGGGTGGATAGACATGATGTGGTGAGTTGTGGCTTCTCTCTCCTCTATTTTTTCACCCTTATTTGTCTTTTTCTCTCTCCCTCCTTTCAAGGATAAGCGATTCAGCCAACACTCGGCCATAACCAACCGTCGTCTGTTGTGGCATGGGACGAACGTAGCAGTTGTAGCTGCAATCCTCAAGTCAGGTCTGAGGATTATGCCTCATTCAGGAGGACGAGTGGGAAAGGGCATTTATTTGGCATCAGAAAACAGCAAGTCTGCTGCATATGGTAAGGTCATTGAGGTCAAGAAGGGTCGAAATTGCATTTTTTTTTTTTTGGTTTTAGTGCGCTCTGCACCAGATGGTACAGGTATAATGTTCTTGAATGAGGCAGCGTTGGGTAAAGAACATCACATCACAATGGATGACCACACCCTCACTGCCCCCCCACCGGGATTTGACTCCGTCATTGCAAAAGGAAGGACTGAACCAGGTAGAGATTTTGCAGCTAAGTCGATCCAATCCTATTATTCCAATCCTCCTATTATTTTTTCTTTGTACAGATCCCAAATTGGACACTGAATTGATTCTTGATGGGGAAAAAGTTGTAGTGCCTCAAGGGAAGCCCATTTCAACCAGCTTGTCCACAAGCAGTTTCAGTCAGAGCGAGTACCTGGTCTACAAGGAGAGTCAGACTCGAATTCGCTACATGTTGCGGTTGAAATTCTAGTTGTTTTAGTTGGGGGGATTTTTGTTTTTTGTTGTTGTTGTTGTTGTTGTTGTTGTTGTTGTTATTGTTGTTTTTTCCACCACAACGGTTGGCGACCCTGTACCCATCCAATTTGCATCATAAAAGGGGCGTTGCCATGCGTTTATGGCATGTGGTTGACGTGCAAATAAAACTTGGTTTTCCGGTAGGTGATCAAAGGCAGATCTTTTGAAGAGAGGCCAATCTAGATAGAACAAAATGGCAAACCTTAGAGAAGTATCGAAGTGTAATCCCTTTAGCAGTCCAGTTCAACCAAGAAAGCTATCGGCTGCTAGTGGTGAGTCCAAAAAAAAAAAAAAAAAAAGCTAGCTAGTTTAACTATGAGGTTGGTGGTCAAGGTAGCTTCAGCATAGCTAGCTGTGAGTATAATTCAGAGTTAGGGTGCATGTGATGGTGCCATTCATTCTTGGTAGTGTACAAGTGTCCTGTGTGTTCTATATCTAGGCACTGATGAGACGAGTTGTGAATTTGGTTCCATGAAGTACTATGCCTTGTGTGGTTTTGGAGGGATCTTGAGCTGTGGCTTAACACACACTGCCGTGGTACCCCTGGATTTGATCAAATGCAGAATACAAGTGAGCAAAGCCATTAAGGGGATGTACCTGTCATTAGGGGACATTTATAGATCTTATTGGGAGTCAAGAATGTGTTTGAAAGTATGTTCTTTGTATGCCTAAACAAAGGGTCTGAAGGTGGCAACATGACAGTGTGCCTTTTATTCTAAAAGCATGGACAATAGTCATAGTCAATCAGCAAGATTCTGGCTGGCCAATTCAGGAAAAGAGTGTCGGCATGCCTGTATTACTTTGGAGGGAAAGGAGGTGGGAGGTAGAGGATAGTTGGTGCTTGGGTGCTAGCACCTTACTTTTCTAGTTCCAATTGGGCTATAGACTACATCTTTACTCAATCCTGTCCTTTAGGTAGATCCAGGCAAGTATAAGAACATGTTTCACGGTTTCAAACTCACAGCCAGTGAAGAAGGTTTTCGTACCTTGGCTCGCGGGTGGGCCCCTACTTTTATTGGCTACTCCATGCAAGGTCTCTGCAAATTTGGTTTCTATGAAGTCTTCAAGATCTTCTATTCTGGGTTGCTAGGAGAGGTAAGAGTGCTTTTCCAAATAGAGCCCACTGCAAGGGTACTGGAGTGTTATCCTATACTCTCACTCTATAGGAAAGAACCTATCTTTACCGCACTAGTCTTTACTTGGCAGCTTCAGCCAGTGCAGAATTCTTTGCTGACATTGCTCTGTGTCCCATGGAGTCAGTAAAGGTCAGAGTTCAGACAGCCCCTGCCAGTGAGGGGTGGGGCACAACACTGAGGGAGTGTGCTCCTAAACTGTGGCAGAAAGAGGGAATATCTGGGTAAGTGCATTGGTAGCATTAAAGAGTAAAAAAATAATCCTCGTTATTGCAGGTTTTACAAGGGGCTTCCCCCTCTATGGATGAGACAAATTCCTTACACTATGATGAAATTTGCCGCCTTTGAGAGAACTGTCGAATTCCTGTACAAATATGTGGTCCCAGTGCCTCGTGACCAACTGGGTAAACCCTCTCAGTTGGTAGTCACATTTGCCGCAGGCTACATCGCTGGAGTGTTCTGTGCTGTTGTCAGTCACCCGGCTGATTCCGTTGTCTCAAAACTGAACTCAATGGAGGGAAGCACTGCCATTCAAGCGGCAAAGGACCTGGGTATGGCTGGTAAGTCTACAACACTTAGTACTCTAAATAATGGACACACTTGGGGTCAGGACCCAGCCTTTTGTCCTTTGTAAAGAGGTTGTTCTCTTTAATTTAGAGGTTAGGGTTTTTGGAATGTCCTTTTTTTGGAAGTTCCAGTGTATATGAATTAATGGTGACTATTATAAGCAGACTGCTATAGTGGGGATTCTTGTTGTCACCTAGCTCTTTTGTATAAACACAGGACTATGGAAGGGTCTAGGACCCAGGATCTTGATGATTGGTACACTGACTGCCCTCCAGTGGTTCATCTACGACTCTGTAAAGGTCTTCTTCAGGTTGCCACGCCCACCTCCCCCTGAGATGCCCGAGAGCCTGAAGAGGAAACTCCAGCAACAGTAGCAGGGGGCTCAGTAAAAACACTTTTGCAAAATGCTGTGTGCATTACTAGACATCAATACTATTATTGTATTAACAGGAATTGCTCATGTGATAGTTTAGATGATTATTTATTTATTATTTTTTGTTGATTAACTTGTGGTTCTAGGATATCCGGATATTGTTTCAGTATGCGGAAGTGAGGGTTTCTTTCTGTTGAACTTTGAACTCGAGATCTAGGAAGAAGAATGATGCAACTGAAGAAACCGGTAAAATCTGGTTCTTTATCTTTAATTGCATCAGCCTTCAGTTCTATTAAAGTCGAAGACATGTACGGAAATCGTGAAAAAAGAATTTATATGAGAACAGCGTATCTTTCTGGAGTAACATGACTAATTTGACTTTAAAGGAGCTAGCAAAGGAAGACCCTTTCAACAGCTCCTCGCTTCCCAAACCAAAGAGAAAGCTACTAGCAGCCAGCACGATTAGTGGAGGTGGGAGTCAGCTAGTCATAATGATGATAATTGTATCAATTGTGTTCATGACAAGGTAGTGAAGAATGGAGTTGTGAATTTGGGTCACTGAAGTACTATGCCTTGTGTGGTCTTGGAGGGATCCTGAGCTGTGGCCTGACCCACACTGGCATGGTCCCCCTGGATCTTGTCAAGTGCAGAATACAAGTAAGGATGTTTATTCAATGAATCCTCTAAAGAGTGACCTTTCATTCCATCACAGGTTGATCCAGCCAAATATAGGAACACGATCCATGGATTTCGCCTGACAATCCAAGAAGAAGGTTTTCGTACCTTGGCTCGTGGGTGGGCCCCCACCTTCATTGGCTATTCCATGCAAGGACTCTGTAAGTTCGGGTTCTACGAGATCTTCAAAATCCTCTATTCCGGAGTCTTAGGAGAGGTAGGTGTGGTTTAAGATTGCTGGGTTATGTATATCACCATTGCTCTTTCCTCCTTCAGGAAAGGTCCTATCTTTATCGCACTAGTCTCTACTTGGCAGCTTCAGCCAGTGCAGAATTCTTTGCTGACATTGCTCTGTGTCCCATGGAATCGGTAAAGGTCAGAGTTCAGACAGCCCCGCCCAGTGAGGGGTGGGGCACAACACTGAGGGAGTGTGCTCCTAAACTGTGGCAGAGAGAGGGAATTCATGGGTGAGTGAAGTCTGAGTTAATACTTTTTCGGATCTTTTAATTTGCAATTAATACAGTTTTTACAAGGGGCTTCCTCCTCTTTGGATGAGACAAATTCCTTACACCATGATAAAATTCTCAGTCTTTGAGAGAACCGTCGAATTCCTGTACAAATACATGATTCCAGTGCCTCGTGACCAACTGGGAAAGCCCTCTCAGCTGGTGGTGACGTTTGCCGCAGGCTACATTGCTGGAGTGTTCTGTGCTGTGGCAAGCCACCCCTTCGATTCTGTCGTCTCTAAACTGAACTCTCAAGAAGGCAGCACCGCTTGGAAGGCTGCCAAGGAGTTGGGAATGGTTGGTAAGTTATCTATTTAGCTACAGTGAAACTGCTGGATAATGGACACACTTGGAACCCAGCCTTTTGTCCTTTGTAAAGAGGTTGTCCTCTTTTGGAGGTTATCTTGTGTGGGTATAATTATACAAAGGTACTTATAGATTGTCCCTGTTGAGAGGTTTGTCCTCTTTCAGAGTGTCCTTCATTGGAGGTTCCTTATCTCAAGACCTTTCTCTCTCTTTTTTGTTTTGTTACATTATTTCAAACAGGAATATGGAAAGGTTTAGGACCCAGGATTGTGATGGTCGGCACACTGACTGCCCTACAGTGGTTCATTTACGACTCTTTCAAAGTCTTCTTCAAATTGCCACGCCCACCTCCCCCTGAAATCCCCGAGAGCCTGAAGAGGAAGTTCCAACAGCAATACTGATCGTCACAGACAGTACAGGAATACAAACATAATGTAAGCAAATGTGAAATGGCTATTTTTATACGTTCATTTTTAATTAATGTACTCCTTTAAATAATATTATTACAATATTTTTTTATTTTGTGATAATCATTCATTATATACTTGATTACAGGGTTACATCATTATGATGTAATAGTTTCCTCTACATACATGGTAACCTGCTAGCATTGGAGTTGTTTTATGATGTGGGGTTCAAGTCTTGTAGTACTTGCAGGCAGTAAAGTAGCGTCCGAGGGACATGGAAACATCCCTTGTATGGCCCTCCCTTGAAGGTCTGGTTCACTTGCCACTCTCGAGTCAGATACCCATACCACTCTCCATTTGCTGGATCTGAGAACTGGAATGGAAAAAAATTATGATCTCTCTCTCTCTCTCTCAGAATTTCTTTCATATAAAAGCACACCATTTCTCACTTACCCTGGCAAAGCAGAGCTGACACATTTGTGTGAAGGCATTCCAATGTCTCTTCTCTCTGGTTGCCTTGTAGGCCAGTAAGAGAGCCAACATAGCCTCGCAGTGTACCCACCACAACTTCATACTCCATTCAAGTTGGACTGGACTTTGACCTTCGCTGTCAAGGAAATAGAAGAGACCTCCGTGCTGTGGATCTGAGCCGTAGTTGATGGGTTGGTCTATGAACTGAGTGATGGCTGTGTGTTTCAGAGTTTCGTCATTCCTTGGGGGAGAGAGAGAGAGAGAGAGATGAAGGGAGGAGGAGGGATTTCTGTCACTTTACCTTATTTGGGCCTCTTGTAATAGGAACCATCCTGCCTCCAGGGCATGGCCTGGTGTGAGCTGTCGTCCCTGGAAACCAGGGAGGGAGGAACCATCAGGAGCTATATGTTCCCTCACCACTTTACCATCGCTCTAACAGTGAAATAACATGAAAAGGGTGAATATAATTTACCATTGTCTTGAAGTCCCTACATGCTTAAGTATGGCCTTCACTGCCCAGTCAAAATCGTCAGCATATTTCTTCCTCAGCTCCTCATTTGACCTGCAGAACTCTGTCAGTATGTTCAACAGCATCATTGGATGGCCAAGTTCCTGGGAAGGGGGAACCCCTGCTAATTTAGGTAGTCCTAAGCTACTGTCGTCCACTCGTATCCAGTATATGACCTGGCAGAGCATGGTTTCTGCTGCGATCTAAACATAAAAGTATTTTTACTTGATGCAGGGTTCAGGCTGACGAAATGTCCAGTATGAATGCAAAGAGTGGGGGGTTTAGGCAAAGGGGGTCCAAAAACATGAAATGCTAGGGAGTGTATAATTCCACTATACTAATTGAGTAACAATAGGGTGGGGGAAGGGAGAAATACTGTCCATTGCAGGTTGGTTGTCAGGAAGGTTCGGGTATAATTTGTCCTATGGTTTACACAACTGCATGGATTGTGTAGGACATGAAAGGATAGGTCCTTGTAAGCCACTACCTATTTCTCATTCAACCTTCCTGAAATCTAGGGGGAGCACTGCTCTTCCACTCTTTCTGCTACTGAAGCATTGGGTTGTGGCTAAGTGGGTACTGAATTTGAGTTTGTGATGCCCTAAGGTGTGACCATTGGGCATAGCACTGCCCCAAAAGGGCTGTCCTTGATATGACAGTTGCTTATTCTGATGGTGAATGTGTACCTGGTAGTGTTGGTTTCCAGTGGCTCTGTGAAGTTCTGCCAAGGCCATGACATAGAAACATTCTGTGTATGGCTTCCGCTGTAACTTGCATGGTTTCCCGTCCTCCGTGGTAGCAAAATAACAGCGTGTGTTCCCTTCAGCCTGGATCCACTTCAGGAGAAATTCCCCACCTATTAAGACCAGTAGATCAAGTGATCATGTGTTTGTGTGAGTGGAAATGAGAGGCCATTAATTTTGATCTCACCTGCAATGGCAGGTTGGAGTATCTCGGTTGTGTGGTAGTCAGGAATGGTGTTATACAGTTTTGCATACATCCAAACCTGGAACCATGGAATGGAATCATGGAATGGAACCATGGAATGGAACCATGGAATGGAACCATGGAATGAGTATAGAGTTAGCTAGCTACAGCTAACTGACTCACCTGCCTGGCTTCCAACCAGCCATACTTTGTAGTATCGTAAACTGCTCCAGTTTCAGACAGACAGTTGTAAAACCCCCTGTGTAGAGAGAGAGAGAGAGAGAGAGAGAGAGAGAGAGAGAGAGAGAGAGAGAGAGAGAGAGAGAGAGAGAGAGAGAGAGAGAGAGAGAGAGAGAGAGAGAGAGAGAGAGAGAGAGAGAGAGAGAGAGAGAGAGAGAGAGAGAGAGAGAGAGAGAGAGAGAGAGAGAGAGAGACTGTATAAAACATCACAGAACGTAGTAAAAGTTACCCGTTTCTTTGATCATGAGAATGGGCGGTCCAAAACTTCATGACGGCATTAAGCTCACTCTTAAACTTCTCGATGTACTCACTAACATCCATGGTGGTAAGTGCCTGCAAAACTAGAATGGGTGGGGCTCCACGCTTTCTGATGACGATCCTTACCTGACTAGGTTAAAATATCCGGTAGTGACCTCAGCAGAGCTCAACAAAATGGCAACTTTGAGATGTACCAAGAATCTATTCAGAACAATTCGCTTGAGGCGAGACATTCTTCCAGTGAAGGTTAGTGGCTGTACCAGCTGGAGTTTATAGTTCTAATTAACGCCCACCACACAGAGCTGCGGTGCAGGAGCAGCTGTGGTACCAGTAAGACATTTGAATTTGCACGAATACCAGAGCAAGCAGCTCATGGAGAAGTACAACATTAACGTGCAGCGGTTCAAGATGGCAAAGGACCCAGAAGAGGCTGAGAGAGCAGTGAAGGAGCTAGGGGTCAAAGAGGTCGTGCTCAAGGCACAGATTCTGGCTGGGGGGCGTGGCAAGGGCGTGTTTTCCAGTGGACTGAAGGGCGGAGTTAAAGTGACTCAAGAGTATGTTTGCATGCATGTGATGCCATGGGTGGGTTGGTTACCGGGTTACCAGGTTGCTGGGTAGTATAGTATAGTATGGGTACGTACATGGTCCTCGGATTCTGTTGAATTACATGAAAATACTCTTATAGTACTACAGACATTATTCTATAGGATAATCTTAATCTTTTAATGGTATTCATGATGAATTCAGTTGTGGTTGGTCCACCCATTTTTTAAATCTTTGAACCTTCTTTGTGTGTTTTGCATTTGAACTTAAAAATTAATAATGTCTGAAGAGAGTCAAACTATCAAGAAGCTTGAAGAAAGACTCAAGTGTGCCATCTGCCTCGACACCTATACTGACCCTAAACTACTCCAGTGCTTCCATGTCTTCTGTAGAGACTGTCTGGTGCGACTGGTGGTCCGAGACCAGCAGGGACAACTCTCCTTGACTTGCCCAAACTGTCGTCAGGCCACACCCATTCCAGCCAATGGAGTGGCAGGCCTCCAGTCAGCATTTCAAGTCAATAATTTCTTGGAGATTATGGATGAGCATAAGAAGCCCAAAGATTCATCAGACAGTGATGAAGGGGTGGAAGATAATGTGAAACACACCAATCCTCCAAAGAAAGTCTTCCTTCATTGCTCTATTCATGCTGACAGAGAACTGGATTTATACTGTGAGACATGTGGGGAGTTGATCTGCTCTCACTGTGCACTCCGAGGCCAGAAACATCACAGCCATGAGTACGACTTGATCAGCTCGTGTTATGAGAAGTACACGAGAGAGATGACCCCATCACTGGAGCCAATGGAGAAGCAACTCACAACTGTCAAGAAAGCATTGGCACATTTGGATGAGCGTTGTGGAGAGATATCTGACCAGCGAGCAGTTATCGAAGCAGATATACATCATACCACCCAACGACTTCATGAAATCATTGATGTCAGGAGTACTGAGTTGATAAACCAGCTACACCGAAAGACCCAGGAGAAGTTAAAAATCTTAGCAAACCAAAGAGATGAATTGGAGACTATCCTGGCCCAGTTGAGCAGCTGTTTCGAGTTTGTGAGAGAGAGCCTGGAGACGAGTAGTCAAGGAGAAGTGATGAAGATGAAGACGACCATATTCAAGAGAGTTGAAGAACTAACAGCCACCTGTACCTTCCAACCAGATGCATTAAAGCCAGGTACAGAAGCAAACATAAAGTTCATCACTTCGACTGATATCACTGTAATGTGTAAGAAGTATGGTGAAGTAACCGTACCAGGCAGGCCTGATCCATCACAGTGCCACACAGTGACTCAAGTCATGGAGGTTGCCGAAGTCGGAGAAGACTGCACTGCTGTTATCGAAGCTAGCGACTTCAAGGGTGAATCTTGTGAAAACCAAATGTCGTTGCTGCAATGTGAGCTCGTATCTGATCTGACAGCTGCCGTTGTGAGAGGTGAAGTAAAGCGACGAGGAGGGACCCAGTATGAGATCAGCTACCAACCTACAATCAAGGGGAGGCATCAGCTACACATTAAAGTCGAAAACCAGCATATCAAAGGAAGTCCATTTCCTGTGACGATAAAGTTACCCACTGATAAACTAGGGACTCCAATCCGAACTACTTACGGTCTGAACCGTCCATGGGGAGTGGCTATCAACGAGAGAGGGGAAATGGTGGTTACGGAACTGGGAGGAAATCGTGTAACAGTTTTCAGTCTCAGCGGAGAGAAGCTTCGATCCTTTGGCGCGTGTGGCTCTGGTCAGGGACAGTTTAAAGATCCTTGTGGTGTGGCAGTGGATGGCGAGGGAAATCTCCTAGTGACAGACGGCATCAACAATCGTGTTCAGAAGTTCACAGCTAACGGTCAGTTTCTCGTATTAGCAGGCACTCGTGGGTACGGACATCTGGAGTTCTTGTACCCCACTGGCATTGCATTCAACACTCATAACGGCAAGATATACATATCTGATGGTGGTAATAGTCGCATTCAAGTTCTGAACTCTGACCTCTCCTTTTCAAGTGCTTTCGGGAAGAGGGGTAAAGGAAAGGGACAGTTTGTGTCACCCTCTGGTTTGTCCTGTGATACTACCGGGAAAGTATACGTCACCGATAGCGGGAACCATCGCATCCAGGTCTTCACAGCCGAGGGGGAGTTTGTGAAGGTGTTTGGGCGACATGGCAAAGGTAGAGGTGAACTGAACTGGCCTAACGATATTGCTATTGATGCCAATGGAGTCGTGTACGTTAGTGAACGTGATAGTCACTGCCTTTCTCTATTCACTTCCGAGGGCGTGTTTGTGACATCATTTGGCAGCGTAGGGGAAGGACCAGGAGAGTTTTGGTCTCCCCGAGGAATAGCAATAGACAGCTGTGGAGTAGTGTATGTGTGTGACAGAGAAAACGATCGTATGCAATTATTTTAATTGTACTCTTTAGGTCTCATTAGTTTCTTAATGATATTCATAGTATCTTAATAAACCACATCCTCTTATTGGTTTATGCATGTTAGTGCAGGAAAGAAAAATGTCTGAAACTCTTGAGAAGCTTGAAGAAAGGCTCAAGTGTGCCATCTGCCTTGACACCTATACTGACCCTAAACTACTCCAGTGCTTCCATGTCTTCTGTAGAGACTGTCTCATACGATTAGTCATCCAAGACTCCCTGACTTGCCCTACCTGTCGTCAGGACACACCCATTTCAGGCAATGGAGTAGCAGGTCTCCAGTCGGCATTTCAAGTCAATGACTTCTTAGAAATTGCAAAAGAGCTTAAAAGTACAAAGAAAATAACAGCTTATCAGGAGGGAGCAATGAGTGATGTGACAAGCCCCAATCCTTCAAAGAAAGTCTCTCCTTACTGCTCTGTTCATGTTGATAAAGAACTGGAGCTGTACTGTGAGACATGTGGGGAGCTGATCTGCTCTCACTGTGCACTCCGAGGCCAGAAACATCACAGCCATGAGTACGACTTGATCAGCTCATGTTATGAGAAATACAAGAGAGAGATGACCCCATCACTGGAGCCAGTGGAGAAGCAACTCACAACTATCAAGAAAGCATTGGGACATTTGGATGAGCGTTGTGGAGAGATATCTGACCAGCGAGCAGCTATTGAAACAGATATACATCGTACCACCCAACGACTCCATGAAATCATCGATGTTAGAAAGACCGAGTTGATAAACCAGCTACACCGAAAGACTCAGGAGAAGCTGAAAGGCCTTGCAGTCCAGAGAGATGAATTGGAGACCATCCTGGCCAAGTTGAGTAGTTGTCTTGAGTTTGTGAGAGAGAGCTTGGAGACAAGTAGTCAGGGAGAAGTGATGAAGATGAAGACGACCATAATCAAGCAAGTGAAGGAACTGACTGCTACACTCCAACCAGACATATTAAAGCCTAACACAGAAGCTGACATAGAGTTCATAGCTTCAACTGATGTCACTGCAATGTGTCAAAACTATGGACGAATATGCGTACCAGGAAGTCCAGACCCCTCACAATGCCATGCAACCGGTAAAGGTTTGGAGGTAGCTGTGGTTGGAGAGGAATCTACTGCTATCGTACAAGCTAACGACTTCAAGGGTGAACCATATGAGAAACAAGTGACATTGCAATGTGAGCTTGTGTCTGAACTGACAGGTGCCATGGTGAGAGGCAACGTAAGGAGAAGAGGAGAGAACCAGTACGAGATCAACTACCAACCTACCATCAAGGGGAGGCATCAGCTACTCATCAAAATCAAGGACCAGCACATCAGAGGAAGTCCATTTCCAGTGATAGCAAAGATGCCTGTTGAGAAACTGGGTACTCCAATCCAAATGATTGAGAAGTTGAACACTCCATTGGGAGTGGCTATAAGTGCTAGTGGGAGAGTTATAGTGACCGAGAGCAACGATCATTGTATAACAATGTTAAGTCTCACTGGAGAGAGAATTCAGTCATTGGGTTCTCATGGGTCTAATCTGGGACAGTTTGAAATGACATACGGTGTGAAAGTGTATGAAGAGGAAGAGAATGTGAATGTTCTAGTGATAGATAGTTACAATCATCGCATTCAGAAGCTTTCCTTGGATGGCCAGTCCTTAGGAGTCGTGGGTATGTTTGGATCTGGGCCTCTGCAGTTTATATGCCCTGCAGGCGTTGCGTTGAGTGACGATAAGATTTACGTGGCAGATACTGGTAATAATCGTATTCAAGTTCTGAACTTTGACCTCACCTTTTCGAGCACATTTGGGAAGGAGGGCAGGGGCAAAGGTCAATTTGCGTTCCCTTGTGACGTATCATGTGACAGCTCCGGGAGGGTGTATGTGGCCGACAGTGGTAACCATCGCATCCAAGTCTTCTCGGCTGAAGGAAAATATTTAAAGACATTTGGGAAGCACGGTCGTGATCGGGGAGAACTGGATTTTCCTGTCGGTGTAACCATTGATGTTAATGGCGTCGTGTATGTCAGTGAGAGTGACAATCATCGTATCTCCATCTTTACTTCCGAGGGGAAATTTATGATGTTGTTCGGTAGCAAAGGAAAGGGACCGGGAGAGTTTAGGTGTCCTCAGGGACTAGCAGTAGACAGAAGTGGAGTAGTGTGTGTGTGTGACAGAGACAACGGTCGCATTGTGTTATTCTAAATACTGACATGATTGTACCATGAGATAAGTGTATTCATACTGATACATGTAAAGTGCTAATGATAATCCTTACAAGTATTATGTAATAGTATGCACAAGTGGGCAATGACAGCAAACAAAGCAACGGAAGCAACCAGGAAATGACCCTGATGTGTGGTGAAGTGAGGTTGACTGGTGAGAATCATCTATCAACTGGTATTCAGTATGGTTGCTCCATGCTGATATTTGTCATGGTAACTATCACAAGTGTTTCATAGTATCATGTGAATTAGCCAGATAAGACCACACATACAGATATGCCCTTTGTTTGCGTGCATTTGAAAATGTCTGAAGAAACTATCAAGAAGCTTGAAGAAAGGCTCAAGTGTGCCATCTGCCATGATACCTATACTGACCCTAAACTACTCCAGTGCTTCCATGTCTTCTGTGGAGACTGTCTGGTGCAACTGGTGGTCCAAGACCAGCAGGGACAACTCTCCCTGACTTGCCCTAACTGTCGTCAGGCCACACCCATTCCAGCCAATGGAGTGACAGGCCTCCAGTCAGCATTTCACTTCAATGACTTCTTAGAAATTATGGAAGAACTGAAGAAGCCAAAAGATACAGCAGCCAGTCAGGAAGGTAATGTGACACGCCCCAATTCTTCAAAGAAAGTCTCTCCTTACTGCTCTGTTCATGCTGATAAAGAACTGGAGCTGTACTGTGAGACATGTGGGGAGTTGATCTGCTCTCACTGTGCACTCCGAGGCCAGAAACATCACAGCCATGAGTATGACTTGATCAGCTCGTGTTATGAGAAGTACAAGAGAGAGATGACCCCATCACTGGAGTCAATGGAGAAGCAACTCACAAGTGTCAAGGAAGCTCTGACAGATTTGGATGTGTGTTGTGGGGAGATATCCAACCAGCAAGAAGTTATCGAAGCAGGTATACATCGCATCACCCAACGACTCCATGAAATCATTGATGTCAGAAATACTGAGTTGATAAACCAGTTACACCAAAAGACCCAGGAGAAGAAGCTGAAAGGCCTTGCAGTCCAGAAAGACGAGTTGGAAACCATCCTGGCCAAGTTGAGCAGTTGTCTTGAGTTTGTGAGAGAGAGCCTACAGACAAGTAGTCAGGGAGAAGTGATGAAGATGAAGACAACCATAATCAAGAAGGTGAAGGAACTGACTGCTACTTTCCAACCAGACATATTAAAGCCTAACACAGAAGCTGACATAGAGTTCATAATGTCAACTGATGTCACTGCAATGTGTGAGAACTATGGACGAATAGGTGTACCAGGAAGTCCAGACCCCTCACAATGCCATGCAACAGGCAAAGCTGTGGTTGGAGAGGAATCTACTGCCATCGTACAAGCTAATGACTTCAAGGGTGAACCGTGTGAGAAGCAAGTGACATTGGAATGTGAGCTTGTGTCTGAACTAACAGGTGTCGTGGTGAGAGGCAACGTAAGGAGAAGAGGGGAGAGCCAGTACGAGATCAACTACCAACCTACCATCAAGGGGAGGCATCAGCTACTCATTAAAATCAAGGACCAGCACATCAGAGGAAGTCCATTTCCTGTGACAGCAAAGATGCCTGTTGAGAAACTGGGTACTCCAATCCAAACTATTGATGGTTTGAATCGTCCCTGGGGAGTGGCTATCAACAGGAAGGGGGAAATGGTGGTAACTGAGTTTGTTGGAGATTGTGTAACAGTGCTCAGTCCCAGTGGAAGGAAGATTCGATTTGGCACACGTGGCTCTGGTCGAGGACAGTTTAAAAATCCTTTAGAAGTGGCAGTAGATGGTGATGGAAATCTTCTAGTGGCTGATCATTTTAATCATCGCATTCAGAAGTTTGTGGATTACCGATTTTTTGCAGCAGTGGGCACTGAAGGTGAAGGATCTCTTCAATTCAAAGCTCCCACGAGTATCGCATTTAATGCTGCAAACAACAAAATATATGTAGCTGATTCAGGTAATAGTCGTATCCAAGTTCTGAACTCTGACCTCACCATTTCAAGTAATTTTGGGAAGTATGGTAGTGGCAGGGGAAAGTTTAAGCATCCATATGGTGTATCTTGTGACAGCTCTGGGCAAATATTTGTTGCTGATACTGATAACCATCGCATTCAAGTCTTCACAGCCGAGGGAATATTTATGAGGATGTTTGGGCAACATGGTAGTGGTTGTGGGGAGTTAAATGAGCCTATTTGTATTTTTGTGGATGCTGATGGAGTTGTGTATGTCAGTGAGGGTAAGAATCATCGTATCTCAGTCTTTACCTCTGAGGGTCGCTTCGTGACATCATTTGGTAGCAAGGGAGAAGGACCAAGGCAGTTTGATAGTCCTTGTGGCATAGCAGTGGACAACAGTGGAGTGGTGTATGTGTGTGACTGCGACAATTGTCGTATTCAAATGTTCTAACAGTGTAATGATTTGTACTTTGTTCTTGAGTGATTTAGCAAAAAAAATTTTTGTTGTGTTTCTTTATCAAAAGAGAAAATGATTACACTTGTAGCCTCTCACCCAGCCAGCCAGCCAGCCAGCCAGGCTCTTCAAAAACAGATGCTCAAACTTGAGGCTTGCTGTATGCCCATAGCCACAGGAAGGCTATCTTAACCACACATGGGACACTTATCCCAGTTGGCATGCTCAGACTATTGCCTGGGCTGGGAGCACAGTCATTAATTCATAATACACCACATCATAAATGGGTGTGGCAGATCAAATAGGTACCCAAGGCTCCAATTCTTCCACTGTTAGACAAAATTATATGTAGTCCCAACTTGTCCATTATTAAAAGATCCCCAGTACCATCATTATTCAGCAAGTGAGCACAGTGAGCAAGCTGACACTGGTCATGACTTATTGAAATTATCTAATCCCCCTCCCCCCCCCCCCCCCCCCGGGCGTAGGGATGACATGACATATAATGAGCTTGGCATAATGATTGTGGAGAGGTGTCCTTGATACAGAGGTTAAAACTCCATCATCGTTAGGTCCTCAACAAATATCCTTCGTATAGAGCAGGGTCCTGCCCACACTGGCCATATTGGTCCTTTTGGCCACCACTCATTATACTCAGCTGTAGTGACTTTAGACTTGTACTACATATCAGTGATGATTTTGACCATCCAAAGGAACATCCCCTAAATGAACATAGTCTGGGCATGGCAAATAATTTCGGCTGCCACTCAAGAATCCTGGGCAGAAGCCTGATAGAGGTTATCCTTTATTAAGTGCCTTTATTTAGAGGTTATTCTTTATTAAGTGCCTTTATTTAGAGGTTATCCTTTATTAAGTGCCTTTATTTAGAGGTTATCCTTTATTTAGAGTGTCTCTTATTTGGAGGTTTATAATAGAATCATTGTTATGCAAGCATTATTTTCATCCCCTTCTCTATGACACAGCCTGGCCTCCATTCCTGACTTGACCAACCAAATGGTGGGCTATAAGCTGAAGACAAAGCAGACCACGGGTGATGGCGTATTGGTCCACCGTGTGATGGTGGCCGAGGCCCTGGACATTGCCCGGGAGACGTACCTTGCCATAGTGATGGACCGGGGTTTCCAGGGGCCCGTGCTGGTGGGGAGTCCCGAGGGAGGTGTGGATATCGAGGAAGTGGCCGCCAAAACTCCAGAAAAAATATTCAAGGTGAAGTTATCACTTTGTCTCATCCACTCTGTATCACATGGTATCACTCCGTCTCATCTGTGTCACTTACATTACTTTGCATTACTCTGTGTTAACTGCTTAGATCCCTGTGGACATAGAGAAAGGAATCACTGACAATCAGTGCAGAGAAATGGCCACCAATTTAGAATTCAAAGGAGCCACTTTAGAAGAGGTACGTATGAGAGTTTGATCCCTAGCAGAAGAGACTTACTGTGACTCGTGATTGGTTGATAGGCTGCCAATCAAATAAAGAACCTGTACGAGATGTTTCTGAGTGTGGACGCAACTCAAGTAGAGATCAACCCATTCGGAGAGACACCAGATGCAAGAGGTACATACATATGTCCCATTTCTATTAATCTTTAATGCAATTTCTTCTTCCCATCCCTCTCCCTCCTCCCCTCCCCTCCCTCCCCTCCCCCTCCCCTCCTTCCCCTTCGATCCCCTCCCTCTCCTCCCCCTCCCTCCTCCCCCTCCTTCCCCTCCTCCTCCTTCCCCTCCCCCTCCTCCCCCTCCCTCTCCTTCCCCTCCCCCTCCAGTGGTGTGTTTTGATGCTAAGATCAACTTTGATGACAACTCTCATTTCCGCCAGAAGGAGATATTTGAGCAGGAGGACACCAGTGAGAGTGACCCTCGAGAGGTGGAGGCAGCAAAGTCTAACCTCAACTACATTGGCATGACAGGGAATATCGGATGTTTGGGTAGGAGACATGGAGGACTAGAAGGATCATAGTCCATCATTGAAGTTGTTATTTCCTGTTTCAGTGAATGGTGCTGGCCTCGCCATGGCAACCATGGATATCATCAAGCTCCACAATGGAGAGCCAGCTAATTTTCTGGATGTGGGGGGCGGAGTGAACGAAAAGCAGGTCCTCAATGCCTTCAAGTTACTCACAAGGGATTCTCAGGTAAAACTTTTTGTACATTCCCACTGTATCTGAATCAATTAAGGAACATGTTATTCATGCTAGCACTTATTTGCACAGGTAAAAGCTATTTTGGTGAACATATTCGGTGGGATTGTGGACTGTGCCACCATTGCTAATGGCATCATTGCTGCATGCAAGGAGATTACTCTCAACCTTCCCATTATTGTCAGGTTGGAAGGTATGTTTGTAGGAAGGTGTGCTATAAATAGAATATATAGTTCCTATGTTAGTAGAATAGTACTAGTTAGTTTATTGGGAAACCTTCTCCCTCCTTTCCTCCCTCCCTCCCTCCCCCCTCCTCCCTCCCTCCCTCCTCCCTCCCTCCCCCCTCCCCCCCCCTTCCCTCTCTCCTTCCCTCCCTCCCCCCCTTCCCTCTCTCCTTCCCTCCCTCCCCCCCTCCCCTCTCTCCTTCCTCCCTCCCTCCAGGTACAAATGTAGTCAAAGCCAAGCAGCTGCTGGTTGAGAGTGGCCTACCTATAACCCCGGCTGATGATTTTGGGGATGTAGCCAAGAAGGCTGTTGCTTCCATCAGCTAGCTAGGTCATTGGACAAATAGGACACCATCTCTGTTATGTGTAATCATTAATTTATGTCATTTCTATTCCTTGATAAGTTATGATGTGTATTGTGAACACAGTGGAACCTTCAAGTAAAGGACACTTTGAGATCAGCGTCCTTTGTAGAGAAGGTTGTCCTTTTCTCGGAGGTTAAAAATGTACTAATGCTATGGGAAAGGGGCCCAAAAGAGCGTCCTCATCAGGAGGGTGGTTGTCCTTTTCTTGGAAGGTCCTTTATCGGAGGGTTCCACTGTTCACCAACACTTCAGCAAAGTAATTAAAGTCCATTTGCATTATTTGATCCCTCGATCATTTACTATATTTATAATATTTTCAATTTTTGACCAATTTAATTTTGCATTTAAATACATAGCTGATCACCCACTCTGAGCTGATTTATGAAATCTGAAATTTGGTTAAGAATTGAGAGAATGGATTAATTAAGTGAATGCTTTTACCCACGCCATGACTGTATAAGCAGACATCCTTAAAACTTTTAACATCATAATTATTATGATCACTATTACAAGATACAATAGGTCAGCTTTTAAATAAAGATGGGTTTGGAAAAAACTTTTGTTTCTGTCATCTCCGAACAAACACAGCATTTGTCTTGATTAATGTCACCTGTCCATGTCCATGTTTTACGAACAGGACGTGAAAATGACAGCCTGTAACTGTTCAGGGTAGCTCTGTCCAAGAGTGCCCTGCCCAAAATCAGGATGGTCAAGCCTTCTCTCCAGGAAACTCATCCTTCCCAACATTTGTTTTTCATTCCCGTCAACTCCAACTTCTTTTTTCTCTTCCTTCTTGCTCATGTGTTTTGTCTCCCCCTCGTCTTCCTGGTGTCCCACTTCTTTTAATATGTCCTCTCCTTCATGATACTCCGCCACCCTCCTCGTCTCTCCCTCGCACTCTGTCTGTCTTCCAATTGATGCCCATCCAATTGCTTCTTCCTCAGTTTTTTCAGTTTGATAGCTCTCAAGAGGAAGATGGTGAGTGATGTTCTCCACCATCAACTCTGCTACCGTCTTTGCTCCCATTTCTAGTGGAGATGAGAGAGCTACAGAATCCTCTTGTTTAAACCAATCAATCTTCTCGTTGGTCGTTGCTAGTGAAGGCGAGGCAACAGCACATAGATTTGAGTCTGGGTTGAACTGAGGTGACACCGTGAGAGTGTTGTTGAAATCAATTGCGGTGTTCTCAGCTGTGAAGTTTGAAGTGATCATCAGAATGTGTTCGCATCCTCCATCATCACTGTTCAGGTTGGACGGTCTTCGGTGAGATCCAGAAGTGTTCCGTCGTCTAGTTTTCCTTTGATGTCGTGGTTTGCTATTGGAAACAGCTGTCGGAGTTTTGAGGGAGGTGGAGTCAGTTCTGGACTCAGAGGATGTCTGTTTCAACTCTTGGCTGTCAAGAAGAAGAGATAGGAGTACCTTATTATTAACCCTTTCCCTTTATGGAAATGACCACCCTTTTCCTAATTTGATACTAACTTAGCACAGCTACAGGGGGACTGAGGGGTTGAGCCCAACTCTTACCGCCTCTGAGCTGCTCTAATCCGACTGGTTTCCAACCTTCTCTCCCTCTCTTCAGAGGTCTCTTGACGTCTGCGGAAGGCAGCTTTCTCCCGTGACTCTCGCAGGCGTTTCTCTCTCTTTTCTGCTGACTCAGTCCTTCTCCTCTCGGCCTCTCTCTCTCGTGCCCTCTTCAATCTAGAGGACAAAGAAAGTCCTTTTAAAAGGGGAAATCCCTGCTTCATTGCAATATCATAACAACACTCCATGCATCAATGGCCAGTTTTCTTAAAGCTTTTGTTTATTTAGTGTTCACATGGATACGTGACCACCACTATTACTGGTTTGTTGGGCCACAAGGTTGGTGGAAACCTTCCCAGCATGTTCTAACTGCCAAGATCATCCACCACATAAGCAACATGCATGCTCCATGCTTGATACATGCATGCTCCATGCTTGATACACAATTTTGTATTGGCAATGTGACTTTGAGCCACAGTGAAACCTCCAATGAAGGACACTCTGAAAGAGGACAAACCTCTCAACAAAGGACAATCTAAAATATATACTCTAAAAGACGACCTCTATAATTATACAAAGTGGGTCCCAAGTTTGTCCATTATTTGGAGGTTCCCACCGTAAAAGGCTTCGCTACCACACACATACCTTAGTTCTCTTTCCTCAGCAGACTCTAAGCGCCTTTTTTCTGCCATTTTCTCTCTCTGCTCCTTGAGCCTCTTCTCCCGTTCAAATGGCATCTCCATGGAGCGTCTCCGAGCGGCACACTCTCTGGACAGCTTCAAACGTTTCTCTCTCTGGTCCTCAGCCTCACTGTGAAGCTACAAGGTTGGAAGTACAAAGTACAGCATAGTTAAATCCGACAATAATCAGAAATGGTTTACCTAATTTCAGTGTTTTCAAGTATCATAATAATTATTATAGGATATTGGAAGTCTAACCAAACTTTAACTTATGACCAATCTAATTGGACACTTTTCTTCTGAGTTGCTTCACAACTGAGCTTAGAAAATGATCATGAAAACAGCAAAATAAACTTTCCATTCCTAGGAACATAACTAGCCTCTGCTGGTATTTGAAATTTGAAGTTTGGTAAAGTTATATATATGATCAAGGTGCCAGGTGAATAGACTTTTAGTAAAATTATTTAGTTCCATGCAAGGTTATTAGTGACACACAAGACTAGTCAATTCTTCTTAACTGCTGTAATCATCTTCCACGATAAAAAGAGCTAAATCAGACTTTCCATTCCTAGGAACATAACTAGCTAAATCAGACTCCTGAAAATAGCTAGCAAAATAAACTTCCCCAATTATATCAAATGTGGCAGTCATGGGTAGAAAACCGAATATAATTCCACGAAATAAACGTGGTACTTGTCTGCATCAACTTCTTCTAGACCTGTGTTAATTTAGAGCTATAGAGAATGAGCTACAAAAATGAACTACATGCCTGTTGCACTTTCCTACCTACCCCGACTGCCTTAATAGTAATATAGTAGTGAAGGTGGCCCTATACTAATACTATACTACACTACTCTCCAGCTATAACCCCATATCAGTGCTGGCCATCTTATCCTACACCCACTAACTATACAGCTATATTACTTACTCTTGATCTGCCTTCCTTCACTGAAATCTGCCCAGAGTCTCTCAGAGACATCCTATGCTCCACTAAATCTGCCCAGTCCAGCAGATAATCCGACTCGAATCTCTGCTCCGCCATGACTCCAGCTTTGGGTGTGTGTGTGTGTGTGTGTGCGTGACGTATAGATAGTTTGTATGTGTGTTAACATTCTCTCGTACACTTATTTGGAAGACTCACACGAATGGCCGACGAGGGGAAATCGCACCTTTCGCTAGATCCAATCAAGATTTCACCTTCAGCTCCTTAGCGAAGCGGAGAAAAACCAGCCAGTTATCAACTGTAGCTGTACTGCCTACTGTATGTACATACATACATGCGCGCGCATGTTAAAATTAGCTAGATAGTAATTTACATCAATACTGACCAATCAGATTCGTGATTATGACTACAATATACTGCAAAATTAATTATGTAGACTATGGACCACTATAGAAATATCAGGTTGGAATGTTTCTTCTTCTCCTTCTTTTCCTCCTCTTTTGAAGTTCAGGGTCATCGAGACATACAGTGTTTCGTGCTATGAAGACCCGAATCTCCTTATCAAGTTCTTCAATCTCATTAGCCACTCTTTCAATGTCAGCTCGAATTGCCTCTTGTTCAAGTATCAGTGCATCCTTGATACGAATAAAATCTACGAAATGATAAATACATTTTGAGTACATCTTCAGTCAAAAATCATGTATGCCTTACTTTCTACTTCAAGCAGCTGCCGTTGGGAGGAAGTTTGGAGAAGACAGGTTCTGTTCTGGATGTCCCTAGCATTTTCTAAATCTTGCTCTGACACTTGCAACTTTGTCTCGACATCTGTTCTCAAGTTGTTAAAATTGGACTCAGTCTCTAGACCATCCTGTGATGACAAAGAAAAGAGGACTCCTTGATTAATACATAAGTGCTTGATTAAAAAAGTGTCCCCATGATAGTAACCAATTATTAGGGGTTTCCTCCTAATAATGGGTCATTCCTCTCAACATCATGTGATGTATATACTACAAGTTAACATCATACACACACATACAAACATGTAACAGTACATACATACATACATACATACATACACATGTTACATACATACATGTTACGTATGTACATACATACATACATACATACACATGTTACATATGTACATACATACATACATACATACATACATACATCATACATACATACATACATACATACAACATACATACATACATACATACATACATACATGATGTACTTAACAATGTCACACATTCACGTGGACATGTAAGGAGAATTGGAGCCGTCACCATACATACCTGTTCAGTTTGATTGGCTGTGTCCACTGCCTCACTCGTCAAATTCCGAGCTCTCTCCAACTCCATCTCATTCTGCATGATCAGCAATTCCAAACGGTCCAATTCCAAGTCCAGCTCAGACAGCGCAGAACGAGACGAGTTGGCTCTATTCTCACTGGCACTGAGTAAAACAGCAGCATCATCCAGGGAGGACTGTGAGGAATTGATCAGAGTCTGGGTGGTGTTGGCAAGACGATTGGCGGAGTTCAAGTCCTCAGCCAGCTGAATCAGTTGACCCTCCAAACGGCTAGTGTTTGTGACGACCTCTCCCGTTAAGTTCCTGGAAAGTAAAGACCATAGAAATAAAGAGGAGGTGTGGTAAGTTTCAGCCTTTCTTACTCAGCTCTTAGTGCTCGTTCCAATGCCTCAGCGACTAGTCTCTGCAGTTCAACTTCACTGGAATTCACTGCGGAGAAGAACTGCTCTATGGTGGAGTTGATTTCTGATAGCACTAGAAAGAACTGGAAATGATAAGATAACTAACAACAGTGGTAAACAATAAAAACACACACAACAACAACACTAGTAAACAACAACAACAACAACAACAACAACAATAACACCAGCAAAAGCATGTAGACCTTGATCCAGATTGGTTCCAAAATATAATGTATTGCTGGCTCATACCTGCTCTGGAAGGGAGTCCAACTCCAGTGATAGCGTAGCATTCACATTCATTCCAATTTCATCAGGATCCAATCTCGTTCCGTTCAATTCTGCCTCCACCTCAGTTATCAGGCGCTGTACCTGCAATAAAAACTCATCAGCTTCTTCTCTTACATCTTCAGATGATTCTATCACACTTTGAGAGTCGTTGACAAGATCTCGAATGTCCTCCACCAATTCTGTAAGCCTTCGTACTTGAGTTTGAATGTCGGTGAGCAAGAAGTTGGCTTGATCACGTGACGTTTGAGATCGGTTGAATGCCAAGATAGCACTCACAAAAAGACCATCACAAGTGTCACGCATAGTAGCACCACCACCAGCACCACCAGCACCACCACACATACCACACCCAATACCACCACATTCTCCACACGTCCCATTCCTCGAGATCTTACCCCCGCACAACCTCAAGCTTGCTTCACTCACAAAGTCCTCCAACCTTTGAACTCTCACTCGAATGTCTTCAAATTGTGAGCGTAGAGCTACATTCTTTGTGGCAACGAGATTGACATCAGTTTGATTGTAGTCTTGCAGAGTGGATTGTACACTGCTCAATGTTGACGTGAAGTTCACCTCAATCAACTCCACTGCCATATTCGTCCTTCTCAGAGCAGCTTGGGATAATTCGAGGTAAAAAATAGTATCCATTGGTGAGGTATCAATGCTTTCGAGAAATTCTGAAATGTTTGCCAGTTCGCGCTCAAGTTGTGAGAGAGTATCCATGATGAGGGGCAGATTCTGTGATATTTCTAATAAGTCACTTTCAGAGGCACTCAATTGCTGTCTGAAAACTTGAGCTTGTGTGATGAAATTCTGTGTTCGTTCAAGTTGTGCACACGCTTGATTGTACGTGGAATTCACGTCAGATGAAAGATTTTCAATATTACTCCCTCTCAAATGCGCTCCTATCTGCTCCAGTAAATTTAGCAGTTCTTCAATGAACGGCAGATCAATCACAGCTGTCTGATTGGTCAGGTTGAGGCTGGCGATGAATCTGACTGTCTCGGATATCTGATCTCGTAGGGAATTGATTCTGTCACGTCGTTGGTCGGTGCATTCGTCACACAAGTCACAGTTGGGGAAAGTTCCTTCGGTGGACGGGAGGCAAGAGTCGCACCTGTCTCCGCCCACCCCTCGCTGACAGGAGCAGACTCCTGTGCTGATGTTGCAAATGGGAGAGAGGGATGTCAGGGGGTGGCACTGACAAGCTGCATGTAAATTTAGTTACATATTATATAGCCATGTAAAATTTTTTTGTGGATAGTGTAAAATATTTTGTGGATAATGTAAAAATTTTTGTGGATAGTATGAAATTTTTTGTGGATAGTGTAAAAAAAAATTGTGGGGTAAAATCTTTCTTTTTGTGTATTAGTAATAAATATAAAGTTTTAGGAGAGTATGCTAATTAGAGGGTCATCCTCATAATGATAATGCAATGGGACACAGAAAAGTGGTGATTTCTGAATTTTATTGGATTTCGGGGGGGTTCAGGTTCTTCTGCCAATTTCAGCCCACCACTTACGAATGCATGTTTCATTCCTGGCATCAAAGTATCCCAAAGCGCAAATATCGCACACACCAATTGCCAAGGGAAACCTGGTCCTGTTGTACCCTTCCACACAGAACTGGCAGTCTGAGCCGAAGGTGTTGCCCTCACAGTTCCTACACACTCCGCTCACTGGGTCACAGTCGTTCGAAGTGAACCCACAGTGACACGGAGTACAGCGAGAGAATTCTCCCCCGAATGAAGGGTCAAAGGTGAAGCCATCTGCACATGACTGACAGATGGAGCCTGTACGCCTCTGAGAGCAGTTGCAACGCTCAACGTAATTGACGGGCTGAAGTGGAAGGAGGGCGGAGGTGGACGTGAGGTCCGTGATGTTGTCAGTGGCAAAGTTGAGAGTGGATTGATGGAGACGAAGCACTCGTTGAGATGATTCCACCCCTACCTAGATAATGGGGGGGGGGAGACAATTGTCAAGTATAGTAACTATATGACTAAAGGAGCCTAGGCCTAGGGATAGGGGCTAGCCTTACGGGAAATTCGATAATCAGTCTGAGGGAGATGATGTTAGCAAGAGACTTTCTTATATCCTGGTCATTAGCTGGAAAATTGGCACCAAAGTACCTCCGCCTGAAGACGTCTGACATCTCTGTTGCTAAAGTCACCTGTGTATTGAATGAATGAGTCCATTTAACGAGCAGGAACTACCCCATGCATAAATAGATTACCTCGACTGGTTGTAGGTCGGCTCTGCTTGTGTTGATTTGAATGTTGAATAGTATTTTCGGGGAGAAGAGGAAAGACCTTCTCTCGGGAGTGATCTCCAGAGATGCCTTCACTTGAGACGAGGGAGAAGTCCCCATTTTCTCTGGCAGGTTGGGAAGGCTGAGGACGAGTGAGAGCTTCTGGCTGAAAGCTGTGCGTTTGTTGCCATGATAAGGGGCTGGGAAGGAGAGAATTAGCACGGAGCTGCTTGGTGTGGCTTTAACTTCGAGGAACCCCCTTTAATCAAAGTGTTAATGATTCTGGTAAAGGGTCTCAGATTCATTACTTACTCTGGGTTATAAGAAATGTCTCCAGGTGAAGCAAATCCATTCAGTTCTTCCTCCGACTCAAATGTGTTGCTGACTTGAGCCTGGTACCACCCTGAGTCTGATTCACACCCCCGAAATGGGAATCCATTGCAAAAGCATTTGATACACGGCCTATAGGTATGGTTCGAAAACCCGACAAACCCGTTAGCACAGGAGTCACAACGCTGTCCCCGCACGCCTGGAAGACATTTGCACTGGCCCGTGGAGGTGTCACAGGTGGTGTCTGATACAGAACCAAGAGGGTTGCATTCACAGGAGGTGCATTCCCGGGTGACGGGGGACGGGAAGTAGCCGGGGGTGCAGGAACGGCACAGGGGCCCAGTGGAAGGAGGGAGGCACGTGAATGGTGGTGTTTGTGGGGGAGGGCAGGGGCAGGAGAGGGAATTATTACCTTCCTGTGAAACGGGAAAGATAAAATATAAAAGCTGTGAAGATAAAAATGCAAGCAGTGAAGACTTTAAAGCTTATAAGGAGGCAGAAAATGGCCGATAACCATCTCATCTTTCACATCTATACAGTGTTTCACTTTGGTTTGTTTTTGAAGAGATTCTCACATGCCACAAATCACCCACTTCACTCAGACGATGAAAGGCTCAGTCAACCGACACATGTACTGTGTCACTGATTAACACCTTATGGTGCCACTGCATGCCATTCAAAAGATCAGCATGGAAGACATACATGTATCTCCATCCCTCAAACTATCCCTCCTGAAATGCAAGCATTGTGGAGTGAGCAGCATGTTCTGTCACAAAAAGAGGCCAGAATATTAGAGCATGTTAAAATAAATAATCTCATAGGGGTTATCTAGTTGTAATCTCGTCCTGATACTTAATGACAGGGTTTTACCTCCCCATCCTGATGATAATTACTTGATATTACCTGAGGAAGGAGCAACTGTCCATTGCAAATGCAGGCACCAGGGAGGGAGATGTCGAATATGGCATAGTCCTGAGCAGGGTGGTGGGGAGGAGGTTCGTCGTGATCAGAGGACCCAAAATCGAGGAGTCTGATTCGGAGGTTTGTGAAGGAGAAAGTGGACAAGAACTCAGACATATTTGCAGTAATGCTAGCGAAAGGATCGAAGATTAACTGCAAAATAGTAGTAACAATGAAGTGTATGTGAGGGAAAAGAATTCTAAGATACAAGAGTATTCCACATGTTGCTATGGAACTGAGAGAGTGATACACAGCATTTTTGGGGGTTATTGACAGATAAAGGGTATGTATATGTAAACATTGGAAGCCTTATGAAGCACAGGTGCCTGGACTGTTGGTGGTTTTGAACTCAAAAACTGATCAAAGTCGGCAGCACACCACTGCCATCTGTCAGACAACCACCAAATCCCTAACTCACCAAATTCTTGCCTTCTTCCTTGGCAGAGAATTCCAACGTGCAAATCAATTTATCTGGTTTCATACTTGCATTGATGCTCGGCGAGGTATCGGGGAGACCGAAACTCTCCATGCAGTTTTCAGAGTAGTAATGAAGAGGGTGATACTCGTTTCCAAAGTCTTGTGAAATCTCTATGACTGCAGCATAAGGGAGGGGAGAGAAGAAATCGACACGCAGACCTTGCATGAAGTAGAACCCGTTGAGTGATAGAGTTAGGGAGACCATATTGACACCATTCTCTGACTGCCACCATGTCCTGCTATTACTTAATGGGTCATCCTGATCTGTCAGGGCACTTGGTGGACGAGGGAACTTGCATGTCCTGTTATCATTTCTGCTGCCCACATCTTTCCCTACTTCACACGTTGAACTGGCATCAAAGGTCCTTCCAGTTGTCAGATCTGGAAATATTGAGCCTAAAATGTATTGCGCATTATTTGCTACAGCTTTTGTACAAATAAATTTTTCATATCCATTCATCGAATGATTTTTCCTGTGTCACTCACCCGATAAGCAAAGTTGAAGCTGAAGATAGAAGAGACAGAAAAGAAGCAGTAGCTTTGCATCGCTCATAATGCAACCTGCAAGCAAACACAAACGCACTTCAAAGATTACCGCAGATTACATTTCTGCGCATGAGCAGTTCAAATCTTTATCAATATTATTGGTGATTGAATGTATAATAATTATGTCGACAGTCTTTTTCTTTTTCTTGAGGCAGCAGCAGCTGCTGTTCCATCCGGTCTCAGTCTGAATATTCTCTTTCTCTTTGTAGCTTTTTTCAACTCATTTTTGCGTTTCTTCCTGAATATACTCTTCTCAGGGTTGACAACCGCCTAAAGATAGAAAATAACCCATCAAACTTTGAACTATAATTCAGTGGAAAGTTCTTTACCTCCAGTACTGCTTGTTTTCTTCTCTTTTCTCTCACAGCAATCACTTTTTTCTGGACGATAGCATAAGCCTTTGAAAAAGCATCCTTGCCGCATGTCTCCTTCAGGAGCTCTACCACCTCCAGAGAGAGGGAGTGCAAGTCCTTGCCGGCCACATGGTTGGTATCGGCAAGTTCTCGATGCAGGGGAGGGAGGAGGGACGGCAGGAAAGAAGGGAGGTGGGAGGAGCCCAAGTAGAGGGATACTGCCGCTATCCACTGCAAGACGTGCATACGCTACAAAAAAAGGAAACATCCTTCAGTAGCATTTCTAGTAAACTAGAGAATACAGACTAAACTAGTAAACTAATGGAAAACCTTGATGGATTGTTTTGGGTGATAGCCAGCTTCGTATCTAGCCAGTCGGGACATCCGTCCAATCAGCCACTCCAAATCCTTCCTTCTCCTCTCTCCGATTCTTCGATCCCCTTCACCCACTTTGCCCTCGTCCTCACTTCCTGAGGAACAATCATGGAAGAGCATTCTCTGCTTGAAAGTCTGGACTTTATCAACGTCTTGTACTTCATATTTCTCCTTAATACTATCAACTTCTTGAACTTGATCAAGTGTCCCAGCCAACTGGAGCTGATGCAGCACTTTAGCCAGAAACACCAGATTCTTGATGGCCTACACATCATGGTAGATATTACAAAGGGGAAGCCCCTGTTATTATGTACTCACCTGATTGGCCAGTTCAGCAGTGAGTAAAGGGGAGTTGAGTTGGACACAAAATAAATGGCTCAAGTCCTGAACCTGTTAACACACAACCATAACATGTGCACACATAAGGGTACTATTAATGTAACCTTAAACCACTCACCTTTTCTATAGTATTCAGATGTATATAGTGACTATCTTTTTCATCCAATTGGTCTCCTTCCTTCGTCATTCTCTTCTTCTCCTTCTTTCCTTTCTTCCTCCCCTTTCCCTCAAGGCCACATCCACCCTCACCTCCAGTCTCCACCCCTTCCTTAGTTACAGCCTTAGAGACAAGCTCCTCAGGGGAGAAGGCCGCAAAGAGAAGCCCAAAGAGCTGGGAGGAGGAGAGCCTGACCCAGACATGAGGGTGAAGCAAGAGGGAATGGACACTTCCTACTCGATATTATTAGACACAGACTACTCTAGATAGATCTAACTTTGTGTGCTGCTCATACTCACCCCATATATTGTTCAGCTCTGAAGAGCGTATGACATTACATTCTTCACAGATCTTGCCAAAGGTTGCGAGAGTACTATAGAGGAGGTGATCCAGGGCCTTCACCCGGTCAACCACTTCTCCTGCCTCCTTCTTCTCCTCTTCCATCTCTCCATCCTCACCAACTGCCTCACTACCTTCTTCTGCTTCTTCTTCTTCTTCCTTGTCTTCCTCCTGATCTTTATCGGTTTGTTTATGCAGGAGCATACATTGTTGCAGGAGAGGCAAGAAGACTGAAAGACGCTTGATGAAAGATTGTGACTCGGTCTCTGCCAGTAGACCAAGTGCCTGCATCCCAATCCTCTTATGCAGAAGCTGCAGGCATAGTTACCATGTGAATGTATGGGTATCCATCCCTATTAATGCCCACTTTTCTGTCCTTAATCCAAGTCTTGATGACACTGGCTACTTCATTGCTCCTCACAGTATCCAACTATAGTCATATGATAATCATGTGATCAAGATGCCCATGAATGTCAATTATGAGGCTAACCCTGCTCATTAGTGCCTTGATTGCAGCTGCCACCATTCTCCGGCAGGTGGGGGACTCTTCGTTCAGTAGCCGACTGGCAAGAGGGATGAAGAAGTAGGTGGCATGACGGTTCAACAGACGCTGGGGAAGAGAGGAGAGAAGGAGGCCGGGTTAAGAGGACTGAAGAGGAACACTCGATACTTACAGGTGGGAATTTGGCAAAAATGGAATTCAACTGCTCCAGCACAGATTCTCTCCCACTTTGTTCTTCATAACTGCATGGAATAAATGAATAAACAAATAAACAAACAAACAAACAAACAAACATGTAAACAAACAACATAGTCATAGCTACACTGTTCTACTCACCTCAGATTTTGCACGTGGAAATCCAAGTACTTATTCAACTTCTTCCCGAGAGGGTAGTCCATCAGAAATTGAAGAACAGCCTAGAAAATAATCACATGATAGTCATGTGATGACTACCTGTACATGTGCTATACCTGCCGGCATTGGAGCCTGACATGTTCAGAGTCTGAAGTGACCGATAAAGTGGCCACTTTCTGTACAATCTCATATATCTCACCAACTATGAGCTTTCTGCCAAGAATAGCCTGTGGCAACAAAGAAGCAATGGCCACATAGTCTTGACACCGATTGACCACTTACTTTGAGGAGAGGGAAAGCCGTGCTCTGTCGCTGGTAGTCATGGATGTCTTCCTCAACGAAACTGAGCAAAATCCTCAACTCGTCTTCTGTTATGTCATGCTTTTTGAAGTCCCTTACCACAACAGTTACAGCCTGTATCATTACACATCAAAAAATATTAAGAGTTGGTGGGTAATAACCCCCTAATTAACCACTTAATATACTTCATTGTACATTACCATCAGAAACATATTACGAGTTAACTTCTTTAATTAATTATTATACCTTGAAGGCTGACAAGACTAGTTCCCTATTACTGCCCACCACTGCCATTCCAGCCCGGGCATATTGCCGTAGTAACTCAAACAAGTGGGTGGAGATTTGATTGATGTGCGTCTCCAAGGAAGGGAGTGGCAATCTCACAATCCAGACTAGACACTGGAGCGTCCGACAGAGGACCTTAGTATGAGGGGAGGAGAGGGACTCCGTGAGAAGGGGAACGAATGGGTCCAACATCCTAATTTGGTCATTGTCTGTGATGTTGAATTTACCACGTTTCAGAGCTACGTGGAACAGCTGAAAATATTAACGTGTTGTTTGCTTATAAGGAAGTTCAAAATGGGATCTCACTTGTAAGCCGAACTCAGTGATGATGCTGGCCCCCATGTTACCCAGGCTGATGGGGCGGGGACCACTCCTTCCTGGGTTAGGTGGGAGGAGCCTGGAATCAGGTGGGTGGAGCTTGGAGACCACATCAACAGCAGGAGGCTTAGATCTGAATAAAATAGAAGGTTTAAAGGTCATGTAAAGTGCTAAACTTGTCATGACCACATAGTAAGTGGCTAATAATACAAGCTTACTCACTGCGGCTTAGAGGAGAGTTGAGGGATGGAGTCACTGATCACTCTGTGGATGAAGATCAGGAGAGCTTGTGGAGTGAAGGCTTGGTTCTTCTGGATCCCCACAGTGGCACGACGAAACACCTCCTCCACTATGCGACAAGTTCGAGAGTTGGACCGGCATTCCAACATCTGGCAAGAGAAAGAAGACTCTTAAACATGGACAAGTCACATGACTTGTACACTTCAGCTTTAATTCTTGATAAATGAAGGATGATCCCCCCAAACCAACACAAGAAACAAATAAAAATAAAATGAACAAAAAACAGCATATCACATATAATATACGTGATCAGAATAGCTGAATACGATTGTTATCTTTGTCACACACACACAATATTCCACTGCTATCCACCGCTATTCCACTAGGATAATTGAATTGTCCCGGTCTTGTCCCCTTGCTGCCGAATGAAGTCACAAACTGACCATTAGAAGAGGTGAACACAGAAATACGATCATTGTAACGCTCACTGACATACACAAAACCATTAACATCAACAGTAATACCACAAGGCCAGTTCAGTTCACCCCTACCATTACCATGCCGACCAAACATCTTTAAGAATTTCCCATCAGCCAAGAAGACTTGAATACGATTATTTTCAGCATCAGCCACAAAAATCTTTCCAGAGTTATCACATGATACATCATATGGAGAGTTAAACTGTCCCTTGCCACTTCCCTTCTTTCCAAAAGTGTTTGAAAAGGTGAGGTCAGAGTTCAAAACTTGAATTCGATAATTACCAGTATCTGCCACATATATCTTATTGTTAGTAGCATTGAATGCAATGCCAATGGGGAATATGAACTTCAGAGGCCTATTACCTGCAGTACCAACTGCTGTGAGAAATTGGCCATCTGCAGTGAACTTCTGAATACGACCATTATAACTATCAGTCACTAGACGATTTCCATCACCATCCACTGCCACACAAGAAGGATAACAGAACTGTCCTTGACCTGAGCCATGTGTGCCAAAAGATTGAATCTTCTCTCCACTGGGACTGAACACTGTTACACAATGTCTATCATTCTCAGTTACAACTATTGTCCCCTTCCTGGTGATAGCCACTCCCCAGGGATGATTCAAACCATCGATAGTTCGGATTGGAGTGCCCAGTTTCTCAACAGGCATCTTTGCTGTCACAGGAAATGGACTTCCTCTGATGTGCTGGTCCTCGATTTTGATGAGTAGCTGATGCCTCCCCTTGATGGTAGGTTGGTAGCTGATCTCGTACTGGTTCTCTCCTCTTCTTCTTACGCTGCCTCTCACCACGGCACCTGTTAGTTCAGACACAAGCTCACATTGCAATGTTACTTGCTTTGAACAAGGTTCACCCTTGAAGTCGTTAGCTTGTACGATAGCAGTAGATTCCTCTCCAACCACAGCTATCTCCAAACCTTTACCTGCTGCATGGCATTGTGAGGGGTCTGGACTTCCTGGTACGCATATTCGTCCATAGTTCTCATACATTGCAGTGACATCAGTTGAAGCTATGAACTCTATGTCAGCTTCTGTGTTAGGCTTTAATACGTCTGGTTGGAGTGTAGCAGTCAGTTCCTTCACTTGCTTGATTATGGTCGCCTTCATCTTCATCACTTCTCCCTGACTACTTGTCTCCAAGCTCTCTCTCACAAACTCAAGACAGCTGCTCAACTTGGTCAGGATGGTCTCCAACTCGTCTCTCTGGACTGCAAGGCCTTTCAGCTTCTCCTGGGTCTCTTGATGTAGCTGGTTTATCAACTTGGTCTTTCTGACGTCGATGATTTCATGGAGTTGTTGGGTGGTGCGATGTATATCTGATTCAATAGCTGCTCGCTGGTCAGATATCTCCCCACAACGCACATCCAAATGTGCCAATGCTCTCTTGACAGTTGTGAGTTGCTTCTCCACTGGCTCCAGTGATGAGGTCATCTCTCTCTTGTACTTCTCATAACACAAGCTGATCAAGTTGTACTCATGGCTGTGATGTTTCTGGCCTCTGAGTGCACAGTGAGAGCAGATTAGCTCCCCACATGTCTCACAGTACAGCTCCAGTTCTTTATCAGCATGAACAGAGCAGTAAGGAGAGACTTTCTTTGAAGGATCGGGGCATATCACATCACCTTTCATCACCTCTTGACTAGTTGTTGTATCTTTGGGCTTCTTTAGTTCTTCTAAAGCTTCCAGGAGGTGGTTGATGTGAAATGCCGACTGGAGGCCTGTCACTCCATTGGTTGGAATGGGTGTGGCCTGACGACAGTTGGGGCAAGTCAGGGAAAGTTGTCCTTGCTGGTCTCGGACCACCAGTCGCACCAGACAGTCTCTACAGAAGACATGGAAACACTGGAGTAGTTTAGGGTCAGTATAGGTGTCAAGGCAGATGGCACACTTGAGCTGCTCTTCAAGCGTCTTGATAGTTTCTTCAGACATTTTTTTACACAGAGATTCAAACAAGGGCAAGTGTGTTTGTGTGACCTTATTTGGCTATGATCTTGACATGTTATGGCTCTCCGTGAGTTATTATTATCAGTAACCTGAGTCAAGAATACTTTGCTCTATTGTACCAGTTTGTAATTCACAGAATACAACTATGCATTGATCCAAAGGCTAGTGTATCATAAGTCATGGAAAGCTATTGGTGCTATGTCAATTGATGATAATATGTATTGATAATAAAGCGAAGTATTCCTGGGGTGGCTATCATTTGGCTAACAGTGATATACATGGCCATAGGACCAGAATTAACTGATACTCTCAGTACAATCATTAGTATGTAAAATGCAGTCAGTGGTAGATATGCTACAGCAATATACTTCAACCAGTTATACTTGTAGTCCTTAGACCTCTCACATAGTACATTATTACCTCTTTCACTGGAGACAGTAAATCTGACAGAAGTTTAGGGGAGAGAAATTGAGAGACAATCTCGTATGTATTGTAGCTCTGTGGAGTCTTGCTTTCGGGGATCTTTGCCACGTTCTCCCCACTCTCTCTCTCCTCTGCAGGAGCTCCAAAGAGATCCTCTATTAGGATGTCGCTGATGAGCTGTAGGCAGGGGTCCAGGCTTCCAACGGTCAGGTCGAGGGAAGAAGAGGGAGGGGATGGGGTACAGGAAGGGGAGGAGAAAGAGGCAGTGGGTGATAATGATGTTGGAGTAGACATAGCACGCAAGAGGTAGTGAAGGCTGTAGCTCAATACATGGAGCTACAGGTGAGCATTATTTAGAAAAAATGGGCATTAATTAGACTCTGTACCCTCCTTCCATACCATATAGCCACGAGTGAGTGAATCCTTCATCTCTCTGATGATGTACTTAAGGTACTTTGGTCCCAAGGAAGTGGCCATCTTCACCAGAGTGCTTCTCCCAATGTCTCTCACATCTCTGGAACGGTTCTTCAGTGTGACGCACACCTTCAGTAGCAAGCTGCAAGATTGGCAGAGAGTCAAAACTCCAGCCAAACACATGCATTTCCTTATTTGTTATCTTGTTGTGCACTATACATACTTGGGGAGGTGCAAATGCAATTGATCTTCTGGGAGAGCTAGCAGCAGTTTAGTCATTGCCATGGCGACAGGAACACGGAGGACTTCGGAATTGACGTCTTGCTCGGGTCGACTCAACTTGTGTCCAGGAAGATCAACCTGTACATTTCAACAATGTTTGAAGTGACATTAGTACAACATTATCAATATCTTCATTACCTTTTTTGTTAGTACTTCCTGCAAGTGAGGGAGGATGGTTTTGACGATGGTGCGGTAAATCTTCTGGGCCAGCGCTTTCTTCCTTACTTCTTCTTGTTCTTCTTCAATACTACTACCTTCCTTCTCTTCTTTGTCGATACCCACCATCATTCCATCATCCACTTCCATTTCCTCAGCAACACCTGTTTCATTGGACGCGTCATCACTCTTCTCCATTGTCTGGTCATCATCAACCTTGGTGTCATCAACCTTGGTGTTACGGCTACAGGTAGGAGCAGCTTCCTCGAGCTTATTACTATCAGTAGTGACGAGGGAGAGATCAAAATGGAAGTTATCCAGAACTATTATGACAACTCTGGAGAGAGAGAGAGAGAGAGAGAGAGAGAGAGAGAGAGAGAGAGAGAGAGAGAGAGAGAGAGATCATTGTATGTACATGAAAAGACTTGAGAGAGTAGAAATGAGAGATGTCACATACTTTATCAAGTTCTTTTGGATATCTCTAGATTTAGAGAGCTGCCTGAGGTAGTGGCCGAGAATGAAGGAATAGTTTGTCCACGAGAGCTGCCGAGAGATAGCACCAATCACATTCACCGCTTCTGCCAGGAGGTTTTGCTCGGTATTGGTGCTCGGTGTGAAGACCACGTGATTGGCCAGAGGTAGCAGGAAGTTCAAGCAGTTGGTTTGACCAACGACGCCCTCAGAACACACTTTGGCTAGTTTTCGGAATGCTCTTGTCCTCCGATGAAGCTGAATGTGTACCACGTTCTTGAAAAAATCTGCCTCAGGATCTTTATTGGAGAGAGTGGCCATATCACTGAGTCTTGGGTGATGGCTGTAGTTCTGGATGAGGCTAGAGAGGAGAGATATAAACTCGTCCCGGGCCACTTCTTGCTTGGATCGTAAGCCTTCCTTGATGGCGGTTACCATGGAGGTGAGAACAAAGAGCTCAAACACTTCACCATCTGTTTCATAGCACAACACACAGTTTATCACTATAGACAGACATAAAGTAATGTAGAAACAAACATCAACACATGAAACAAATAAAGCAAATAAATAAGCAAATAAACAGATAAACAAGCAAACCAACAGATAAACAAGCAAACCAACAGATAAACAAGCAAACCAACAGATAAACAAGCAAATAAACAAGCAAACCAACAGATAAACAAGCAAATAAACAGATAAACAAGCAAATAAACAAGCAAACCAACAGATAAACAAACAAATAAACAGATAAACAAGCAAATAAACAGATAAACAAGCAAATAAACAGATAAACAAGCAAATAAACAGATAAACAAGCAAATAAACAGATAAACAAGCAAATAAAACTAGCAAGCAAACAACTGAAATGACTACGACATGAATGATCATCATTCATATTTGTGTCTTTGTTTACCCATAGAATGATACTGACCTTCCGAGGTGATGCACTTGACAAGCTCACCGATGTAGCTAGCAGCTGCATGGCGAATGGACATATCTGGATACTAGAAGAGAAGCAATATAATCGTCACATGACATAATCATATGATCGTAAGCCTCATACTTTGAGGAAGAAAAGTGCATTCTGTAAGATTGGATACACACTGTCGATCATGGATGCACTCCACTTTCTTTCTCCTTGTCCCCGAACTGATGCCAGCATTTCTTTGGCTTCTTCCAAGAATCCCTTTAGGCGTTTGTCATAGTCCGGTTCATCAAGACGATCACACCTCCAGGAATTCAACTACATCAGTGTGACACTATTAGGTAAAGGGTTTCTTGTGTATAAACTCCAAATTTACCTTGGAAATGATTTCAGCAGTTTTAGTCCACTGTTGGTTAGTTTCGGCTAGTCTCTATAGCCAGCATGCATGATATAGCATTATTATATGGAGTTCATAATACAGCTCTGCTTTACCAGAAATATGAGGCAGAGCATCTTTCTACTTGACGTCTCGGTTAGAATTTTGAAGAGCTGTGAAAGTGGTCTAATAAAAAAAAAGAAGAATAACTTAATTATTTTGGGGAGGAGGAGAAGAAGAAAAAAAAGATGTCAGAAGTGGGATTCGAACCCACGCCTACTTTCGTAGACTACGACCTGAACGTAGCGCCTTAGACCACTCGGCCATCCTGACTCCCACGTCATCCTCCTCAATGTATAATACTTATCAAAAATGTCAAAAAATGTGGTTACCCACTCACCATCAAAGGATAAATGTATGTTTTCCCCTACGTACCTAATGAACTGAGATGTTTGACTGGCCTTCACCACCAGGTTGCTAATGGCCTGAAGGATGCTTTCTTCGTGTTTCTGCATTGATCAATCACAGTAAATATGTAACAGGCCTGCCAACCACCCCCCACCTTATGCTGCTCAGAATGATACTGGAGAAACGGGAGAAGCAGTTTTATCAGAGATGAAGATTCGTTAGGATCTTCTATGAAAGAGCTCAGCCTAATGAAGGAGAGGGTAAGAACTTGCTTAGAAATGTTTATAGTACCTTGACAACACGACAAATTCGTTGTTCATACTACCTCCTCCCTCACTGCTTCCATTTTTCTTCCCTTTGCTCTTTGCATGGATCACTCGACTCAAATACTCCAGTAATCTTGGAATATACGGAGTGATTAAATTGGTGCCATCAATATCACGTTCAGTGTCACATTCTTCTAGACCATCTACTTCCATTGTCATTTCTTGATGAGCAAGTATTAGGAGATTGACAACCATGTCCATGATGAAGCTGCAGACTCTGGTGCTGGCCTTTGGTGAGGAGAGACAGTCGAATACATACTTCAAAACACTGGGAGAGTCTTCAGGACAAGAGGGAAGAGAGCAGGAAGGGGGAATGGACCTGGTGAGCAAATACCAGTATCTAGAGAGAGAGAGAGAGAGAGAGAGAGAGAGAGAGAGAGAGAGAGAGAGAGAGAGAGAGAGAGAGAGAGAGAGAGAGAGAGAGAGAGAGAGAGAGAGAGAGAGAGAGAGAGAGAGAGAGAGAGAGAGAGAGAGAGAGAGAGAGAGAGAGAGAGAGAGAGAGAGAGAGAGAGAGAGAGAGAGAGAGAGAGAGAGAGAGAGAGAGAAGATAAGGGTATATAGCATGGAAGATAGTCACATGACACATAAGGTAATCACATGATATTATAGATAGTCACATGACACTGAAGATAGTTACGTGACACTGAAATGGTCACATGACACTGAAAGTAATCACATGATATTATAGATTATCACATGACATGGAAAAATAGTCACATGACAGTGAGATAATCACATGATACTGAGGTCTTATTTAGGTTATAAAGACGCTTGGTTTACTCACTGGGGATGTGCTGTCCAAGTGGAGAGGAGCTTAAGGAGAGGAGTTGGGCTCTGGATGTTCTCCTGCGACAGCTTGAAGAGTTGGGGCCAGACGATGCAGGAAAGGAGATTCTCGTGTAGGGGAGAAAAATCAAAATCTATAAACCTCTCAAAACACTACAAAAAAAAATAAAAATAAAAAAATGTATGGAATTGACTACAAAAGCAACAAAACTAAACTTATGCTCAAGGATTTCTGATTACTGCACTGACCTCCCTGATTCTGTAAGTGGAGAGTTGTCTCAGTGCCTTCAATGCATTCACATGGTGTGGTGCCAACTGGAACATACAAACAATAATAACAAACACACAAATGATACACAATAAACACACAAATGATAACAATGAGTGGATACCTGATCCCTCTTGTCCAGCAGCTTAGCGGAGGAAGAGGCCAAATGAGTGATTATGGTGAGGAGTCTTGGAAGGTGAGGAAGGAGGAGGGAAGGACTGATAATGGTGATCATTTGTCCTAACATGTTCAGGAATCCTTGCTGCTTCTTCAGAGGGACCACTCCACTCATATCTACTTCACCTTCAACAAAGGAGGGAGGGGATATGGAGGGAGAGGATACGGAGGGAGGGAAGGGATATGGAGGGGAAAGGGGGTAGTAAGGAAACAACAGACATTAAAGAATGATCTCTCTCTCTCTCTCTCCTCTTACTCCATTCAGTGATCTCATTAAAAGGCAATGCCATCAGCTGAATGAACTCCTTGAGCTCATCCCCCTCGCAGTTGCTGCCAAGGAAACGTAGGACTAAGCCCCTCCTCCCTGCACCTCCGGCTTTGGAAGTGTTGTGTCCTCCTTGTCGCTGCATGCGCCCATAAAGAATGCTAAATAATATGACAGAGATGATGGCGACCCTTTCCAGCACTATTCAATGTTCATCACTCACCGGATGAGGACTGGAAGGAGTTTTTGCCTGTGCTCAGTGGCTACTATGCCTCCATCTGAATCAACTCTGCAATGGGTAATGATAGTAAGGTATATGGTTTATGTTACTGACTGCACACTACAAAAGGTTCTGGGTAATTGACTGTAATGTCATAGACAAATACTGTACAGACATTGCACTGTACAGGGTGGGAGCATGAACATCCTGAAAGGCGTGCATCTTCCTGTGGCCATGGGCAGCAAGATAAGAAATGAAGGGATTGACTTGGAAGCAATGCTGTTCTCTTTGCAGAGCATGCTTGGCTGAATGAAAGGCATGTTCTATTTTAATAACACAAACTTAACAAAATTAGTCTGACACAAAATACTACTAAGGAACAAAGTGACACAGTTAGAATAATTGAATCCGATGATTACTGAAGTCACACACATACACTACTCCACTGTTGTCCACTGCTATGCTACGAGGAGTCTTAAATTGCCCTGGTCCTTCTCCCTTGCTACCAAACGATGTCACAAAACGACCCTCAGAAGTGAAGACTGAGATACGATGATTCTCATTCTCACTGACATACACAACTCCATCAACATCAACAAAAATACAAATAGGCTTGTTTAACTCCCCACGACTGCTACCACCTTGCCCAAACATCCTCACAAATCTTCCATCGGCTGTAAAGACTTGAATGCGATGGTTCCCATAATCGGCAATGAATATTTGCCCAGAGCTGTCACAAGATACACCAAATGGACGATCAAACTGTCCCTTGCTACTACCACGACCCCCAAAAGTGCTCAAAAAGGTGAGATCAGAGTTCAAAACTTGGATACGATTATTACAAAAATCAGCTACATATATTTTGTTATTAGCAGCATTGAATGCAATACTCGTGGGACCTGTGAATTGAAGAGGTCCTTCACCTACAGTGCCCACTGCTGCAAGAAATCGGCCATCCCCTGCAAACTTCTGAATGCGATGATTGAAACCATCGACCACTAGAAAATTTCCATCACTATCCACTACCACACCATGAGGATTGTCAAACTGTCCTTGACCAGAGCCATGTGTGCCAAACGATTGAATCTTTTCTCCACTGGGACTGAGAACTGTTACACAATGCTCATCAAACTCAGTTACCACCATTTCCCCCTTCCTGTTGACAACCACTCCCCAGGGATGATTCAAACCACCAATAGTTCGGATTGGAGTACCCAGTTTCTCAACAGACATCTTTGCTGTCACAGGAAATGGACTTCCTCTGATGTGCTGGTCCTCGATTTTGATGAGTAGCTGATGCCTCCCCTTGATGGTAGGTTGGTAGTTGATCTCGTACTGGCTCTCTCCTCTTCTCCTTACATTGCCTCTCACCACGACACCTGTTAGTTCAGATACAAGCTCACATTGCAATGTCACTTGTTTCTTACATGGTTCACCCTTGAAGTCATTAGCTTGTACGATAGCAGTAGATTCCTCTCCAACAACAGCTACCTCCAAACCTTTACCTGTTGCATGGCATAGTGAGGGGTCTGGACTTCCTGGTACACCTATTTGTCCATAGTTCTCACACATTGCAGTGACATCAGTTGAAGCTATGAACTCTATGTCAGCTTCTGTGTTAGGCTTTAATACATCTGGTTGGAGTGTAGCAGTCAGTTCCTTCACTTGCTTGATTATGGTTGTCTTCATCTTCATCACTTCTCCCTGACTACTTGTCTCCAGGCTCTCTCTCACAAACTCAAGACAACTGCTCAACTTGGCCAGGATGGTCTCCAACTCGTCTCTCTGGACTGCAAGGCCTTTTAGCTTCTCCTGGGTCTCTTGATGTAGCTGGTTTATCAACTCAGTCTTTCTGACGTCGATGATTTCATGGAGTCGTTGGGTGGTGCGATGTATATCTGCTTCGATAGCTGCTCGCTGGTCAGATATCTCCCCATAACGCACATCCAAATCTGCCAATGCTTTCTTCACAGTTGTGAGTTGCTTCTCCATTGGCTCCAGTGATGAAGTCATCTCTCTCTTGTACATCTCGTAACATGAACTGATCAAGTCGTACTCATGGCTGCGATGTTTCTGACCTCGTAGTGAGCAATGAAAGCATATTAGCTCCCCACATGTCTCACAGTACAACTCCAGCTCTTTATCAGCATGAACAGAGCAGTAAGGAGACACTTTCTTTGAAGGATTGGGGCATGTCACATTACCTTCCTGACTGGTTGTTGAATCTTTGGGCTTCTTATGTTCTTTCATAATTTCTAAAAAGTCATTTGCTGACTGGAGGCCAGTCACTCCATTGGCTGGGATGGGTGTGGCCTGACGACAGTTGGGGCAAGTCAGGGAAAGTTGTCCCTGCTGGTCTCGGACCACCAGTCGCACCAGACAGTCTCTACAGAAGACATGGAAGCACTGGAGTAGTTTAGGGTCAGTATAGGTGTCAAGGCAGATGGCACACTTGAGCCTTTCTTCAAGCTTCTTGATAGTTTCTTCAGACATTCCACACACACAAAGCGCATGAGGTTTCATGTGATACTCATGAATATCATTAAGAGTAAGCCACAATGGTTGACCATCGTGATTGATATCTCTCACTACCAGTCAACCTCACATATTAGGGTCATTTCCTGTTTGCACATGTTTTCTACAAGGTTGGGAATATTTCCACACCAAGTTTTAGCTCCAAGGCTACTAGTTATGGAGAGCAACTCCACCTTGCAATAATGCATGGAGCCCATAGGAATTCTCTGTCCTATAATACTATCCATAGGCGGCTGAGGCACTTGAGTTTTGGGGGGGCTGAGGATGAGGTGTAATGTAGAAAGTGCACCAGATATGGGCCAAGCCATTAAAAGTAGCTAGCTAGGAAGTCTAAGCAGAAGCTACATCAAGCTCAGTATTACTCAATGCAGTGGTAACCCACTAACTTGATTGTAGCAGCTGCAAATTTTTAATTAAGTTCATTGCTAATCATGTGATTATTGTTTTAACAGAGCATTGCACATTCTAACAAGTCTAACAGTTCAATGTAAGGTTCAATGAAAAAGATGTAATGTAGGCAAAAATTTTTGAGGGGGCTGAGCCCCCCCTTTCAGAATTTTTTTTTTTGGGGGGGGGGGGGGGCTCTAGCCCCTCTAGCCCCCACCCTCAGCCTCCTATGCTATCCCATGTAGACAAGTGGCAAACTTGGACATGAGTGCTGTATGGACAACCAGACACATGGCGGGGAGTCTCTGACATCATGAAAGGGGTGCACTATTTAGAGTTACACATTAATTTTCACTGTCTACAGTGTCTTCCTATGGCCATGGACATCAAGCAAGAAAAAAAATTAAGAAGGGATTGGGCCCTCAATGGAGGTTAAGCAGTTCTTTTACGGAGCCTGGCTGGTTGGCCGAGAGGATATGAGTAGTAAAGATATAAATAAAAACAAATTTGGTCCGACACACATGAACTGCTAAGGAACAAAGTTATTGTATGCCACAGGCCAACAGTTAGAATAATTGAATGCGATGATTGCCAAGATCACACACATACACTACTCCACTGTTGTCCACTGCTATGCCACGAGGACCATCAAACTGCCCTGGTCCTTCTCCCTTGCTACCAAACGATGTCACAAAATGACCCTCAGAGGTGAAGACTGAGATACGATGATTCTCACTCTCACTGACATACACAACTCCATCAGCATCAATAAAAATACAAATAGGCTTGTTTAACTTCCCACGACAGCTACCATGTTGCCCAAACATCCTCACAAATCTTCCCTTGGCTGTGAAGACTTGAATGCGATGGTTCCCATGATCGGCTATGAATATTTGCCCAGAGCTGTCACAAGATACACCATATGGACGATCAAACTGTCCCTTGCCAGTACCATACTTCCCAAAAGTGCTCGAAAATGTGAGGTCAGAGTTCAGAACTTGGATACGATTATTACAAGTATCGGCTGCATATATTTTGTTGTTTTTAGGATTAACTGCAATGCTCACAATGCCTACAAATTGAAGAGGTCCTTCACCTACAGAACCAACTGCTATGAGGAATTGGCCATCTCCTGTGAACTTCTGAATGCGACCATTATAACTATCAGCCACTAGAAGATTTCCTTTGCTATCCACGGTCATACCACCAGGATGGTCGAACTGTCCTTGACCAGACCCACGTGTGCCAAATGATTGAAACATCTCTCCACTGAGACTGAGCACTGTTACACAATGTCCATCAAACTCTGATATCACCATTTCCCCCTTCTTATTGATAACTATTCCAAAGGGACAGTTCACTTCATAAATAGTTCGAATTGGAGTACCCAGTTTCTCAACAGGCATCTTTGCTGTCACAGGAAATGGACTTCCTTTGATGTGCTGGTCCTTGGTTTTGATGAGTAGCTGATGCTTCCCCTTGATGGTAGGTCGGTAGTTGATCTCGTACTGGTTCTCTCCTCTTCTCCTTACATTGCTTCTCACCATGGCACCTGTTAGTTCAGACACAAGCTCACATTGCAATGTCATTTGTTTCTCACATGGTTCACCATTGAAGTCGCTAGCTTGTACAATGGAAGTAGATTCCTCTCCAACCACAGCTACCTCAAAACCTTTACCTGTCACTTGGCATTGTGAGGGATCTGGACTTCCTGGTACATGAACCTGCCCATAGTTCTGACACATTGCAGTGACATCAGTTGAAGCTATGAACTCTATGTCAGCTTCTGTGTTAGGCTTTAATACATCTGGTTGGAATGTAGCAGTCAGTTCCTTCACTTGCTTGATTATGGTCGCCTTCATCTTCATCACTTCTCCATGACTACTTGTCTCCAAGCTCTCTCTCACAAATTCAAGACAGCTGCTCAACTTGGCCAGGATCATCTCCAATTCATATCTCTGGACTGCAAGGCCTTTCAGCTTATCCTGGGTCTCTTGGTGTAACTGGTTTATCAACTCGGTATTTCTGATGTCGATGATTTCATGGAGTCGTTGGGTGGTGCGATGTATATCTGCTTCGATAGCTGCTCGCTGGATGGATATCTCCCCACAATGTACATCCAAATGTGTCAGAGCTTTCTTGACAGTTGTGAGTTGCTTCTCCACTGGCTCCAGTGATGGGGTCATCTCTTTCTTGTATTGCTCATAACATGAGCTGATCAAGTCGTACTCATGGCTGTGATGTTTCTGGCCCCGAAAGACACAGTGAGAGCAGATTAGCTCCCCACATGTCTCACAGTACAACTCCAGTTCTTTATCAGCATGAACAGAGCAGTAAGGAGAGACTTTCTTTGAAGGATTGGGGCGTGTCACGTCGCCTTCTGGTCTGGTTGCTGTATCTTTTGGCTTCTTGTGTTCTTCCATAATTTCTAAGAAGTCATTGACTTGAAATGCTGACTGGAGGCCAGTCACTCCATTGGCTGGGATGGGTGTGGCATGACGACAGTTTGGGCAAGTTAGGGAGAGTTGTCCCTGCTGGTCTCGGACCACCAGTCGCACCAGACAGTCTCTACAGAAGACATGGAAGCACTGGAGTAGTTTAGGGTCAGTATAGGTGTCAAGGCAGATGGTACACTTGAGTCTTTCTTCAAGCTTCTGGATAGTTTCTTCAGACATTTTCAAATACACATATGCACATTGTCTGGTTATACAGGAAGTGTGTTTTATTCGTTATTTTTGGCATTGAATGCAATGCTTGAAGGGTTTGAGGACCGAAAAGTTCATTTTGAAATGGCTAGACTTTTCTGGCCAGAGAATGTCCCTAATTTCAATCGTAAGTTTATAATTTCACTCCTACCTACTGCGCATGTGCAGACTAACTAACCTAGTAACAACATTTCTGAAGATGGTAGGCAAGCTTGATTGATTTCTACAGCATTTTTTCAGGGTGAATTGTTATACCCAAATTACACTCAAAAGCATGTAATTATTTACCTATACTAATTGGGGTGGTCACTAATTGTGGTTGCTTTTTTTTTTTTTATGCTTTTATTAGGCAAAAAATAATCAGTAGATTAATTTCACTTGAACAAATGAGGGTAAATGTACTAGTAAATATCAACCATATGATTATACTCTTAATAACACAATAATAATACACTTATGGAATATGAACTGTTGTGATATACATTAAAATAACTGAATGCGATCATCCGTGTGGTCACATACGCACACTACACCATTGGTGTCTACTGCCAGTCCCATGGGACGTACTGGTCCTACCACCTCATTACCAAATGATTTTAAAAACTGACCCTTGGAGGTGAACAAGGAGACACGATGATTATCACGCTCACTAACATACAAGAGACCATTAGCATCAACAGCAATACCAGTCGGTTTATTAAGTGCCTCCCTACCACCCCCACCACCACGTTGCCCGAACATCCTCAAAAACTTCCCCTGTGCAGTGAAAACTTGAATGCGATGGTTCCTGGTATCGGCCACATACACATTACCAGAGCTATCACAAGATACACCACGTGGGAAATAAAATTGTCCGTTGCCACTTCCCATCTCACCAAACGTGCCTGAATAGGTGAGGTCAGAGTTCAAGACTTGGATACGATCATGATCCACCACGTATATCTTATTGTTATAAGCATTGAATGCAAGGCCAGCAGGATCGTTGAACTGAAGAGATCCTTTCCCCTTTGCACCAACAGCTGCTATAAACTGGCCATTTGCTGTAAACTTTTGAATGCGATGATTACAAGCATCTGCCACTAGAAGATTCCCCTTACCATCTACTGCCACACCACGTGGATTATGTAACTGTCCCTGACCAGAGCCATGTGTGCCGAAGGATTGTAACTTTTTTCCACTGAAAGAAAACACTGCTACACTATGTCTATCATTCTCAGTTACGACTATTTCCCCTTTCTTGTTGATAGCCACTCCCCAAGGATGATTCAAGCCATAGATATTCCGGATTGGAGTACCCAGTTTCTTAACAGACATCTTTGCTGCCACAGGAAATGGACTTCCTCTGATGTGCTGGTCCTTGATTTTGATGAGTAGCTGATGCCTCCCCTTGATGGTAGGTTGGTAGTTGATCTCGTACTGGCTCTCTCCTCTTCTCCTTACGTTGCCTCTCACCACAGCACCTGTTAGTTCAGATATGAGCTCACATTGCAATGTCACTTTCTTCTCATACAGTTGACCCTTGAAGTCGTTAGCTTGTACGACAGCAGTAGATTTCTCTCCAACCACAGCTACCTCCAAACCTTTACCTGTTGCATGGCATTGTGAGGGGTCTGGACTTCCTGGTACACCTATTCGTCCATACATTGAAGCAACATCAGTTGAAATTATGAACTCTATGTCAGCTTCTGTGTTAGGCTTTAATACACCTGGTTGGAATGTAGCAGTCAGTTCCTTCACTTGCTTGATTATGGTCTTCTTCATCTTCATTACTTCTCCCTGACTACTTATCTCCATGCTCTCTCTTACAAACTCAAGATAACTGTTCAATTGGGCCAGGATGGTCTCCATCTCGTCTCTCTGGACTGCAAGACCTTTCAGCTTCTCCCGAGTTATTTGGTATAGCAGACTTATCAACTCAGCCTTTCTGATTTCATGGAGTCGTTGGGTGGTGTGATGTATATCTGCTTCGATAGCTGCTTGCTGGTCGGATATCTCCCCACAACGTTCATCCAAATGTGCCAATGCTTTCTTAACAGTCACGAGTTGCTTCTCCATTGGCTCCAGTGATAGGGTTATCTCTTTCTCGTATTTCTCGTAACATGAATTGATCAAGTCGTACTCATGGTTGTGATGTTTCTGGCCTCGGAGTGCACAGTGTGAGCAGACTAGCTCCCCACATGTCTCACAGTACAGCTCCAGTTCTTTATCAGCATGAACAGAGCAGCAAGGAGAGATGTTCTTCATAAGTTTGGGGCGTGTCATGTCACCCTTTGCCCCTTCCTGACTGGCTGCTGTATTTTTGGGTTTCTTTAGTTCTTCTAGAGCTTCTAGGAGGGGGTTGACGTGAAATGCTGACTGGAGGCCTGTCACTCCATTGGCTGGAATGGGTGTGGCATGACGACAGTTTGGGCAAGTCAGGGAGAGTTGTCCCTGCTGGTCTCGGACCACCAGTCGCACCAGACAGTCTCTACAGAAGACATGGAAGCACTGGAGTAGTTTAGGGTCAGTATAGGTGTCAAGGCAGATGGCACATTTGAGCTGCTCTTCAAGCTTTTTGACAGACATTTTTTTATACAGATTCAAACCAGAAGTGTCAGTGTGACCTTATTTGGCTAAGGAATGTGCATGATGAACATGGCTTTTATTAATGACATGTTATTAACATGTTCCATGTCTCATTGGCATAATTGGCTCTTTATCTCATCCCTCTGTGTCTCAGTTTCTCTTCTCTAGGATCTGAACTACTCAATGAATTTTAAAGCAAATTAAAGGCTAGGGCTTGCTCACTCATCCCAATTATCCTAGAGTTGAAATGGCTAGCCTCCTTCTGCAAAAGACACTTTAAATGTCTGCTGTGATCCTTGTTGCTATGTAAATGGCTGATAGGTCTTATCATCATGAAAGGTGTGCACTATTTATAACTATAACACAATGGTTCTACCGGCCATTGGGCTATCAAGCCAGAGGAGAAACGAGGGTGGTGGCACGTAACCACGTGGTCATAATGATTACTACCCATAAATTTCCAGTATGATACAGAGAGTTTCAGTGGGGACCATATGAAATTCATTGAATCTCTGAAAGTACGAGCCAAAAAATTAGCATATAGAATAGTTGAACAAGATTACATATCTTGCCCAGAATCTCAGGTAGAAAGCCGTGTCATTGATGTCATGAGAATATGTAACCAGAAATCAACAAAAGCTTTTGTTATTTTGTAGAGAAGAGTGATAAGAAACAGTTGATCACTAATCTCAAGTGATTGGTGAGTTAAGGACTGTTCATTTCCCTTCATGTCTGGCATATGTGGTAGAGTTATGATTATGAATAATTTGTTGTCAAGAGATAAACACTGGAGTAGTTACAGTTGATTTATTATTTTTAGCATCCCTGTATCACAGGTTACCACATTTCATTGAGTTTGGTTAACCACTGGATACAAAACTCTAGCCATGGAGCAACTACAGTACTGAATAAAAAAACAAGCAAAGAGCAGATAATGGAACTCTAGAATGCAGCTTCCCCAATTATACTCTTATTATCAAAATAACACTATAATGACTATTTTGAAATACACTTATGAAACATGAAACCTGTTGTGATAGACATTAAATAACTGAATGCGATTGTTCATGTGGTCACACACACACACACACTACTCCATTGGTGTCTACTGCCAGTCCTATAGGACGTCCTGGTCCTACCACTTCATCACCAAATGACATTAAAAATTGACCCTTGGAGGTGAACAAGGAGACACGATTATCACGCTCACTGACATACACAACACCATCAGCATCAACAGCAATACCAGTCGGTTTATTAAGCTCCTCCCTACGTTGCCCAAACATCCTCACAAACTTCAGTGAAGATTTGAATATGATGGCCACATACATGTTACCAGAGCTATCACAAGATACACCACGTGGGAAATCAAATTGTCCGTTGCCACTTCCCATCTCACCAAAAGTGCCTGAATAGGTGAGGTCAGAGTTCAATACTTGGATACGATCATTATAAACATCTGCTACGTATATCTTATTGTTATAAGTATTGAATGGAAGGCCAGAAGGATCGTTGAACTGAAGAGATCCTTTCCCCTTTGCACCAACAGCTGCTATAAACTGGCCATTTGCTGAAAACGTTTGAATGTAATTAGAAGCATCTGCCACTAGAAGATTCCCCATGCTATCTACTGCCACACCACGTGGATTGCAAAACTGTCCCTGACCAGAGCCATACGTACCAAAGGATTGTAACTTTTTTCCACTGAGAGAAAATACTGTTACACAATGTCCGTCATTCTCAGTTACCACTATTTCCCCTTTCTTGTTGATAGCCACTCCCAAGGGATGATTCAAGCCATAGATATTCCGGATTGGAGTACCCAGTTTCTTAACAGACATCTTTGCTGTCACAGGAAATGGACTTCCTCTGATGTGCTGGTCCTTGATTTTGATGAGTAGCTGATGCCTCCCCTTGATGGTAGGTTGGTAGTTGATCTCGTACTGGCTCTCTCCTCTTCTCCTTACGTTGCCTCTCACCACGACACCTGTTAGTTCAGACATGAGCTCACATTGGAATGTCACTTGCTTTGCACATGGTTCACCATTGAAGTTGTTAGCTTGTACAACAGCAGTAGATTCCTCTCCAACCACAGCTACCTCCAAATCTTTACCTACTGCATGGCATTATGAGGGGTCTGGACTTCCTCTTATACGAACCTGACCATAGTTCTGACACATTGCAGTGATATCAGCTGACATTATGAACTCTATGTCAGCTTCTGTGTTAGGCTTTAATACGTCTGGTTGGAATGTAGCAGTCAGTTCCTTCACTTGCTTGATTATGGTCGTCTTCATCTTCATCACTTCTCCCTGACTACTTGTCTCCAGGCTCTCTCTCACAAACTCAAGACAGCTGCTCAACTTAGTCAGGATGGTCTCCAACTCGTCTCTCTGTACTGCAAGGCCTTTCAGCTTCTCCTGGGTCTATTGGTGTAGCTGGTTTATCAACTTAGTCTTTCTGATATCGATGATTTCATTGAGTTGTTGGGTGGTGCGATGTATATCTGCTTCAACAGCTGCTCGCTGGTCAGATATCTCCCCACAACGTACATACAAATGTGTCAGAGCTTTCTTGATGGTCGTGAGTTGCTTCTCCACTGGCTCCAGTTCTCTCTCTTGTACTTCTTATAACATGATCTAATCAAGTCATACTCATGGCTGTGATGCTTCTGGTCTCGAAAGACACAGTGAGAGCAGATTAGCTCCCAACATGTCTCACAGTACAGCTCCAGTTCTTTATCAGCATGAACAGAGCAGTAAGGAGAGACTTTCTTTGAAGAATTGGGGTGTGTCACATCATCTTCCTGACTGGTTGCTGTATCTTTGGGCTTCTTGCATAATTTCTAAGAAGTCATTGACTTGAAATGCTGATTGGAGGCCTGCCACTCCATTGGTTGGAATGGGTGTGGCCTGACGACAGTTGGGGCAAGTCAGGGAGAGTTGTCCCTGTAGTCTCGTGCAGACTTTCCTGATGGGCGGGGCTTCACGGAGAGGGAGAGTCTGATAACTGTGGCCAGGTTTCAGTGGACACTCTGGAATGCAGTCACATGCACTTGTCACGTGCGCAAAAGAATTTATTTTAGAGTTCTTTTCCTTTTTTAGGGAGGAGGTTTAAGGATTTGATTGTCATCTGTGCGAGACCATCAGCTAATGGAGCTATTTGACAGCTTCTCTGATAGCAAGAGAATCAACCATCTTCGAACGCGCGATCGTTTATAGCTGATATTCATGATAATCACATGACATTCACGCCCATTTTTTTGAATCTGCGATCTGATTGGTGCTGCCACAAATTCCTGCAGTGTCCACTGAAACCTGGCCACAGTTACCAGACTTTCCCTCTCCCTCTCCGTGAAGCCCCGCCCATCAGGAAAGTCTGCGCGAGACTATTGTCCCTGCTGGTCTCGGACCACCAGTTGCATCAGACAGTCTTTACAGAAGACATGGAAGCACTGGAGTAGTTTAGGGTCAGTATAGGTGTCAAGGCAGATAGCACACTTGAGCTGCTCTTCAAGCTTTTTGACATTTTTTATACAAAAAGAGATTCAAACCAGAAGTGTCTGTGTGACCTTATCTGACTAAGGAATGTGCTTTGATGAATATGGCTTTTATTAATGACATGTTATTAACATGTTCCACGTCTCATTGGCATAATTGGCTCTTTATCTCATCCATCTGTGTCTCAGTTACTCTTCTCTAGGATCTGAACTACTCAACAGATTTTAAAGCAAATCAAAGGCTAGGGCTAGGGCTTGCTCACTCATCCCAATTATCCTAGAGTTGAAATGGTTAGCCTCCTTTTGCACACTTTAAATGCCCAGAATCTCAGGTAGCAAGCCATGTAATTTATGTCATGAGAATATGTAACAAAGTAAACCAGAGATCAACAAAAACTCTTGTTATTTTGTAGAGAAGAGTGATAAGAAACAGTTGATTACAAATCTCAGGCGATTGGTGAGTTAAAGACTGTTAGGTCTGGAATTGGCTTCATGTGTGGATGAAATGTGCCACAACCCTTTAACCTCAAGTTATTTTGACATAGAGACACTATAAATACACATAAAGCCACAGTTAAAATAATTGAATGCGATGATTATTTAGGTCACACACATACACTACTCCACTGTTGTCCACTGCTATGCTACGAGGACGATCAAACTGCCCTGGTTCTTTTCCCTTGCTACCAAACGATGTCACAAAGTGACCTCCAGAGGTGAAGACTGAGATACGATGATTCACATTCTCACTGACATACACAACTCCATCAGCATCAACAAAAATACTAATAGGCTCATCTAACTCCCCACGACCACTACCATGTCGCCCAAACCTCCTCACGAATCTTCCCTCGGCTGTAAAGACTTGAATGCGATGGTTATTAGTATCAGCAACAAACACTAGCCCAGAACTGTCACAAGATACACTATATGGACAATCAAACTGTCCCCTACCACTACCATACTTCCCAAAAGTACTTGAATACGTGAGGTCAGAGTTCAGAACTTGAATACAATTGTTACCAAATTCAGCTATATATATTTTTTTGTTTGTAGCATTAAATGCAATGCTTGTGGGGCCTATGAACTGAAGAGGTCCTTCACCTATAGTGCCTACTGCTGCGAGAAATTGGCTGTCCCCTGTAAATTTCTGAATGCGACAATTGAAACCATCAGCCACTAGAAGATTTCCATCACCATCCACTGCCACACCACAAGGATGGTTGAACCGTCCTTGATAAGAGCCATGCATGCCAAATGATCGAATCTTTTCTCCACTGGGACTGAGGACTGTCACACAATGTCCACCACCTTCTATTATCACCATTTCCCCCTTCCTGTTGATAATTATTCCACAGGGACCATTCACTCCATTGATACTTTGAATTGGAGTACCCAGTTTCTCGACAGGCATCTTTGCTGTCACAGGAAATGGACTTCCTCTGATGTGCTGGTCCTTAATTTTGATGAGTAGCTGATGCCTCCCCTTGATGGTAGGTCGGTAGTTGATCTCGTACTGGCTCTCTCCTCTTCTCCTTACATTGCCTCTCACCACGGCACCTGTTAGTTCAGACACGAGCTCACATTGCAACAATGTCACTTGTTTCTCACACGGTTCATCCTGGAAGTTGTTAGCTTGTACGATAGCAGTAGATTCCTCTCCAACCACAGCCACCTTCACACCTTTACCTGTCACATGACATCGTGAGGGGTTTGAACTTCCTGGTACATGAACCTGCCCATAGTTCTCACACATATCAATGATATCACTTGAAGTAATAAACTCTATTTCAGATTCTGTGTTAGGCTTTAATACGTCTGGTTGGAATGTAGCAGTCAGTTCCTTCACTTTCTTGATTATGGTCGTCTTTACCTTCACCACTTCTCCCTGACTATTTGTCTCCAGGCTCTCTCTCACAAACTCAAGACAGCTGCTCAACTTGGCCAGGATGGTCTCCAACTCGTCTCTCTGGACTGCAAGGCCTTTCAGCTTCTCCTGGGTCTCTCGGTGTAGCTGGTTTATCAACTCGGCCTTTCTAACATCGATGATTTCATGGAGTCGTTGGGTGGTGCGATGTATATCTGCTTCAATAGCTGCTCGCTGGTCAGATATCTCCCCACAACGTACATCCAAATGTGCCAGAGCTTTCTTGACAGTTGTGAGTTGCTTCTCCATTGGTTCTAGTGATGGGGTCATCTCTCTCTTGTACTTCTCGTAACATGAGCTGATCAAGTCGTACTCATGGCTGTGATGTTTCTGGCCTCGGAGTGCACAGTGAGAGCAAATTAGCTCCCCACATGTCTCACAGTACAGCTCCAGTTCTTTATCAGCATGAACAGAGCAGTAAGGAGAGACTTTCTTTGAAGGATTGGGGCGTGTCATGTCACCTTCCTGACTGGTTGCTGTATCTTTGGGCTTCTTGTGCTCTTCCATAATTTCTAAGAAGTCATTGAAATGAAATGCTGACTGGAGACCTGCTACTCCATTGGCTGGGATGGGTGTGGCCTGACGACAGTTAGGGCAAGTCAGGGAGAGTTGTCCCTGCTGGTCTTGGACCACCAGTCGCACCAGACAGTCACTGCAGAAGACATGGAAGCACTGGAGTAGTTTAGGGTCAGTATAGGTGTCAAGGCAGATGGCACACTTGAGCCTTTCTTCAAGCTTCTTGATAGTTTCTTCAGACATTTTCAAATGCATACAAGGTGTGTGTACTGCAATATTAATTGTACAGGAAGTATGTCACATGACACTACTATGAATATCATTATGACTGTGGTTGTGTGGGTGACCTCAGTATTCTCATGGTTGCATGTTAATTAGAATGTCAACCAGAGAAATGCAGGGCATTGTGGGGCAAGTGAAAGCAAGTGTCAATTAAAATTCCAGGTAGATAATTTTAGGTGAAATTGAACCCATGGGTTCTCTTAGAATTAGACTTTAAAGTCAGCCTCTATGCTGGTTCTACCTTAGTCTTTGTAACTCGAGACGACCTGTCTCTTCTCTGTGCTAAGTAGCACATCTTGAATGTTTTGCTCCTATTTGATGGTTTTTGAGACATTCTTTACTTTTGTCCTTCTCTCTCATTGGCACGATTAGCTTTTTCTCTGCATCTTACCTTCTCTTTCAAGGATAATTGAGCCCAAAATAATATCACTTCCAAAAATTGATGCTGGCAATTGGACTGACCACCATAGTTGATTTCAGCACATTGCCAAGGCAAAAAGGAACAACAAATAAAGTACAACTCATTAATGTTACAGTTAGAATAATTGAATACGATGATTATTTCTGTCACACACATACACTACCCCACTGTTGTCCACTGCTATGCCACGAGGACTATTAAACTGCCCTGGTCCTTCTCCCTCACTACCAAACGATGTCACAAAGTGACCCTCAGAGGTGAAGACTGAGATACGATTATTCCCATTCTCACTGACATACACGACTCCATCAGCATCAACAAAAATACAAACAGGCTTGTTTAACTCCCCACGACTGCTACCACGTTGCCCAAACATCCTAACAAATCTTCCCTCGGCTGTAAAGACTTGAATGCGATGATTATTAGTATCAGTAACAAACACTTGCCCAGAGCTGTCACAGGATACACCAAATGGACGTTCAAACTGTCCCTTGCCACTACCATGGTTCCCAAAAGTACTCGAAAATGTGAGGTCAGAGTTCAGAACTTGAATACGATTATTACCAGCATCAGCTGAATATATTTTGTTGTTTTTGGCATTATGCAACGCTCAAAATGCCTACGAACTGAAGCGGTCCTCTACCTACAGTACCAACTGCTGCAAGGAATTGGCCTTCACCTGTGAACTTCTGAATATGATTATTGTAACCATCAACCACTAGAAGATTTCCTTTGCTATCCACAACCACACCACAAGTATTGTGACCAGAGCCATGTGTGCTGAAGGATGAAAGTCTCTCTCCATTGACACTGAGTACTGTTACACGATGTCCGCCATATTCAGTTACCACCATTTCCCCCTTCCTGTTGATAGCCACTCCCCAGGGATAGTTCAAGCCATCAATAGTTCGGATTGGAGTGCCCAGTTTCTCAACAGACATCTTTGCTGTCACAGGAAATGGACTTCCTCTGATATGCTGGTCCTTGATTTTGATGAGTAGCTGATGCCTCCCCTTGACGGTAGGTTGGTAGTTGATCTCATACTGGCTCTCCCCTCTTCTCCTTACGTTGCCTCTCACCATAACACCTGTTAGTTCAGACACAAGCCCACATTGCAATGTCACTTGTTTCTCACAAGGTTCACCCTTGAAGTCGTTAGCTTGTACGATGGCAGTATATTCCTCTCCAACCACAGCTACCTCCACACCTTTACCTGTTGCATGGCATTGTGAGGGGTCTGGACTTCCTGGTACACCAATTTGTCCATAGTTCTGACACATTGCAGTGACATCAGTTGAAGCTATGAACTCTATGTCAGCTTCTGTGTTAGGCTTTAATATGTCTGGTTGGAATGTAGCAGTCAGTTCCTTCACTTGCTTGATTATGGTCGTCTTCATCTTCATCACTTCTCCCTGACTACTTGTCTCCAAGCTCTCTCTCACAAATTCAAGACAGCTGCTAAACTGGGCCAGAATGATCTCCAACTCGTCTCTCTGGACTGCAAGGCCTTTCAGCTTCTCCTGGGTCTTTTGATGTAACCAGCTTATCAACTTGGTACTTCTGACGTCGATGATTTCATGGAGTCGTTGGGTGGTGCGATGTATATCTGCTTCAATAGCTGCTCGCTGGTCAGATATCTCCCCACAATGTACATCCAAATCTGCAAGACTTTTCTTGACAGTTGTGAGTTGCTTCTCCATTGGCTCCAGCGATGGGGTCACCTCTCTCTTGTACTTCTCATAACACGAGCTGATCAAGTCGTACTCGTGACTGTGATGCTTCTGGCCTCGGAGTGCACAGTAAGAGCAGATTAGCTCCCCACATGTCTCACAGTACAGCTCCAGTTCTCTATCAGCATGAACAGAGCAGTAAGGAGAGACTTTCTTTGAAGGATTGGAGTGTGTCACGTCACCTTCCTGACTGGTTGTTGTATCTTTGGGCTTCTTGTGTTCTTCCATAATTTCTAAGAAGTCATTGAAGTGAAATGCTGACTGGAGGCCAGTCACTCCATTGGGTGGAATGGGTGTGGCCTGACGACAGTTGGGGCAAGTCAGGGAGAGTTGTCCCTGTTGGTCTCGGACCACCAGTCGCACCAGACAGTCTCTACAGAAGACATGGAAGCACTGGAGTAGTTTAGGGTCAGTATAGGTGTCAAGGCAGATGGAACACTTGAGTCTTTCTTCAAGCTTCTTGATAGTTACTTCAGACATTTTCAAATGCACACTGCAGTTGTACAGGAAGTGTGTCACATGACACTACTATGAATATCATTAAGAGCTCATTATTGAGATACCACAAGCATAACGATTGTGGGTAATCCTTGCAGTTGCTCAAATGATTGCATGATTGTATATCAATTAGAACATTATTAGCCTGAGTTAGAAGACAGGTAGGTATCCTGTGGCAATCTAGAAGCCATGTCAAAATGTCAGCCTCTCAGCTTCAGTCTTGTTCACTCCTACGTACTCTGGTTTCTTGTCATTCTTGGTATTCTACCTGCCTCTCCTCTGTGCTAAGCACCATGTCTTGCCTTGTTTGATGTTCTTCTATTTTCCTGCCCTTTCACTGGCATAATTGGCTCTCCTCTGCGTCCAAGCTTTTTATATTTTCTAGGATCTAAACTACTCAACAGATTTTTTTTGCATAGATTGCACATCAAAGGCTAGGCATATGTACGTGTACGTTACCAATGGTTGTAACTGTCACACCTGGGTGACATGAAAAGAGTAGAACTGCAGAGTAACTTGAGAAACTGGCTTACTGGTTAAAAGGAACACTGTTTCTGTTACAAAGCATGATACTCAACACTGAGCATGTGCAATAGTTATGAAGTAGGGGTTCCCCCCACTGAGCTAATCCTAGACATCTCCAAAATGAGCAATAAGTGATAATATAATATTATGAGGTGATACATAATACCCATGGTACATAATATGGTTCAAAGTTTGTTCCCAGGGTGGTATACTCACATTGATGCTTGATCACAAATAGAGTTTTCACTAAGAGAGAAGGACCTTTTAGGCTGATGCTTATGACGCTATTACGTCCTTTCCAGCTGTCATCACCCTGCTCTGGACAACATAATCAACTCTTCTAAAGAAGAAAGGCTTCCAGTATAGCAACTAATCACCTCATTAACTCATGAATTATTAACAAGAAAACACTTGACGCTGGCATTTTGACTGACCACCATAGTCGATCTCAGCACCTTGCCAAGGCAAAAAGAAACAAGTTTGCATACATAACCAACTGCTAAGAAATAAAGTACAACTCACTAATGTTAATATTAATGTTTAATATTAATGTTAATGCATGAAACAGTTAGAACAATTGAATACGACGATTGTTTCTATCACACACATACACTACTCCACTGTTGTCCACTGCTATGCCACGAGGACTCTTAAATTGCCCTGGTCCTCTACCCTTACTACCAAAAAAAGTCACAAACTGACCCTCAGAAGTGAAGACTGAGATACGATGATTCCCATTCTCACTGACATACACAACTCCATCAGCATCAACAAAAATACAAATAGGCTCATCTAACTCCCCACGACTGCTACCATGTTGCCCAAACATCCTCACAAATCTTCCCGCAGCTGTGAAGACTTGAATTCGATGGTTATCAGTATCGGCAACAAATACTTGACCAGAGCTGTCACAGGATACAGCATATGGACGGTTAAACTGTCCCTCGCCACTACCTTGGTTCCCAAAATTACTTGAAAAGGTGAGGTCAGAGTTCAGAATTCGGATACAATTATTACCTTCATCAGGTGCATATATTTTGTTATTTTTGACATTGAATGCAATGCTTGAAGGGTTTGAGGACCGAAAAGTTGAACATCGATATATTGTTGTCACTTCTGCAAGAAATTTGCCGTCTCTTGTGAACTTCTGAAAGCGATCATTGTTAGAATCAACCACAAGATAATTTCCTTCACCATCCATTGTAATACCACGATAAAATGCGAACTCTCCATATGTGCCAAACAATCGAATCTTTTCTCCATTTGGACTGAGCACTGTTACACAATGCTCATCAAACTCAGTTACCACCATTTCCCCCTTCCTGTTGACAACCACTCCCCAGGGATGATTCAAATCACCAATAGTTCGGATTGGAGTACCCAGTTTCTCAACAGACATCTTTGCTGTCACAGTAAATGGACTTCCTCTGATGTGCCGGTCCTTGATTTTGATGAGTAGCTGATGCCTCCCCTTGATGGTAGGTTGGTAGTTGATCTCGTACTGGCTCTCTCCTCTTCTCCTTATGTTGCCTCTCACCATGACACCTGTTAGTTCAGACACGAGCTTACATTGCAACAATGTCACTTGTTTCTCACATGGTTCACCCTGGAAGTCGTTAGTTTGTACGATGGCAGTAGATTCCTCTCCAACCACAGCTACCTCCAAACCTTTACCTGTTGCATGGCATTGTGAGGGGTCTGGACTTCCTGGTACACCTATTCGTCCATAGTTCTCACACATTGCAGTGACATCAGCTGGAAGTATGAACTCTAAGTCAGCTTCTGTGTTAGGCTTTAATATATCTGGTTGAAATGTAGCAGTCAGTTCCTTCACTTGCTTGATTATGGTCGTCTTCATCTTCATCACTTCTCCCTGACTACTTGTCTCCAAGCTCTCTCTCACAAACTCAAGACAGCTGCTCAACTTGGTCAGGATGGTCTCCAACTTGTCTCTCTGGACTGCAAGGCCTTTCAGCTTCTCCTGGGTCTTTTGGTGTAGCTGGTTTATCAACCTGGTCTTTCTGACGTCGATGATTTCATGGAGTCGTTGGGTGGTGCGATGTATATCTGCTTTGATAACTGCTCGCTGGTCAGATATCTCCCCACAACGTACATCCAAATGTGCCAGAGCTTTCTTGACAGTCATGAGATGCTTCTCCACTGGCTCCAGTGATGGGGTCATCTCTCTCTTGTACTCCTCATAACATGAGCTGATCAAGTCGTACTCATGGCTGTGATGTTTCTGGCCTCGGAGTGCACAGTGAGAGCAGATTAGCTCCCCACATGTCTCACAGTACAGCTCCAGTTCTTTATCAGCATGAACAGAGCAGTAAGGAGAGACTTTTTTTGAAGGATTGGGGCGTGTCACATCACCTTCCTGACTGGTTGCTGTATCTTTAGGCTTCTTGTGTTCTTCCACAATTTCTAAGAAGTCATTGACTTGAAATGCTGACTGGAGGCCAGTCACTCCATTGGCTGGGATGGGTGTGGCATGACGACAGTTTGGGCAAGTTAGGGAGAGTTGTCCCTGCTGGTCTCGGACCACCAGTCGCACCAGACAGTCTCTACAGAAGACATGGAAGCACTGGAGTAGTTTAGGGTCAGTATAGGTGTCAAGGCAGATGGTACACTTGAGTCTTTCTTCAAGCTTCTTGATAGTTTCTTCAGACATTTTCAAATACACATATGCACAGTGTCTGGCTGTACAGGAAGTGTGTCACTTGACACTACTATGATCATGTAAGCTTATTGTGGTACATACACCAGGGCTAGAGTCTTGCCTTCCTTTCAATTTAAATAAACAATGCAGAGTATCAAGACATTGTATGCACATTGTCTGGTTATAAAGGAAGTGTGTCATAAGACACTTACTATCATGTAAGATTATCTTGGTATGTAAACTTACCACTGTATGGATCATGTGGTTGTGTGGGTGACCTGCATAATCTCTTGGCTGACCCAGCCAGATAGCATTGTGGGGGTAAGCCCAGGCATGTGCCCACCAGTAGAGCAACTACTCCTGGCTCATTAAATCACGAATTGTTCATGAGAAAACTGAGCCTAAAATATCACTTCCAAAAATTGATGCTGGCATTTTGACTGACCACCATAGTTGATCCCACCACATTGCCAAGGCAAAAAGAAATAACAAATTTGCATAGATAACCAACTGCTAAGAAATAAAGTACAACGCATTAATGTTAATGTATGAAACAGTTAAAATAATTGAATACGACGATTGTTTCTGTCGCACCAGACAGTCTCTACAGAAGACATGGAAGCACTGGAGCAGTTTAGGGTCAGTATAGGTGTCAAGGCAGATGGCACACTTGAGTCTTTCTTCAAGCTTCTTGATAGTTTCTTCAGACATTTTCAAATACACATATGCACAGTGTCTGGCTGTACAGGAAGTGTGTCACTTGACACTACTATGATCATGTAAGCTTATTGTGGTACATACACCAGGGCTAGAGTCTTGCCTTCCTTTCAATTTAAATAAACAATGCAGAGTATCAAGACATTGTATGCACATTGTCTGGTTATAAAGGAAGTGTGTCATAAGACACTTACTATCATGTAAGATTATCTTGGTATGTAAACTTACCACTGTATGGATCATGTGGTTGTGTGGGTGACCTGCATAATCTCTTGGCTGACCCAGCCAGATAGCATTGTGGGGGTAAGCCCAGGCATGTGCCCACCAGTAGAGCAACTACTCCTGGCTCATTAAATCACGAATTGTTCATGAGAAAACTGAGCCTAAAATATCACTTCCAAAAATTGATGCTGGCATTTTGACTGACCACCATAGTTGATCCCACCACATTGCCAAGGCAAAAAGAAATAACAAATTTGCATAGATAACCAACTGCTAAGAAATAAAGTACAACGCATTAATGTTAATGTATGAAACAGTTAAAATAATTGAATACGACGATTGTTTCTGTCGCACCAGACAGTCTCTACAGAAGACATGGAAGCACTGGAGCAGTTTAGGGTCAGTATAGGTGTCAAGGCAGATGGCACACTTGAGTCTTTCTTCAAGCTTCTTGATAGTTTCTTCAGACATTTTCAAATACACATATGCACAGTGTCTGGCTGTACAGGAAGTGTGTCACTTGACACTACTATGATCATGTAAGCTTATTGTGGTACATACACCAGGGCTAGAGTCTTGCCTTCCTTTCAATTTAAATAAACAATGCAGAGTATCAAGACATTGTATGCACATTGTCTGGTTATAAAGGAAGTGTGTCATAAGACACTTACTATCATGTAAGATTATCTTGGTATGTAAACTTACCACTGTATGGATCATGTGGTTGTGTGGGTGACCTGCATAATCTCTTGGCTGACCCAGCCAGATAGCATTGTGGGGGTAAGCCCAGGCATGTGCCCACCAGTAGAGCAACTACTCCTGGCTCATTAAATCACGAATTGTTCATGAGAAAACTGAGCCTAAAATATCACTTCCAAAAATTGATGCTGGCATTTTGACTGACCACCATAGTTGATCCCACCACATTGCCAAGGCAAAAAGAAATAACAAATTTGCATAGATAACCAACTGCTAAGAAATAAAGTACAACGCATTAATGTTAATGTATGAAACAGTTAAAATAATTGAATACGACGATTGTTTCTGTCGCACCAGACAGTCTCTACAGAAGACATGGAAGCACTGGAGCAGTTTAGGGTCAGTATAGGTGTCAAGGCAGATGGCACACTTGAGTCTTTCTTCAAGCTTCTTGATAGTTTCTTCAGACATTTTCAAATACACATATGCACAGTGTCTGGCTGTACAGGAAGTGTGTCACTTGACACTACTATGATCATGTAAGCTTATTGTGGTACATACACCAGGGCTAGAGTCTTGCCTTCCTTTCAATTTAAATAAACAATGCAGAGTATCAAGACATTGTTAAGGCTGAAATTGAAGCATTTAAACATTACTGGCAGCATGGTGGATGTAACTGATACACAGACAGAGTACTGCAACCCTTGTACATGCACTATGGATTAATAATACCACATGATGCAATAGTTCTGTTATGGATAATAGCTGATCATGTGGTTATATGCATAATCTCTTGGCTGACCCAGGATGGCATTGTGGGGGCAAGTGCCCATTCAATGCATGTGGGTAGTAGCCATGGATAGGATGAACACATAGGATAGAGCCCACTTACATGGAACTGTAGGACAGGAGGAACACATAGCTATGATGGAGCCTGCCACGGGAGTCCTATGGACAGTCCCTATATTCTATATGAGACTGTCTGACACATAGGACAGAACACACATGCAACTCCACCTTGTAACACTGCATGGAGCCCATAGGAATTCTCTGTCCTATAGAGACTATCCCACAACTTGCATGAATGAGATGTCCACATTCCCAGACAAATGGTAGGTAATTGTGGTTCAAGCATTTCCAGTGAGTTGGACAACTGAAGTGAAAGCACAGTACTGTATGGATAGCCAGACACGTGGTGGGGAGTCCCCAATATCATGAAAGGGGTGCACTATTTAGAGTTATGTATCAGAGAGTGCGGTAGCACTCTCTATGTAGGGTTAGTACGGAATGGGCGTGGCTTCTCTCAATACAAACTAGACTCTCTGTATCTCTTCTATTCTTGGTACAGGCTCAATTAAACTTCTTTACATCTGGAAAACAATGCAGAAAATGATATGACCGCTCAAACTCCTCCAGAACAGCGTCAACGATCGGCACCAGCAGCCGCATAAATCTAAAATTTTTATGATTCGTTCCTTGCCAGGCTGTAACTCCATGATCCTTTCACATACGATAATAAAATTCATATCAACTTGTGCAGTTATATAACCACACATTGTGCTTTTACCATCGTTATATCTACAGTTTCCCTTCAAAATGATCACTCATATCGAACGACTTTTCATTATAACTATGCCAGCCATTTTCACATTTGTCATGCGCGCGCGCCTGTCACTATCACGTGCACGTATGCGCGTGCCAACCAGCTTTTAATTAATTTTTACTTGAAAACAATATTCATACAAAAAGTAAACAAACAAGTGAAAGGATGCTAAATAAAAAGGCCATGTAGGGTTAGCCTGTACTTTAACAGTTTCTGTCAACAAAAAACTGCCTTCAATAATAATCCCTACATCACTGCCTCCCACCAAGCAGAACACTTTTATACTGACATGAACAATTAAAGCAGCTTGGTGGGAGGCAGTGATGTAGGGATTATTATTGAAGGCAGTTTTTTGTTGACAGAAACTGTTAAAGTACAGGCTAACCCTACATGGCCTTTTTATTTAGCATAAATTTTTTTCCTTTCATAGTACATTAGTTTTCACTGTCTACAGCGTTTTCCTATGGCCATGGACATCAAGCAAGAAGAAAACCAAGAAGGGATTGGACCCTCAATGGAGGTTAAGCAGCTCTTTTTACGGAGCCTGGCTGGTTTGCTGAGAGGATATGAGTAGTAAAGAAATAAATAAAATTAATTTGGTATGACACACATAACTTCGAAGAAACAAGGTAAAAATTAATTATTGACAATGTTTGCCACAGGCCAACAGTTAGAATAATTGAATGCGATGATTGCCAAGATCACACACATACACTACTCCACTGTTGTCCACTGCTATGCTACGAGGAGCCTTGAACTGCCCTGGTCCTTCTCCCTTGCTACCAAATGATGTCACAAAACGACCCTCAGAGGTGAAGATTGAGATACAATGATTCTCTTTCTCACTGACATACACAACCCCATCGACATCAACAAAAATACGAATAGGCTCATTTAGTCCCCCACGACAGCTACCATGTCACCCAAACATCCTCACATATCTTCCCTCAGCTGTAAAGACTTGAATGCGATGGTTATTACGATCAGCAACAAACACTTGCCCAGAACTGTCACAAGATACACTATATGGATAATTAAACTGTCCCTTGCCACTACCACACTTCCCAAAAGAGCTCGAAAAGGTGAGGTCAGAGTTCAGAACTTGGATACGATTATTACAAGCATCGGCTGCATATATTTCGTTATTTTTGGGATTGAATGCAATGCTCATAATGCCTATGAACTGAAGAAGTGCGTTACCTATAGTACCAACTGCTGCAAGGAATTGGCCATCTCCTGTGAACTTCTGAATGCGACTATTAGAACAATCAGCCACTAGAAGATTCCCATCACCATCCACTGCCACATCACAAGGATGGTCAAACTGTCCTTGACCAGAGCCATATGTGCCGAAGGATCGAATCTTCTCTCCACTGGGACTGAGCACTGTTACACAATGTCCACGAGACTCTGATACCACCATTTCCCCCTTCTTGTTGATAACTATTCCACCAGGACTGTTCACTTTATCGATACTTTGGATTGGAGTACCCAGTTTCTCAACAGACATCTTTGCTGTCACAGGAAATGGACTTCCTCTGATGTGCTGGTCCTTAATTTTGATGAGTAGCTGATGCCTCCCCTTGATGGTAGGTTGGTAGTTGATCTCGTACTGGCTCTCTCCTCCTCTCCTTACATTGCCTCTCACCACGGCACCTGTTAGTTCAGACACGAGCTCACATTGCAATGCCACTCATGGTTCACCCTTGAAGTCGTTAGCTTGTACGATGGCAGTAGATTCCTCTCCAACCACAACTACCTCCAAACCTTTACCTGTTGCATGGCATTGTGAGGGGTCTGGACTTCCTGGTACACATATTTGTCCATAGTTCTGACACATTGCAGTGACATCAGTTGAAGTTATGAACTCTATGTCAGCTTCTGTGTTAGGCTTTAATACATCTGGTTGGAATGTAGCAGTCAGTTCCTTCACTTGCTTGATTATGGTCGTCTTCATCTTCATCACTTCTCCCTGACTACTTGTCTCCAGGCTCTCTCTCACAAACTCAAGACAGCTGCTTGACTTGGCCAGGATGGTTTCCAATTCATCTTTCTGGACTGCAAGGCCTTTCAGCTTCTCCTGGATCTTTTGGTGTAGCTGGTTTATCAACTTAATATTTCTGATGTTGATGATTTCATGGAGTCGTTGGGTGGTGCGATGTATATCTGTTTCGATAATTGCTCGCTGGTTGGATATCTCCCCACAACGCACATCCAAATCTGCCAGAGCTTTCTTGACAGTTGTGAGTTGCTTCTCCATTGGCTCCAGTGATGGGGTCATCTCTCCCTTGTACTTCTCATAACATGAGCTGATCAAGTCATACTCGTGGCTGTGATGTTTCTGGCCTCGGAGTGCACAGTGAGAGCAGATTAGCTCCCTACATGTCTCACAGTACAGCTCCAATTCTTTATCAACATGAACAGAGCAGTAAGGAGAGACTTTCTTTGAAGGAGTAGGGTGTGTCATGTCACCTTCCTTATTGGTTGCTGTATCTTTGGGCTTCTTTAGTTCTTCTAAAGCTTCTTGGAGGGGGTTGATGTGAAATGCTGACTGGAGGCCTGTCACTCCATTGGCTGGAATGGGTGTGGCATGACGACAGTTGGGGCAAGTCAGGGAGAGTTGTCCCTGCTGGCCCCGGACCACCAGTCGCACCAGACAGTCTCTACAGAAGACATGGAAGCACTGGAGTAGTTTAGGGTCAGTATAGGTGTCAAGGCAGATGGTACACTTGAGCTGCTCTTCGATTTTCTTGATAGCCTCTTTAGACATTTTCAATGCTTATTTGTGAATGGTCTTGTCTGGCTAATTCACATGATGTATATCATTAAGAGATAGTTACCATAGTAACCATGGGTGGTCTTGTCTGGCTAATTCACATGATGAATATCATTAAGAGATAGTTACCATAGTAACCATGGAACAATTAATCACTGAAGGTCACTTGCCAGTATGTCATTCTTGCAATGATCAATCATATTTGTGGTGACATCACTTTTAATAAATTTTGTTGGTTCATGTCAGTCATGTGACACTCACCAGTCAACTCATTTATCAACGAAATTCTTCCCACAAGTAAGGGAACAAGGGTAGAGAAATGAGATCAATCTTTGTTCTAAATATCAAGCCAACAATCCCCACTTATACGTCAGGTAGCTTCAGATTATAGTGCAGTAATGTACGTATATGTAGCTGGATAATATAGTAAGGGAACAAGAGTAGGGATAAAGGATGAAAATGGGATCTCTAAATATCCAGCCAACAATCCCTACATATTACATCAGATATGTACGTATCATGTTGGCTGGATATACAGAATAAATATTGATCCCATTTCCATCCTCATCCTTACCCTTGTTTCCTTACTTTTTCAAGCAATACATTTTTCATTTCATGCGGAAATGTTTTTTCCTTACTTGTTTGTAGCTATGGTTTTATGTATAGTTCTCCAATAGCATACCAGCCCAATGATTATTTCAAGGCTTGAAGTGTTGAGCTCTTGGAGGTTGAGGATGCAGATGAATCTGAAATCGAGTCTACCGGTAGATGGATTGGTGAATCTAAAATCCCCCGAGTTGATAGAGCTATAGCCGAGTTGATAGAGCTAGAGCTAAGAGCTTAGCTAGGTGAGTAATATTGTAATTTCGAATAATTGGATATCAAATACATGTGCATGCGTAATATCGAAAAATTGCTTCCAATAATTAAGTTAGTCGAGTACTGTGGTCTATAGTCTCCTTTTACATCATACTCTTCTGAGGATTGACGAATATAAAAGATCGTAGCTGGTAGAATTTGGAGTGGATTTATTCAGAAATCATAGCTGTAGCTTGAGTGGCTTGAGAGATATGGTTTATGGTTATCTGATAATGATAATGATAACAACAACAACAGAGAAGAAGAAGAATCCAGCAACTTACCTGTTGCTGTATTTCTGAAATGGTAAGCTAGGCTGGATTATCATTCACAGTAGCTTTTGTTAAGTCTAAGTGGGGGAACTAGAATTTCACTTAGTCTATAGGCGGCGTGCGCTGCCATCCACGTCATCCCTACATAGAGAGAGCTACTGCTCTCACATGTCTGGCTGTACAGAAGTGTGTCATATGATACTACCATGATTGTGTAAGATTATTATGGTAGTACAACAGTATTGATAATAGTGGTTATGTGGGTGACCTGCTGGCTGACCCAGGATGGCATTGTGGGGGCAAGTCCAGGCATGTGTCCATGTCCATGGGTAGGAGAGGATAGACACATAGAGCCCATGTACACGGGACTGTAGGATACGATAGACATGTAGCCAGGATGGAGCCTGCATATATGAAGTCACAATGGGAGTCCTATGGACAGTCCCTATATATGAGACTGTCTGACACATAGGAAAACTCCACCTTGTAACAGTGCATGGGGCCCATAGGAATTCTCTTTGTCCTATATGATACATAGAGACTATCAACAAGTTAGACAAGTGGATTATGAAGGCACAACTTGGACATGAGTGAGATGTCCACACTCCAAGACAAATGGTTGGTGAAGTAATTCTGTATACAATACTGCGGTTCAAGCATATCCAGTGAGTTGGACAACTGAAGTGAAAGCACAGTACTGTATATAGCCAGACACATGGTGGGGAGTCTCTGACATCATGAAAGGGGTGCACTATTTAGAGTTATACATAGTACATTGGTTTTCACTGTCTACAGTGTCTTCCTATGGCCATGGACATCAAGCAAGAAAACCAAGAAGAGATTGAGCCCTATCAATGGAGGTTAAGTAGTTCTTTTTACAGAGCCTGGCTCGTTGGCTGAGAGAACATAAGAAATTAAAAAATCAAATTTAGTCTGAACAACTAAGAAACAAAGTACAAATTATTATCGTATGCCGCAGGCCCACAGTTAGAATAATTGAATGCGATCATTGTCAAGATCACACACATACACTACTCCACTGTTGTCCACTGCTATGCCACGAGGACCATCAAACTGCCCTGGTCCTTCTCCCTTGCTACCAAATGACGTTACAAAACGACCCTTAGAGGTGAAGACCGAGATACGATGATTCTCATTCTCACTGACATATACAACTCCATCAGCATCAACAAAAATACAAATAGGCTTGTTTAACTCCCCACGACCACTACCATGTTGCCCAAATATTCTCACAAATCTCCCCTCGGCTGTGAAGACTTGAATGCGATGGTTCCCATAATCACTAACAAACACTTGCCCAGAGCTGTCACAAGATACACTATACGGACCATTAAATAGTCCCTTGCCAGCACTAGACTTCCCAAAAGAGCTCAAATAGGTGAGTTCAGAGTTCAGAACTTGGATACGATTATTACGAATGCGATGGTTCCCATAATCACTAACAAACACTTGCCCAGAGCTGTCACAAGATACACTATACGGACCATTAAATAGTCCCTTGCCAGCACTAGACTTCCCAAAAGAGCTCAAATAGGTGAGTTCAGAGTTCAGAACTTGGATACGATTATTACAAGTATCGGCTGCATATATTTTGTTAGTTTTGGGATTGAATGCAATGCTCAAAATGCCTCTAAACTGAAGAGGTCCGTTACCTAGAGTACCAACTGCTGCAAGGAATTGGCCATCTCCTGTGAACTTCTGAATGCGACTATTAGAATAATCAGCCACTAGAAGATTTCCTTCGCCATCCACTGCCACATCACAAGGATGGTCAAACTGTCCTTGACCAGAGCCATGTGTGCCGAAGGATCGAATCTTCTTTCCACTGGGACTGAGCACTGTTACACAATGTCCATGAAACTCAGTTACCATCATTTCCCCCTTCTTGTTGATAACTATTCCACTGGGACCGTTCATGTCATCGATACTTTGGATTGGAGTACCCAGTTTCTCAACAGGCATCTTTGCTGTCACAGGAAATGGACTTCCTCTGATGTGCTGGTCCTTGATTTTGATGAGTAGCTGATGCCTCCCCTTGATGGTAGGTTGGTAGTTGATCTCGTACTGGCCCTCTCCTCTTCTCCTTATGTTACTTCTTACCATGACACCTGTCAGTTCAGATACAAGCTCACATTGCAATGTCACTTGTTTCTCACACGGTTCACCCTTGAAGTCGTTAACTTGTACAATGGCAGTATATTCCTCTCCTGTTGCATGGCATTGTGAGGGGTCTGGACTTCCTGGTACACCTATTCGTCCATAGTTCTCACACATTGCAGTGACATCAGCTGAAGCTATGAACTCTATGTCAGCTTCTGTGTTTTCCGTGTTAGGCTTTAATACGTCTGGTTGGAATGTAGCAGTCAGTTCCTTCACTTGCTTGATTATGGTCGTCTTCATCTTCATCACTTCTCCCTGACTACTTGTCTCCAGGCTCTCTCTCACAAACTTGAGACAGCTGCTCAACTTGGTCAGGATGGTCTCCAACTCGTCTCTCTGGACTGCAAGGCCTTTCAGCTTCTCCTGGGTCTTTTGGTGTAACTGGTTTATCAACTCAGTATTTCTGACATCGATGATTTCATGGAGTCGCTGGGTGGTACGATGTATATCTGCTTCAATAATTGCTCGCTGGTCGGATATCTCCCCACAACACACATCCAAATCTGCCAGAGCTTTCTTGACAGTCGTGAGCTGCTTCTCCACTGGCTCCAGTGATGGGGTCATCTCTCTCTTGTACTTCTCATAACATGAGCTGATCAAGTTGTACTCATGGCTGTGATGTTTCTGGCCTCGAAGTGCACAATGAGAGCAGATTAGCTCCCCACATGTCTCGCAGTACAGCTCCAGTTCTTTATCAGCATGAACAAAGCAGTAAGAAGAGACTTCCTTTGAAGGATTGGAATGTACCTCCTGATTGGCTGCTGTATCTTTGGGTTTCTTTAGTTCTTTTAAAGCTTCCAGGAGGTGGTTGAATTGAAATGCCGACTGGAGACCTGTCACTCCATTGGCTGGAATGGGTGTGGCATGACGACAGTTGGGGCAAGTCAGGGAGAGTTGTCCCTGCTGGTCTCGGACCACCAGTCGCACCAGACAGTCTCTACAGAAGACATGGAAGCACTGGAGTAGTTTAGGGTCAGTATAGGTGTCAAGGCAGATGGTACACTTGAGTTGCTCTTCGATTTTCTTGATAGGTTCTTCAGACATTTTCAAAAGCACACACTAACAATATCAGGGTCTTATTCACATGAAAATTATGAATATTATTAAGAGATAGTTACCATAGCAGAAATAGCCATGGAGCAATAACTGAATACTATGAATATCATAGAGATGACAAACAACGGGTGGTCAGCTTGTAATCATGTAATACTGGTCAGTGCAGTCAAAAGAAATGCAACACACGCCAAGGAAAAAATACAAATTATTATTCAGTGTGCACCCTGGGCATGTCACATAATGGCTTTACACTTGCAGTACGCCAGAAATCTTATACATGTGTACCGATAGATATGCAAATATGCACACCTGGGCATGTCACATAATGGCTTTACACTTGCAGTACGCCAGAAATCTTATACATGTGTACCGATAGATATGCAATATATATGCTGCATAAATGACTATCACCTACTATCCATAATATGCCCCTTCCCCCCCCCCCCCTCCCTCCCCCCTCCCCTCTACAAAAAACGTACTTAAAGTTGATCAATTCTTCTCTAAATGAAGTGTCTTCAAGCAACCGGTCAAAGTTCTCTCTAAAATAGGAAGGACATACCAAGTCATTTTGAATACATAGAATACTAGTACCTGTAAGGAAGCAAGTAAGGTGGCTTGAACCCCATGAGACAGGCCAGGGCCAATGCCTGGACCTCAGACTGCTTGTGGATCAACAACTAAAGGACAAAGCGTGATAGAATACAATGATCTGTATATCATTCATCTTATCTTGCACATGGAGCCTGCCTTAATCAGTAGTCATCTGATCAACATTACCTTCATATAGAGCTGCCACAGTTCTTCCTGCTTATAAAATGACTTTGGATTCCGGAACTTTGAGAAGACTCTCAGCATTGAGAGAAGAGTTGCAGTCAAATTCTTGCCCGCTGAGCCATGGACGTCTTGTCCCGATGCTTTCTTCTTTGTTTTCCCTTTCTCTGTTCCTATTTTCCTGCCACTCAGAGATGGCGCTCCAACCTTCTTCCCCTTCTCTTCCTCGCAATCAATATCCTCCAAGTTTTGAGCTGAATCGACTAGATCTTCAACCATTGCTGTTTCCACATCATGGGTCAGGGTTATGGTTGCATCACCATCAGCTGGTTTCCGAAGATCTTGTAAGACCATTAGACTCTCTTCTCTTAAAGAATATTCATTCCTGAGTGAGGGGAAAACAATAACAACGACGACAACAATAACAAAATAGCAACATAGCAATATCACTGACTAGGTAACAGGCAAATGGTACTGACCTGATGAATTTGAATAATAGAGGTACTAAGATCCTGGAACGAGGTTCTGTTATTTCAAGATTGAGTTCAGACAGACACTTCCATAACAGAATCCTGTGGTTTGCATGGTCCGGCCGTCTACATTCCATTCCAGAAATGAGTTGATTCTGGTACTGGAACAGGACTGCAATAGACTTGTGCCAAGTATGAGTTTCAGATTCTTCACAAGAGTTGGTAGATAGTTCATCCAAGGACTTATGATTTTCATTTTCTGTAAATTAATAGTAAATCTTTGGATACTGACCTAGTGAATCTCTGTATACTGACCTAGTATATTGGAGATCTGATTCAGCATTTCTTCCATAACACCCCAAAACAGCTGCTTGTTCTCTTCAACAGCATAGGAGCTACATCACATCATATCACAGTAATTAATTTTAAAAATATTGAGAGAGAACCCTCAGGTAATACCTTATCACATTAATGGTGGGCTTCCACAAAAGGTTGAAGTTGATATACAGAACTCCCACCAGGTAGCGCAGAGGAATCTTGGAGTTAAGGATTAATTAATTAATTAATTATATGGGGGTTGTACCACATTTCCCCCTTCTGGCATACCTCTTTGTAAGTAGCAGGAAGAACATTGAAATGAGAAGGCGAGTATTTCAGCTTCTCCATCCACAGCACTTTGTCCCTGTACTGCGGGAAATTAATTACAAGGTTCTCATCGCAGCAACAACAATAACAATAACAGCAACTCACTGAGTCAAGAGAAGGTGGGATCTCTTCTGCTCTCAGACACACTTCCAAAAGATCCGTGACTGGATAGCTGTCCTCCTGAAGTAACAATACGAGAATGTAGCCATAGCAATATAAGACTCTCTCCTACACAGAAAACTTTACTACCTGCAACTCATGGTTGTCATTAGCAACTGGCAATTCCAGTGGCAGCTGATCAAATAGGCACAAAATACGCAGTGTCAGCAAACGAACCTGCAAAATGAAAAAGAAAAATATGCTTTTATGGAATCTCTCGCTGGTATTTCTTACAGGTGAGGTCGGTGAGGAGAGGTTTGACTGCAAACAGGGGAGCAAGTTTTGGAGTCTAGCACAGGAGAGGAGGGCGGAGTCACCCATGTTGGAAGAGGAGAGCACAGAGAAGTAGTGATAAGATGAGATCAAGAGAGGAACACTGGTTGAGTAGAGTCTGCAAAGATAAGGAAAACACAGAGTAAGTTTCATCTTTTACACGATGAATACTCCTCACTTGAGTAAACATATCACATCATCGATAGGTATTGCCGCAGTAAGCTCCTGACCGTTGCTACTGAGCACGCTCACAATAGTGGACAGGGTTTGTGAGAATACAAAGAGGCAGACATCTTTGTCTTCTTCTCTCTTCTTCGATGACACCATTGCCTTCAAGGCAAGGTACAGCTCCTTAAACAAGTTGAGAATCTTCTCAGGAATTGGCCTACAACAAAGACACAACATGCACTCAATACTTAAGCTGCCAGGTGGGCTTTATTTAGAATCAATCCAGGCAAATACTCAATAATACATTGGAATCTCCAATAAAGAATATTCTGAAAGAGGACAAACCTCTCAACAAAGAAGTACCATTGCTTGTATAATATACTCTGTCAGGCTAAACCATATCACACTCACTCCAGGAGTATCATCCAAAATAGGATAACCTCTCTACAAAGCTAGATCCCAAGTGTAAGGTTTTAAGCTGGTTGGGTGGGCCTTATTTAGAATTCAACAGGAGAAGGGCAGAGGTCATACATTTAGCCAGAAAAGAATTCCTTACCTCACATACTGACAGCACACTAATGCACACCACATCCTCTTCATCATGTCCTTCTCCTCCTCCTCAGAAAGAGCCTTTCTCTGATTCCCTTCACACACAGCCTCCCTCACTCTCTCCAAACCCGACTCCAGCTCGTCACCAAGCAGAGAGAGGATGGAGAGATCAGACTGGTGAGCACTCCTTAGACGAGAGGAACTCCTCAATGTCCTCCCCTCTGCCACCTTCCTCTTGACCTCTAGGGGACTAAGGTCCAACGTGAACGTTGACGAAGGAGTGGCACTGACACACGAATCATTCACTGTTCTTGGGTCACAAAAGAGACAGATTTCTGTGAGAAACTGGAGGACGAGCAAATGGTTTTCTTTCTTCTTCAGCACTGACTCGCAGAATAGGACACTCGAAGGAAAAAAACTCTACAAAATGAAGAAGAATATCTCATTCAGATTCTGTTCTTTAGAGTCACTATGATATTGCTTGATTGCAAATACTTTCATATTATGCCCATAAATAGAAAGCATTACCTTGATGAACATGTCTGAGCACTGAGAGATCTCTTGAAAGAAAGTCATGATGAGCTTCACTTCCTCTTGATCCGAGCTCTCCCTTCCACACACACACTCCACGATGGACACCTGCCACTCGGGCAAGTCTTCACTGACCAGTACCAGGGACGCAGCTAGATGGAGAGCTACATTCAGGGTATTCAGGTGAAGAGAAGAATCTTTCAGGAGCTGTTGAACTACCTACATGAAACAGAAGTAATTGATACCTTTCCCCCTTGAGGTGACTATCACTATAGTTTGTTGTTTTTTGATTAGACAACCCTTTACCTCTCACCTGAAACAGTTTAGCTTTATCACCGATTCTAGACCCTTTTCTCCAGGATACCATGATGCCGATGAGGTGAAGGGTGTGGCCCAGTTGGACATGGAGAGGGACCTCGCTGCTTCCATCTCCTTCATTTTCTCCCCTGCACTCTGTCCACCTCCCATGAAGCAGGGCAAGGTGATCCTTGAGAGAGAGAGAGAGAGAGAGAGAGAGAGAGAGAGAGAGAGAGAGAGAGAGAGAGAGAGAGAGAGAGAGAGAGAGAGAGAGAGAGAGAGAGAGAGAGAGAGAGAGAGAGAGAGAGAGAGAGAGAGAGAGAGAGAGAGAGAGAGAGAGAGAGAGAGAGAGAGAGAGAGAGAGAGAGAGAGAGAGAGAGAGAGAGAGAGAGATCTTGACTTCTTCATCAACTAAGGAGGATATCATAGATGACACTATTTACTAGCAATGGTGTCCAAACAGGTTTGGCTAAGTCTTTCCTGGTGTGCTCAGCCATCAGTTCCATCATCTTGGTTAGTGCCTGGAAGACATGCTCACACCTGAACCGTAAGGAACCAAGTGTCTTGAGGAGGAGAGAGAGCGAGGACTTGCATATGGAATGGAACTGCTTGGCGACTCCTCTGAGCATCTCAAAGAGAAGACAGCCAACTCCCTCACAGAGATCAGGGTCGTCTGATACACTTTGAAAGATCAAGTCAAAAAGAGGGTCCCGGTCACCGACCTACAGTAACCAAGTAAATCAGTCCACATTTTTATATATTAGTACATTTGGATCAGTCTTACTTTTCTTAAAAGGAAACCAAAACTCTCAGCAGCAAATTGTCTGATGTAAGGTTTCTGTGACTGATGCAAGAGTTCAGAATACAACCTACACATACGTATCTGAGATATCAATCCAGCATCCACTCTGAGGGTAGTGACCCACTCCACCTTACATACATGTCATGAGCCTATTGCTTATTAGCTCTGCCTCACCTGAAGACGTTATCCAAGTCTTTGAGCATGTGACGCCAGAGAAATTTGAAGAGGTAAGCAAAAGTGGTGAACACACACTGTGGGAGAGGAGGAAAGGGAGAGGAGGGAAGGGGGAGGGAGGGGAGGGGAGGGGAGGGGAGGGGAGGGGGAGGAGGGAAGGGGGAGGAGGGAGGGGAGGGGAGGAAGGGGGAGGGAGGGGGGAGGAGGGAAGGGGGAGGGAGGGGAGGGAAGGGGGAGAGAAGGAGGAGGGAGGGGGAAAAGGAGGTATCAGATGCAGGTATGGAACGATTGTAATTTATCAAGCTGCTTACACACCTGTATGATCTCAGTATTCTGAGTATCACACAGAGCCACAAGGATGGGGAAGAACTCCTTAAAGTTGGGATAAAACTCATCCTGGAGGTCCCGTGCTAGCTGGACAAGCAAACTGGACGATAGTTCTTGGATAATATTGCGCTGGTTATAACCATCACTAGCTAGAGTCTTACTCCAGCAATGGCTCATAGGCTAGTGTGTCCTTAACACTCAAACACTGCTTCAGCTTACTAAGCACATGGTCCTGTATGTCACAAAGGGAAAGATGTAATTTGCTGACTCAACAAAAACTTTAGTACCTTATGGTAGAGCTGTTGTGGCAAGATGGAGGTCTTATTTTGCACTTCTCTTTGGAACCCAACAAAATCATGGGTACAATTCAACTCCTTCCACTTGTGAAGGGCTTCAGAGAAGAAAGTTTCATGACCCTATGATTAGAGACTCGTGCATGACCACACTGTCGGGCTAAACCATATCACACTCACTCCAGGAGTATCAGAGAGATGTCCTCCAGTACGCTGGGTGACATTTATTTGGATACCTTCTATTCTTTTAGTGAAGGATTGGAACTGCACACAATAAAAAGCTTTAAATACCTTATCTGCCCGAGAAAATGTCTTTACAGTTACTCCTTACTTTGAAAAGCTTTTTAAAGTCCACTACTTCTGTCTTCCCCTTCTTAGAAGTCTTTTTTCTGCTTCCCTTCTTCTCCATTAGTCCACATGGGTTTCATCACGGCAAGCCTTCATTGCGCATGCGCAATAGGTTAATTTTTAAAAATTTTTTTAGCTAGCTAGCTTGAACAAGTACAGATCTGTTAAAAAAACAAACTTTTATATAGAATAGCTGTTGTTGCTTTCAGTGTTTTCAAAGGTCACAATATGAGCCTATATATTTGAGCTGATGAATAGAAAGAGCACCTTCTTAATGGAGACCTCGACATGGATCCCAACTGTACCTTTCTTCTTAAGCGAGGCAGCCTCCGGCCATTAATCCCCGTGTTATCGAATTTGTATCATTAGTACCAGTACCATGGTCCTCCATCTAGCCAGCTACCTAGACTTATAGCTGCAGCCTGCAGGTTTTGCAATAGGGGCGTGGCTACTTGTACCGGTGCGTGCATACGTGTGCATGCTCTGATGCACTTTTCCTCCGTAGTGGAGACTAGTGAAGAGATGGCTAGTGCACAGATGATGACATGCAACATAACTGAATTATTCAGAAATCTGGATAACTTGGAGAGCTCTAACTGTGATAGAGATCTAACAATCAACTACATTGTTGGAATAGCACTGATCTGTTGGTGGTGGGATCGACCGTAGTCAGAACCCATCTGAGCGACTTGAAGAAGCGTTTTGGTGAATGCTATTGGCCGATTCAATTCGAGGCAGAGTTTACCCTGAGGGCTGATGAAGGCATTAGTAAAGTGCTTCTGTCCATCACGAAATAGATCGTCCTGAAGATCCAGCAATGCAGATGCTGCATCCATCCCATTCTGTAAGAATTGAATCATCTATCATGACCACTAGCCATGATGGCTACTCTCTAGCCACCTGTTCCTTCAACTTTTCCAGTATGTGTTTTGTGATCTTCCTTGAGAAAGACAATTCTCCTCGAGTTCTGGGAGACTTCACCAGCTTGTGGTTGACACTTGACTCCACCACGTCCAGTCTCTGCTCACTGCCCAGGAAGGCAGAGACAATAGCCTCCCCTTCCGCTTGGAATTCCCTCTCCATCGTATCACCATTGATAATGGTATCATGTATGCACCAGTAGCCACGCCCCTATTGCAAAATCTTACATAAAAGGCTGCAGCTAAAAGTCTACGTAGCTAGCTAGCTAGCTGTGGCAACTATGGACAATGATACTAATGATATCACTACAGATTCTATCACCACGGATTTATACGATACCACGGAGATGGCTAGTGGAGAGATGCGGGCTACCAGTGCACAGATGATGACATGCAACATAACTGAATTATTCAGAAATCTGGTCAACTTGGAGAGCTCTAACTGCTCTCATATATGAAATTATATATTATATAGTTAATAGTTCATATAGTTATATGAAATAACTGTGGTAGAGATCTAACAATCAGCTACATTGTTGGAATAGCACTGATTGTTCTACTGCTCATCATTGTCATGGTCTTGGCAGTCACTCTGTGCTGTCAGTGTATGAAGAAGACAAGCCAGTGAGTGCAAAATTTAATTATAAAAAGGTGCACTTAATATAGTAATTTTAGCTGTGATAACATAGTAGTCTGCTGTCGAGGAACTATATAGCTAAAATGAGCAACTTCATGTAGCTAGGTGTTTCCAGTGGACAACAAAACCTTGACATCATAATGTAGTTAACATAGCTCAATATTGTGCCATAACGTTAATAAATATTATCTTTATTATTATTATTTATTATTGTGGCTAGCTAGCAGATTATTCTATATATATGACAGCACAACTCAGGGGCCGCGCCAGCTGGCCAATGATATAGAAAGTAACAGTTTACATAACATCTAGGTGACATACACAAAAAGGTCCAAAGTTCAACACTAACATAGTAACACTATAAGAGTCAGAGTCCTTAATTAAAGTCACCTTATTACAGCTATTAATGCTGAAAGCCGGTCTTATTGCTTTCAGCAGGACTCAGATTTATATCTTCCTTCCATATCAAAGAGTAGATGACAATAAGTTCATGCATACATTGACAGACTCTCTACCTGTACCTCCAGTACAGCAGCTTATAGCTATAGCATTAGCTACTGCATGTTTACTGATTCAGATTGTAGGCTTTTGTAGCCGATGTTTGTTAAATCTTTGACTCTTCCAGCAAGTCAGTTATGATAAACTTTTTTTGCATGACTTTTATTGCAATAGCTAGTAGCAATACATTTGCATTGAAACTTGCAGCACTTAGCTAGCTACATGGTAAACTCTTGCAAGGCCTCCCTCCAGTGTATGTTCACCACTTGCTTACCTCTTCAAATTTCTCTGGCATCACATGCTATTCCAGGGCAAGTCAATGTTGGGACCTATATAATTATAGTCCTATTGGTCCCAAGTTGATGATGGGACCTGGTCCCAAGTTGATGTTGGGACCTGGTCCCAAGTTGATGATGGGACCTGGTCCCAAGTTGATGATGGGACCTGGTCCCAAGTTGATGTTGGGACCAGGTCCCATTGGTCCTGGCTAGCAGATACATGATCGAATATTAATCTCGTGTAGCCGACCCTTACCAAAGGGTCAGCTACATGAGACTAATCGAATATTATAACTGTATTATTTGTAACTATATCTTTTCGTTAGTTAATGAGAGCCAACCAATTAGACTCAGATGCAGAAGTATGAAACCATGCCATGGTGTAGATCTATTGATATAGAAAATGTTCTTTCAAAAATTTGTATACTGATTGTGAGATGACATGTGGCCTCCCTGATTATGAGCATTGTTGCATAGCACTTATAAGCAAGGGATCCATTATAGCCACTGCCGTTCTTCTGCTCCTGCTGGTAGTCATTTTGCTGCTAACTGTGATCTTCTGCATGAAAGTCAGAGTCAAGATGAACAAGCTCCAGTAGCTATGATACTAATTAACAATAACTAATCTCTCTATGCAGTGGACGACTGGATTTGAAAGTCACTGATACACTAAGCAGGACTGAGGTAAACCCAGCACATGCGAGTCATGCACCATGCAGGACTGAGGTGAACCCAGCATATGAGAGTCATACACCATGCAGGACTGAGGTGAACCCAGCATATGAGAGTCATACACCATGCAGGACTGAGGTGAACCCAGCATATGAGAGTCATATGCTGTATTCAACAGAGAAAGAGACTATATAATTAACACAGTGACATTGTACAGTTCCATTGTGTTATATCTTATGTTGGTGAATATAATTATACTTATTGTTACATCAGCAGAATTAAAATTGATAGGTAATAAGTCTAATTAACATATCTATATACCTTGCAGAGGACTTCAATAAGAGTGGATAACTTTTTCTCACTGATTTTATCGTATTTTTGTTTCTTTGTGGCAGCTTTGAGTCCCTGCCAGGGCAGGCTAGTTCGATTAATACATAGCTCATACTTTCCTCCTCCTAAACAGTGCAACTTAATTAATGGCACCATTATGTCACAAATATTGCAACTTACGCTTGCGCCATTATTAGAGCATTCTTGACTGAACCGTAAGGAACCAAGTCAGGACTTGCATATGGAATGGAACTGCTTGGCGACTCCTCTGAGCATTTCAAAGAGAAGACAGCCAACTCCCTCACAGAGATTAGGGTCATCTGATACACTTTGAAAGAGCAGGTCAAAAAGAGGGTCCCTGGAATAAATCAGTCCAACATTTTATATGTTAGTACATATGGATCAGTCTTACCAGGAAACCAAAAACTCTCTGCAGCAAATTGTCTGATGTAAGGTTTCTGTGACTGATGCAAGAGTTCAGAATACAACCCACAAGCATCCACTCTGAGGGTAGTGACCCACTCCACCTTACATACATATCATGAGCCTATTGCTTATTTGCTCTGCCTCACCTGAAGACATTCGCACAGAGCCACAAGGATGGGGAAGAACTCCTTAAAGTTGGGATGAAACTCATCCTGGAAGTCTCGTGCCAGCTGGACAAGCAAACTAAAATCTTTGATAATAATACTGCGCAGGTTAAAACCATCACTAGCTAGAGTCTTACTCCAGCAATGGCTCATAGGCTAGTGTGTCCTTAACACTCAAAGATGTAATTTGCTGACTCAACAAAAACTTTAGTACCTTATGGTAGAACTGTTGTGGTAAGAGGTCTTATTTTGCACTTCTCTTTGGAACCCCACAAAATCCTGTTCTAAGGATTGGAACTGCACACGAATAAAAAGCTTAAATACCTTATTCTGCCCGAGAAAACATTACTTCTTTCCTTACTTTGAAAAGCTTTTTAAAGTCCACTAGAAGTTTTTTTTTCTGCTTTCCTTTTTCTCTATTAGTCCACATGGGTTTCATGGTTCGTTCATCGTGCATGTGCGCGCGACACAATGATTCATCATAAGCATAGCTATGCTGACATAGCTAGTGAGGCACAAAACAAACACACAAAGTCATAAGAAACAGACAGGTGAATCATCATCAAATTGCATGTTAAACCAGAGGGAATTATGCATTACAAATAAGGGATGTGAGAGGCATGACATGGATTACAATAGTCAGATAATGTCAAGGTTTGTGGTGCATGCGCAATAGCATGATTATATGAATTAAAGTTCATTAAGAGGTTGAATGTCCAAGAAAGTGAGGGCATTGAGCATGACCTGCCTGAGGGCAGACACAAGATGCAGTCGAGCATGAATCAGTGGGACCAGGTGCATCTCAGGTGACTGCAGGGGGAGAAAGGAAGGGGTACACTTATCCCTACTTCATTTAGCTATCCCACTTAGCTATCTACACAGCAAATGCTGCTTGTCATCTTGAGGAAGTTTAGCTGTATTGTCTTATTTTGCATGCATCAGACACACTGTAGCCATATATAAAGTCATGTGATCCATTTAGGAGTGTCTATTCATGTGAACCACAGCCCTTAGTCTCCTAGCTATTCATTGATCTATGTGTGTCTGTACAAAAGACATCTCATGTCTGAAGAAACTATCAAGAAGCTTGAAGAAAGACTCAAGTGTGCCATCTGCCTTGACACCTATGCTGACCCTAAACTACTCCAGTGCTTCCATGTCTTCTGTAGAGACTGTCTGGTGTGACTGGTGGTCCGAGACCAGCAGGGACAACTCTCCCTGACTTGCCCTAACTGCCGTCAGGCCACACCCATCCCAGCCAATGGAGTGACAGGCCTCCAGTCAGCATTTCAAGTCAATGACTTCTTAGAAATTATGAAAGAGCATCAAAAGTCAAAGGATGCACCAACCAGTGAGGAAGGGGTGAAAGGTGACACGGCATCCCCCACTTCTTCAAAGAAAGTTTCTCCTTACTGCTCTGTTCATGCTGATAAAGAACTGGAGCTGTACTGTGAGACGTGTTGGGAGCTAATCTGCTCTCACTGTGCACTCCGAGGCCAAGAACACCACACCCATGAGTACAACTTGATCAGCTCATGTTACGAGAAGTTCAAGAGAGAGGTCATTTCATCACTGGAGCCAGTGGAGAAGACACTCAAGACTGTTGAGACAGCACTCATAAAAATCTGAATGAGCGTCGTGAAAGATATCTGACCAGCGAGCAGTTATTAAAGCAGATATACATCACACCACCCAACAACTCCACGAAATCATTGACACCAGAAAGACTGAGTTAATAAGCCAGCTACACCAGAAGACCCAGGAGAAGCTGAAAGGCCTTGCAGTCCAGGAAGATCGATTGGAGTCCATCCAGGTTCTGTTCAGCAGCTGCTTCAAGTTTATAAAGGATTGCCTGGAGACCAGCAGTCTGGGAGAAGTGATAAAGATGAAGACGACCATAATCAAGCAAGTGAATGGACTGACTGCTACTTTCCAGCCAGAGATTTTAAAGCCTTGTGCGAAACCTGACTTAGAATTCAAAATTTCAGCTGACATCACTGCAATATTTCACAGCTATGGTGAAATTGGTGACCAGATCTCTCACAATGCCATGCAACAGGTAAAGGGTTGGAGGTAGCTGTGGTTGGAGAGGAATCTACTGTTTCTGTACAAGCTAACGACTTCAAGGGTGAACCATGTGAGAAGCAAGTGGCATTGCAATGTGAGCTTGTGTCTAAACTAACAGGTGCCATGGTGAGAGGCAACGTAAGGAGAAGAGGAGAGAGCCAATATGAGATCAGCTACCAACCTACCATCAAGGGGAGGCATCAGCTACTCATCAATATTGAGGACAAGCATATTAGAGGAGGTCCATTTCCCGTGACGGCAAAAATGCCCGTTGAAAACCTTGGTAACGGTATTCCAATTAAAGCCATCGAAGGAGTGAAGCTACCATTGGGTGTGGCTGTCAATCAGAAAGGGGAAATGGTAGTGACAGAGTGCGGCAAACATTGTGTGACAGTTTTTGGTCTTGGTGGAGAGAGAATTCGATCTTTTGGCACACACGGCTCTAGTCAGGGACACTTCGATATGCCTTATGGTGTGGCAATGGATTATGAAGACAATATCCTAGTGGCTGACCACTGGAATCACCGTATTCAAGCATTTAAAGCAGTTTCTGGCAGCTGTTGGTAGCAAAGGCACCCAACCTCTGCAGTTCAATAATCCCATCGGTATCACATTTAATCCAAATAACAATAAGTCTATGTGGCAGATTTTGGTAATCACCGAATTCAAGTTCTGAACCTTGACCTCACCTTTTCGAGGATTTTTGGGAAGCTGGGCAGAGGCAAGGGACTATCCATTCGACGTGTCATGTGATATCTCCGGAGACGTGTATGTGGCCGACAGCAAAAATCATCGCATCCAAGTCTTCACAGCCGATGGGGAATTTGTGAAGATGTTCGGGAAGCAATCTCTTTTCGGTTGGGGAGGACGTATAACTCCTATCTGTCTGGCCATCGATTCTGATGGTATCGTGTACGTCAGCAAGCATTCAAATCATCGCGTCTCTGTGTTCAACTCTGAGGGGCAGTTCTTGACATCATTTGGTGACAGGGGGGAGAAACTCGGGGAGCTCAAGTACAGCATGTGCAGTACATAGTACTGAGGACTCCTATAACATTGTCCAAGTCCACAGGATTAGGAACAACCGAATAATGGACACACTTGCACGGAACCCAGCCCTGCACGGAACCCAGCCCTGCACGGAACCCAGCCCTGCACGGAACCCAGCCCTGCACGGAACCCAGCCCTGCACGGAACCCAGCCCTGCACGGAACCCAGCCCTGCACGGAACCCAGCCCTGCACGGAACCCAGCCCTTTTGTCACTTGAGGTCGTCCTTTTTTTATATTTTGCATAGTGTATTGTCCCTTGTTTGGGAGGTTTGTCCTCTTTCAGAGTGTCTGCTATCAGAGGTTCAACTGCATACTGATTGAGTGGTTCTCCAGTTCTCCCTGCCCACGACTCCAAATGATGTTTAGGGGAAACACCTCATATATATACACACACACACACACACACACACACACACACACACACACACATACCATGATTATTTTTATCCGGCTATAATAGGAGCTGAATAAGTGGCTCAGAGAAACCAGGAAAGTACAGATCTGTCGGGGGAAAAAAAGAAAAGAAAAAGAAAACAAACTTGTTTTATAGAACCAGCATGCACCAGGGGGGGTCGGACAAGCTTTTCGCGAAATTGGCTCACAAAGCTTTGCAAGAATAGACGCGCAGTAAAGAATGGTTGGAATGTAATTAACCTGATGTTTGGTAGGCTGTTTCTCCAGCTTTAAGCGTTTGTAGATGATTTTACCTTGGCACAAGAAAGATCTAGTAAGCTAGTTGCTAGAAAGCAAACCAGTTTTAGCTGGGCTTTGAAATTCAGTTAGCAATTAACCTTTTTCTGAATCTCCAAAACAGGACGGGGATGGATTAGGTTCAGTCGATTTTCAGAAATCTACCTGTTAGATCTATCTACAGTCCAATTCAAGTTCATTCAAAGCGTACATATCTCGAGGAATAGCAACTTCCAAAAATGTAAAAATGTATTGAAATTCTATGTGAATAAAAAGTGCCTACTCAGCAATAATTGACCTTGTCCGACCCCCCCTGAGCATGCACTATGTAACTAAAGCAGCTGTTGTTGCTTTCAGTGTTTTAAAATTTGTACACTGATCGAAAGAAAAATCTCATGTTTTAAAAATAATAGTTATGACATGTGTATGTATGTAGAATGGAGTATCAGCACAACAAGTTTAGTGTTTATATTAATATTGTTCTTAGAGGTCAAAGGTCACAATCGTTATCTTAAGCTGATGAATAGAAACCCCCAGAGGAAACAATTAGCTAGTAGCTAGTCCTACTGGGGGGGGGGGGGGGGGAGAGAGAGAGAGAGAGAGAGAGAGAGAGCACCTTCTTAATGGAGACCTCGACATGGATCCCAACTGCACCTTTCTTCTTGAGCGAGGCAGCCTCCTCCACCACAGAGGGAAAGTGCATTACAAAATGGAAGAGCAGTTGCCATTCCACCTAGAAGAAAAATATGAACCCTGCATGGCCACAGTGAGAATTCCCTTGGGGGGGGGGGGGGTGTCACCCCAGCCACTCCCATATTACATTTCCTTGACCACATCAAAGGAAAATAACCTTCAGCTCAAGGTGGCTGGCTAAAGGCATGCACACACACAAACGTTTAACACACATGCTGTACCTCGTCCCTCAGGAGAGAGAAGTCAACATCCTCTACACTGGGAAGTGGGGGGTAAGTGCCTGAAAGGAGGATACGTGCTGTCAACTAGCTAGTGTGTTTCAGCCTAGCTAGTGTGTTTGTACCTTCAGTGCAGAGTTTGTCGTATCTGGTGAGTATAGTTGCTAGGCGGGCATAGTTGTACAGGACAAAGGCACCTGGAAACCTCATCTCACTCTCAGGACGTCCTGAGGAGGAAACACGTGTTAGGTCAGGCTCAGGAAGCTCCAGTTTGACCTACAGAGTAGAATAATGTAATTATGGAGGGAGGGAGGGAGGGAGGGAGGGAGGAGAAGGGAAGGGGAAGAGGCCTGGAGGAGGAGAGCTAGGGGAGAAAGGGAAGATGGTAGTTATTGTTTTCTACCTCACTGTGCATGTCGGATGAAAGCAGCTCAAATTTGAGGACAGCTTCAGTCACTCGACGGGCAATACCCTGGAGTTGTGTGCCTGTTGAATTTATCAACTCAAACTTTCAAAACTGAAGTCACAAAAAGATAAAACATCACTTTAGATAAACAAACTGAGACTCCAACACCAACAGTGTTACACTTCATTACTGTTGATCTGGTGATGTGTGAAGTCCATTACATCATTGCAAGTAATGGGATCTCTTATACACAGTACAGGTATGGAGTCTATATAATATTTATAGAGTGAGTGGCGTCCCTGGTAATTAAGGACACTTATCAAGTGCGTAATGTAATATCTCATTTTCAAGAAAGTGTCAGTTGAATAATGAACGCAGGACTTCAAAAGGGCTATGCAAAACATTAGATCTCCACACACCTTTTGCCTGTTCTCCATACTTGATGGCATAGACAGTTGTCACCTGATTCAACCGCATTCTACAGGAAATGAAAAACAAATTTCTTTTTTAAGTTTAGATTTTAACCTTCAAATCTAAAAAGCAACACTTCTTTCTCCACCCACCCCGACATTACCAACTAATACTCAATAAATTAATGCACACCATCATACACTTTGACCTACATCTGTTGTTGTTGTTGTTGTTTGTTTATTAGTCTTTTTCTCTGTTTTGTATAGTGACCCTTGTGGTTGCATTCCAATGTTATAGAATCATAATTTTAAGCTTCACCACATCTGGTTGAACAGATGGACTAGCTTTAGTATTCAACCCACTACAGATCACAAGTACTGACTAGGACTGACTGAAAAAAATTAGGACTGACTGAAAAAAATTAGGACCAACCTCAAGACGTCGGAGAGTGTGACACTTTTGCCCTTGTTCCCATCGTCTCTCCTTCCCACACACTTCACTCCTCCACTTAACACCAGATGCTAATGGAGGAGAGAGAGAGAGAGAGAGAGAGAGAGAGAGAGAGAGAGAGAGAGAGAGAGAGAGAGAGAGCTATAATAATCATAATCGATGAGTCTGCTGCCTCCAATAACAGAGAGCATAATAATATGCATCTGTGTGCGTGCGTATGTGTGTACATAGATGTATATATGTGTGTGTTCTTATTTCACCTGTGTGTGAGCCTTCCCCTGGGCTCTGTGAAACATCTCCTGAAGGACCATAGCCTGCTGCACTTGGAATGCTTTACCCGGAGAGCACCAATGACATACAACATAACTGTCGTTACTTTCTTCCCCGAGGGTGGGATATTGACAGGCCTTGTATGCCAGTTGAGTAGGGAGAGAGAGGGAGACATTGTTCTCCTCGTGTACTTTGAACAAAATGAGAGAGAGAGAGAGAGAGAGAGAGAGAGAGAGAGAGAGAGAGAGAGAGAGAGAGAGAGAGAGAGAGAGAGAGAGAGAGAGAGAGAGAGAGAGAGAGAGAGAGAGAGAGAGAGAGAGAGAGAGAGAGAGAGAGAGAGAGAGAGAGAGAGAGAGAGAGAGAGAGAGAGAGAGAGAGAGAGAGAGAGAGAGAGAGAGAGAGAGAGAGAGAGAGAGAGAGAGAGAGAGAGAGAGAGAGAGAAAAAACAAACAAACAATTGAATGGAAGAAGTATCAAAATTTGAGAGGTATTTCAGGATAACTTAGCCATGCACTGTTGGCATACTGGGAATTGCTCGGATGTTTCTGTCATAACCTCCTTTCCCTGTGGTCAGGGGAAAAAACAACAAACAAACAAAATAATAATTAAATAAATAAATAAATAAATAAATAAATAAATAAATAAAGGAAAAAAACATTCATTGAAAGGAATCCTTTCCCCACAATAGAGAATCCATCTTGAATATCTTCATTCATTAACAAATTCTAGTTAAAAACCTTTTGAAACCCCCTCTTTTAGTTGTGATTTGAATAATCCCCATCGCAGCATGTTATCCATTACTCAATAGGCACACAATCTGTCCAAATATACATAGCACTCCAATAAAGTGAATTGCCAGTGAGGACTTAACAACTTGTACACTTAACAACTTGTAGTTGTTAAAACTCTGAAAGCTTTGCATGGCATGTTGCAGTAATGCAGGTACGTAGGTATCAGGTTTATTTTCACAGAGAGTCACTAACTCTGGAAAGGTGCACTGATAACCCACCAACTACAGCATGCACAGTCTTGTTATCCTGAGTTGGAGTAAGTCTTTGCTTCAAAGGAGGTGTTTTACCTTAGTTACCTAATAGTTTATGCTCCAATAAGAACTTTCCACCGTCCACTTTAGTAGCAGTGAGTTCACTGATAACTGCTGCTGGTGATCCAGAAGGGAGGCAGTCTTCTCCCACGGTGGAGAGTAAAGATGAGAGAAAGTGAGTGGTCGATGTCTCCTTTCCTTCACTGGAAGGAGACTTTGATAGCAGTTCATTGGTGGAGTAAGGACGAAGGAGATTCTCCACGAGACTGTCTGAAGACCACTGGACACATCATTATAAAATAAAATATACGTGACACTTGTGAGCAGTCTAGTCTGTTAATACCGATAGTAAAAGGTGAATTTAGCCATCATTCTGAATGTTCAGATACACTTGTTTCTAATGTATCGCTTCCTAAAAGTTCTCCAAATAAAACTTGTGTAAAATAACACAATTGAGTCAGTGGGTTGTAATACTCCAAGCATTCTGTATGATGCATTTGACTGAATTACCACGGGTAAATTTCTATTTAAACAGCTGACTCGCATCAAAACTAGATTGTGCAATAATTAATATGATTGATAGGGGAGTTCATGCTAAAAGGATATAAACACTCGAGCACAGAGCACTGTGCCAGGTGGTGTTTTGTTTTTGCCCCATCATGCATCATTCCTTATAAGGTGCACTCCTACATTAGTGGACATCAACAGTGGCTTGTTTAGAAAAAGAATGAATGGGGCAAAGGAGCAAAAAAAAAAGATTATACATCAAATCAGGGTAAGGAGGAGAGTGAGGGGAAAGAGGAGGGGAGGGAAGGTGGGGGAGGGAGGAGGGGAGGGAATAGAGGAGGTAGGGGAGAGAAGAAAGAGGAGGAGGAGGAGGAAAGATTTACTCACTGTGGTTGGCATGTTATACTGATGGTGTTGGTACACAGTGTGGTTACTACTCTCCAGGAGCTTAGAGAGCACACCCATCGCTAGAATGCTCCGTCCTTCATCCAAAGAGAGATTTCCAGTCGTATCCCTTATTTCAGAACCACACCCCTCTCCTTTGAGGCCACACCCACCACTCAATTGTTTCATAATGAGGTTCTCGTTGATGAAAATGATACATTTATTTGTTTGAGCCCCTGTTAATATATCTGATTGGTGATGGGATCGACCGTAGTCGGAACCCATCTGAGCGACTTCAAGAAGTGTTTTGGTGAATGCTATTGGCCGATTCAATTCAAAGCAGAGTTTACCCTGAGGGCTGACGAAGGCATTAGTAAAGTGCTTCCGTCCATCACGAGATGGATCGTCCTGAAGATCCAGCAATGCAGATGCTTCATCCATCCCATTCTGTAAGAATTGAATCATCCATCATGACCACTAGCCATGATGGCTACTCTCTAGCTACCTGTTCCTTCAACTTTTCCAGTATGTGTTTTGTGATCTTCCTTGAGAAAGATAATTCTCCTCGAGTTCTGGGAGACTTCACCAGCTTGTGGTTGACACTTGACTCCACGTCCAGTCTCTGCTCACTGCCCAGGAAGGCTGAGACAATAGCCACCCCTTCCGCTTGGAATTCTCTCTCCATCGCACACATGCACTATGTACTAGATGACACGTAGCCACGCCCCCTAGGTGCATAAAAGGCTGCTAGATAGGGTCATGGTTGATTCTACCACGGATTTAGCGATGGAAAACGTGACTTGCAGTATACCTGGATTATTCAGCAGAGATTACAGCAACTGTAGCGAATTTCTAACAATCAGCTACATTGTTGGAATAGCACTGATTGTTCTACTGCTCATCATTGTCATGGTGTTGGCAGTCACTCTGTGCTGTCAGTGTATGAAGAAGACAAGCCAGTGAGTGCAAAATTTAATTATAAAAAAGTGCATTTAATAAGCTTAGCTATAGCTAGTAATTGTAGCTGTGATAACATAGTTAGTTAGTAGTCTGTATAAATCAGCATCTTCACGTAAGTGAACACAGTGTTTTAACTTTCTCCAGTGGACAAAACCTTGACATCATAATGTATAGCAAACGTGATATCATGCCATAAATGTAGCTATTAATAATGCCATCACACACATAAAATAATAATGCGTATGTAATCTCTGAGTCCTGCTGAAAGCCGTTATGATACCATAGCAGGACTCAGATTTACATATCAAGGAGTAGAAGACAATAGTTTAATTAAAAAATTGGGGAAAGTGCATGCATGCATTTCTGATCATTGCCTGCTGCACTTGGAATGCTTTACCTGGAGAGCACCAATGACATACAACATAACTGTCGTCACTTTCTTCCCCGAGGACAGGCCTTGTATGCCAATTGAGTGAGGAGAGAGAGGGAGACATTGCTCTCCTCACGTACTATGAACAAAGAAAGAAAGAAAGAAAGAAAGAAAAAAAACAAAACAAAACAACAACAACAAAAAACAAAACCAAAAACAACTGAATGAAAGAAATATCAAAATTTGAGAGGGGTAATTTAGCCATGCACTGTTGACATACTGGGAATTGCTCGGATGTTTCTGTTATAACCACCTTTCCCTGTGGTCAGGGAAAAAAACATCGAAAAAAAAATATTCATTGAAAGGACAAGATAGAGAATCCCATCTGAATATCTTCATTCATCAACAAATTCTATTTTCATTAGTTATTAAAACCCTTTTTGAAACCCCCTCTTTGGTTGTGATTTGAATAATCCCCATCGCAGCAGTTATCCATTACCCAACAGGCACACAATCTGTCCAAATATACATACTCCAATAAAGTGAAACACATTAAATTTTTGCCACTGACAATGAGGAATGTATATTGTACATCACTTAACAACTTGTAGTTGTTAAAACTCTGAAGCTTTGCATGGCATGTTGCAGTAATGCAGGTACGTAGGTGTTCAGGTTTATTTTCACAGAGCCATAAAACATTAACTACAGCATGCACATGCAGTCTTGTTATCCTGAGTGGGAGTAAGTCTTTGCTTCAAAGGAGGTGTTTTTGCCTTAGTTACCTAATAGTTCATGTTCCAAGAAGAACTTTCTACCGTCCACTTTAGTAGCAGTGAGTTCACTGATAACTACTGCTGGTGATCCAGAAGGGAGGCAGTCTTCTCCCACAGTGGAGAGTAAAGATGAGAGAAAGTGAGTGGTCGATGTCTCCTTTCCTTCACTGGAAGGAGACTTTGATAGCAGTTCACTGGTGGAGTAAGGACGAAGGAGATTCTCCATGAAACTGTCTGAAGACCACTGGACACATCGTTATAAAATGTATACGTGACACTTGTGAGCAGTCTAGTCTGTTAATACCGATAATTATTTAACAGTAAAAGGTGAATTTAGTCATCATTCTGAATGTTCAGATACACTTGTTTTTAATGTATCACCTTCTAAAAGCTCTCCAAATAAAACTTGTGTATAATTGACACAATTGAGTCAGTAGGTGCTAATAATACTCCAAGCATTCTGTAGGAAACAGCTGACTCGCATCAAAACTAGATCATGCAATAATTAATATGATTGATAGGGGAGCTAATGCTGAAAGGATATAAACACTCGAGCAAAGATCTTTTCCCAGCACTGGTGTTTTGTTTTTGCCTATCATGCATCATTCCTTATAAGGTGCACTCCTACATTAGTGCATGTCAACAGTGGCTTGTTTGCCAATAACAGAAAAAGAATGAATGGGGCAAAGGATTGATTATACATCAAATCAGGGTAAGGAGGAGAGTGAGGGGAAAGAGGAAGGGAGGGAAGGTGGGGGAGGGGAAGGGGAGGGAAGAGTGGAGAGGAGGAGGAAGAGGAGGGAAGACTACACATCATTTACTCACCGTGGTTGGCATGTTACACTGATGGTGTTGGTACACAGTGTGGTTACTACTCTCCAGGAGCTTAGAGAGCACACCCATTGCTAGAATACTCCGTCCTTCATCCAAAGAGAGATTTCCAGTCGTATCCCTTATTTCAGAACCACACCCCTCTCCTTTGAGGCCAATATATCTGATTGGTGATGGGATCGACCGTAGTCGGAACCCATCTGAGTGACTTCAAGAAGTGTTTTGGTGAATGCTATTGGCCAATTTAATTCGAAGCAGAGTTTACCCTGAGGGATGCTATTGGCCGATTTAATTCGAAGCAGAGTTTACCCTGAGGGCTGACGAAGGCATTAGTAAAGTGCTTCCATCCATCACAAGATGGATCATCTTGAAGATCCAGCAATGCAGATGCTTCATCCATCCCATTCTGTAAGAATTGAATCGTCCATCATGACCACTAGCCATGATGGCTACAATCTAGCCACCTGTTCCTTCAACTTTTCCAGTATGTGTTTTGTGATCTTCCTTGAGAAAGACAATTCTCCTCGAGTTCTGGGAGACTTCACCAGCTTGTGGTTGACACTTGACTCCAGGTCCAGTCTCTGCTCACTGCCCAGGAAGACAGAGACAATTCGCTTGGAATTCCCTCTCCATACACGTCAGTAGCCACGCCCCTATTGCAAAACCTTACATAAAAGGCTGCAGCTAAAGTCTACGTAGCTAGCTATGGCCACAACTGCGGACAATGGTAACACTACAGATTCTATCACCACGAATTTAAACGATACCGAGATGGATATGATGAGTAGTGGAGAGATGACTACTGAACAGATGATGACACCATGCAACATACCTGAATTATTCAGAAATCTGGTCAACTTGGAGAGTTCTAACTGTGATAGAGATCTAACAATCAGCTACATTGTTGGAATAGCACTGATTGTTCTACTGCTCATCATTGTCATAATGTTGGCAGTCACTCTGTGCTGTCAGTGCATGAAGAAGACAAGCCAGTGAGTGCAAAAAAAAAGTGCATTTAATTGATCACATAGTAGTCAGCATCTTCATGTAAATGAACACAGTGTTTTAACTTTCTCCAGTGGACAAAACCTTGGCATCATAATGTATAGCAAACGTGATATTGTGCCATATAAATGTAGCTATTAATAATGCCATCACACACAAAATAATGCGTATGTTATCTCTGAGTCCTGCTGAAATTATGATACCATAGCAGGACTCAGATTTACATATCAAAGAGTAGAAGACAATAGTTGTAATTCAAAAACTGGGGAAAGTGCATGCATGCATTTCTGTCTGTAGGTTGATGGATGTAAACTACATATCTCCAGTACAGTAGCTTGTAACTAGCTACTGCATGTTTACTGATTCAGATCGTAGGCTTTAGTAGCCGATGTTTGTTAATTTTTAAATCTTCAGTTATGATAAACCTTTTTTTGCATGACTTTTATTGTACATATTAAATTTGCATTGAAACTTGCAGCACTTACATGGTAAAAAAGTCTTGCAAGGCCAGTAAAAATAACAAAGTCAAAGAGATCGAGAAAACAATCAGTATAGTTGGTTACTGCTATATGGCATGCTATGTAGATTCATTGACCAACACAGCTAGCTAGATGGATACGTATGGCTAGCTAGATACAACACTGTAAAAATGAAAGTGTGCATGCTGTGCACACCTGTATTGAGACATTTTTGTCCCACTTTGCAGACACCTTAGGACTTTATTTAGTATAGCTATAGCTGGAGCTTCACACAAATAATGACGCATGTTTATTTTCACAGGGAAAAGAAGCCATCAAAATCAAACAAAAACCTGAGCAACAAGAGTAAGATGTATACATTATAATAAAACAACAGTATTTACAATTATCATAGTGTACTTAGTGAGAGAGAGCTTCCACATCTGAAAACATAACAGCATGTTATCTAAGATTCTATAATTGTATTCTGTATCCACTGAATCGCTATGGGGCAACTGTATAACGTCAGCTGAAACGGTTATAAGAAAAACATGATGTGCATTATATTCTTGCATATCCAGTGGTCAGTCAGGGAGCCAAGGGTGATGTCCAGGACACTGCCATTGCCTTGGAGGTTACAGGGGCTTCCAGTGAGTCAAGATTCTTATATAAAATGCAACATGCAGCTAGCAATACTGTTTTGAAAAGCTAGTCAGATTACAGCACAATAAACTTCTGTTGTCCCCATACTCTAGCTATCAACTTCAATGCAATGCATATATACTATACTTCAGTGATTCCCCAAAATAAACTTTATACTGTATACTTTACTGTTGCTCTACAATACTTCACCCACAAACTGTAAACTTCCAAATGGAGTCACTTGGGAAGATCATTCGGGTTAGAACCACATCTGTATCATTTGTATGGATGTTTCTGATAGCAATAATCAACTATCACTTCTAATAATACATTTTGTATTGATAGCACCTTATAAAGACTACTCACTCTTCCTTAATGCAAGCTGTGAACAAGCAAATAGGCAGTCGGGATGATACAGTATAGCTATATGATACAGTATAGCTATACGTATGATGCATGCAACAGTATTTTATATACCCACTTTTTTCCCTCCCAGGCATGTATGATAGCGTTGCTCCCATGACAGACACAACAATAAAAACGAATGAACCCTCACCGGGTTCGAGTAGCTTCCCTGATTCTTCTAAAGAAGAAACAAAATATGTAGATGAGATTCCAGAGTATTCTGTTGTAAAGAAGAAGAAGGTTGTGCTTAAAGCCAACGATAAGAGTGGGAACTATAACGTGCTCGTACATCAGACCCCTTCGTCTTCCACTCCACTTGAGACATATTCCTCACTTGGAGAGCCCCCAAAAGCCGAAGATCAAGAAGTTGGTCAGGCAGGAGTTCCCCCTCCCCCTCCCCCTCCCCCTCCTCCACTTCCTTCTGCGATACGCGAGTGTGATCTCCCCGACGGAATGCAGCAGTCAGGCAGTAAAAATAAGCAGTGTTCTATCGATCGAGCTGAAAACGAAGCTCTTTATAGCAACGCGGCAGCAGAATTACAGCAAGAAGCACCACAAAACGTAGCGTGTGAGGACAGAGCAGAACTGGGAGAGAGCTTGTATATGAATGTATGATCATAGAGTCACTTCATTCAATTCAGTATTGACTTAGCATTTGGTATAGTGTTTATGTCAAAATATTGTATACGATAACATTAGAGATTTTCTGTATCAGATTCAGAATCATGTTGTTATATACGTACATCATATCATGAGATTTCCTGTCCGTAATATTAACGATCCTGTTCATGTGTTGATCATATAAATTATGTCAGTCTTAGCTAGCTATATTATCCGCTACAGCAGCAGTCAAGCTAGTCTAGCTAATAACTAGATATTCTAGTTAGCTCCACTTCAAACCCAGTCAGTTGGCTAGCAGCTACATGATCGAATATTATAGCTAGCCTAGCTGTATTTGTACCTACTGCGTCTTTTCGTTAGTGAGAGCCAACCAACTAGGCTCAAGCTAGTTATATCAATTCAGTGTGCGACCAGCTGCAGAAGTATAAACCCAACCATGGAGTGTAAAAATAAAAATATAACAGATATTCTTTCAAGAATTTTCAATACTTGCAATAATGATGATTGTGAGATGACATGTGGCCTCCCTGATTATTGCTGCACAGTAGTCATAGCCAAGGGATCCATAATAGCCGCTGGAGTGGCCGTTCTTCTGCTCCTGCTGGTAGCCATTTTGCTGCTAACTGTGATCTTCTGCATGAAAGTCAAGATGAACAAGCTCCAGCGAAGGTATGCATGCATGTTATGAATATTAATAGCTAATGGACGATTAACCATAGCTATATAAGCCAGCCAACATTCATAGCTAACCACTATAATACTCTCTACATGCAGTGGACGACTGGATTTGAATGAAGTCGCTAATAAAACACAGAGTGAAAGTATGTACATATTAAATCTCTACCCCTCTAGCTACAGATGCACTATAGCATCCTTTTGAATAATATACATGAATGGCCCTCATATCAGCTCCATGGTTACCAGAGATCGAGTTGCTAACCACCCATGTTATTACTTTCTGCTGGCATGGTAGCTAAGCTGTTACTTTATTCTGTGTGTACAGCAATTAGGACGAGTATATCATGTGACTCTATATAAACAAGAAAGTAGTTGATGGATGCTTATAAAAATCAAAACAATGGAAACCTCCTGAATCTATAAGAAAACAATCCCCTTGCACAAAGGCTGATTACAATAAGCATGCCAGTGTTGTGAGCTAAAAACAATTATAAAATTCAGGGAGTATACTGATTTTTTTTTCTTTTTTAGAATCTCAGTCCATTGAGTTGAGTAAATACCAGCCAGTGTTTCCCTTTTCAGTTTTGTATCTAAGAAGGAAGCATGTGTATTGTGTACCACTTGCGCAGAGCTAATTTTTATTATTTTTTTGGACTTGAAATAACTTGTTCTTAATGTGCAGTATTGTTTGTCTAAAAGTATGCACTCTAAGCATAGCTATATTCCTTGAAGTTGATAAGATCTCACTGGCTATTTCAGGAATTGTGTGTACACAGAATCCATTACCTAAACGGTAACGTTCTCTTTGATTTTCTGTGTTTTTGCTTTTAGACTATCGTGTGTTATGAGTGGGAAGATTATGACTATGCCATTATCTGTCGTGTGTTATCAATAGTGATCACTAAATTTAATAGTAGGAAGATCATTGACATCACACACATGCAGTAGGTGGCTATGTAGGATAGGAGTAGCTAGTGCATGTATAATTATGTGTATATTACGGAAGATTATTGCCATCTCCAAGAATAGCCTGCTTCATAGTGACTGCTCTCAGTATTTACCACTGACTATAATATAGAGCTCTTCTCTTCATTAGCTAGAACCAGCTGGTTTATCACGGTTGTTTCTGCACCTGAGCCACTATTGGTGTTATGGAACAGTGGGCACATTATGGAACACTTTCCTGAAATCTACCTAGGTGGGAAAGCGGACTTCAAGAAATAAAGTGTCCCATGATGCTCCTGTACTGTTTCATAATGTCCTTCTAGCTGTACAGTGAATCCCCTATTTCTCTGGAATACAAAAACAGAACATGGCCTTTTCTGATAAATCCCATACAGCTGTATGTTATTTCACTCCAGTCTTTGCACACACACACACACACACACACACACACAAAATTAACTTTCTGTTTATATTAGCTAGAAGTTGTTATCAGTTAGGATAATCCATTACTTATATTATATCTAACTACAGTGTAGGTAGAAATCAAAGTAAGTGTTTCATGACGCCCAATACATGTTTTAGTGAATCCAGAATGAAAACCGTAACGTGTATACGTGTGTCTACTATGGATAATGGTGTCCATGGTGTGTTATGTCCAATGTTTGAAAAGTATAATGTGCACACACACACACACACACACACACAATAAAATTAACTTTCTGTTTGTACTTATAGCTGTTAAGTAGCTGCCTGTTATTGAATCCCCCTACGTATGTTCTCTGGGATAAAAGAGTGTAAATAAATAAATGAATAAAAACAGAATATGCATGGCCTTTTGTTCACTATAGATGACCCCATATGAACTCCAGCCTCATTTTTAAAAGTATTTACACATATAAATATGAAAAATGTATTTGTGAGATACGTGTATCACTTGAAATCCAAGAAAGTTTTGTTCTATATAGCCAATTGCCCCATATATAGATCAGGCAACATTGTTTTCAGCTCATTGTGACCCCACCTCATGCAGCTGACGCTGATGTACAACCTGTTGCTGCAGCTGAACAGCGATCTCCACGTGTTGAGGAGATTCCAATGGAGACCATCAAAGAGACTTTGCCTGAGAGCAACAGCAATGGAAAAGGTTTATTATTTATGAAACTCCCTTACCCCTTACCCCCTCCTCCCCCTCCCCCCTTCCCCTTACCCCCTCCTCCCCCTCCTCCCCCTCCCCACTGCACTCTCACCCCTGACCCTCCCACCCACCCCCCAAAAGGCTTCTTCATTATAACCTTTTTATTGGAAGCACCTTGAGAATTAATGATCCAATTCATGATGTAGCCAAGTGGTATGACAGTCTGCTTGTATGTAATTCACAATGTACACCATGATGGTCTCCCTATATAATGGTCTCCCTATATAATGGTCTCCCTAATGGTTATGATGGTCTCCCTATATAATGGTCTCCCTAATGGTTATGCTATATAATATGGTTTCCCCCCTATAGCTACACATATGATTCCTAATGTATGGTCTCCCTATAGCTGCACATATGATTCCTAATGTATGGTCTCCCTATAGCAACTGAGGAAAGTGCCAATAAAACTGAAGATGCTCCACAGTCACCTCCTCCACTTCAAACAGAAGAGAGAAAAAAGAAACGAGAGATGCTTCCAGGCTACGAGACGATCACCGAAGAAATGTTTCTAGCGTCCCGATCAAAACCAAAGCCATCATCTCCAGTGAATGTGGGTGGTTATACAAGTATTGACGACATAGTGAATAGTTGTGTGGATGATTCAACAAAGCCTAGTGATCATCTACCTACAGCAGCTCCAGTGCTGGATCCTTACTCCACTATAGATGACATTCTGAATACCACTGCTCTTCTCCAAGGTGAGCACGAACCAGTTCAAGGTGCCGGAAATAGCCAGCTCGGATCCAGTCAACCCACGCTCGAAAGTTATGCTACCCTTGAAAACATCATAAATGAAATGAGTCAGCCTGTTACGAATGCTGAACCAGTCATACCCGTGTACTCAGTGGTGAAGAAGAAATCAGCAGGTTCTTTCGATTTAAATCAGGACTCTTTTGATTCAGAGTATGATAAAACCTCTCATCCAATAAGATCAGATGCCTCACCTGCTGGCAAGCAACCATGGGACTTTAATAACCCACCCAGCACTGATTATGACAGCATACAGGCTGCCTACCCAACAGCTACAGTGGATGGATTCCCATCCATCGAAGTCTCTTCAAAAAATAAACTTGGAGATTATGAAAATGTCACACCTTTAGCAAGACAGTCATCACCTCCCCCTCCACTGCCACCAAGGGGAGAGGAGTTAGAGATATCACAGGAAACTGTTCATGAAGATTCAACTCTGAAAAAGGGAGATGATGTGATTTTAGATGTATCAGAGGTTGAGAATATTGTATTCAGTACTCGAGAGTCCTTGGATGGCATGGAAGAGGTACAGGACTCGTCAGCAATGAATAAAGATAAAATATCAAAAGTGTCTTTAATGGAAGCAAGTCAAGAGATACACGACCAGGAAAGGGTCGTGTATGAACTTTAAGTAGGAGGTGAAATAGTTCAGTAGCTCCTTATTACACATACAATTATTATTATGCATAACTCTTACGCATGCGCATAAAATGATGGCTGGCGCATGCGCGCTGGAATATAACTGTGGAAGCTTATTGTGTATCAATAATGGCGAGTGGCAGTGGCGATCCAATGATGTGTGGTTTAAAAGAAATTTTCGATCTAGAGAGAAGTCTCTGTGATGAGAAAGTCAAAAAATCTTTCTATGTTGGGCTGGCAGTAATCATATTTCTGTTCTTGGCATCAATGGTGCTTCTAATTGCAGTGTGCTGCCTCATAAGAAAGATGAAAAAGAGACGGTGAGAGAGATAGACATAGCTATGTGTTAGTCACATTATACTCTTTTTGTGATTTCTTGCAGAAGAATAAGGAAAGCCATAGGTCACAATAAAAGTAAGAAAAATATGTAGATAATCCTTTAATTCTATAGTTAGAAGGCTCTAGCTTGATTATTAGTTAGTATGATGGCTACAGTAATACACAGTAGGTCATGACTGTATTACTATAGTTTAATACTTTATTCAGGTGGTTTGGCGAAGACAAATCTCAGAGTTCAAGTTTTAGAATTTGAAGAACCCGATGAATTAATAGAATCTGTCCCTGATGAGGAGGACATGAGGAGAGACACTCCCATTGCTTTAAAGAGTGAGAAAGGTATTCTTGCAGGTACAAGAGATGAAAGAGGAGCTTCTACTGAAGAAGACAAGAGAGCTCATATCCCCGAGGATAAGAAAGGTCACTAAAGATATAGCTACTGTACACAGTCAACTCCAGAGAATGACAATCATTGGTAGTTAAGCTATTGACAGTTAGTAACTAATAATGTTTACTACAGATTATAATATCCCTAAGGATTTCTTCAAGTAAAACTGAAAATTGAGACTTATGATATTATGATACAACTGCACTTTCTGCTGAGAAGCCTCGTCCACCTTGAAAGTGAAATTTAGATAACATTACTTGAGCATTAGACAACACAGTTTTTTTCCCAATTGTAAGTAGCCAACATAGCCTACAGTACACAAACATTGCGTCTGTGTGTTAGTAAAACAATTGTTTGGGGAAAGCAAGGGACTTAAGTGCATGTAGTTAGCTAGCTTTGTAGCTAAAGAGGTATGCTTTGCACTTTGCACCTTAGAAGTCCCTTTAACTATGTGTACAGCTTTTCAATACAGATTAGTGGATACTTTGGGACCAGCTAGCAGTATATATTTTTATTCTTATTTTTCCTTAATAGAGAAGTTTTCCACTCTTAAGAGGTTCAGTTTGTTTTGTTTGGTTCCCTTAAAAAAAAGTTATAACTGCTACGTCCTTTAATAGCTATGGCTAGAGTTCACTAAGAGTGGGTTTTTACTGTGACTTCATTATCAATTTTATCCAGTAGGAGCCGTACTAAGTGCAAGTGCTAATGTTACTGACACTGTCCAACGAAACAAGATTGAAAACGAGGCAATGAAGCGCACGTCCCTACCCGCCTATGCACTCATTGGAGAAGACCAACATTTGATGAGCACCTCGATCAAACGGGATGCTAAAACTGAGGAAGGAATATTGGAGTCTAGAGATGGTTATTCAACGATAAGTGTATCGATGAAAGATGACGGGCAAGCGTCCGAGTGGGCAGAATACTCTGAAGTTAGTATGTCAATGGTAAATGACAGACAGTCAGTTGTCGATTACTCCACAGTCCGTGCCTCTATGATTAATAGCAAGCAACTGCTGGAATCAGCCGGTGAGTATTCCACAGTTCGTGCCTCCATGATGAGTCATGAAGGAGATCACGAAGATTTAGCAGATTCGCCAGTAGCTCCACCCACAGAGACTGCACAAGTTCCTGGGAGGCCATACATTGGAATGGCAGGAGAAAAGATGACTGGATTCACGTCAGCATGTGGCGAGAACCTTCCAACCACACCTTTGGAGGGCCCATCCTCCAGTGTATGCAGTGGGTTGCTAAGCAGTAGCACATCTCATAGAGTAGAAGCCCCTAAGCAAGATTGCAGAGGTTCTCGTGACTTAGTTAAAAATGAAGACGGTGAAGAACAGCTAACGACGCTGGAGAGGATTGAGAGTATGGAAGAACTCTTGGAGGACATGTACAAGGGTCTCGATGAGTCATACAAAGAGAAATCATCACATGATGATGAATCCAGTGTTGCTGGTGCAAAAGAGGAATTTTATGTCAATGTTGATCTTTGAATAACAGAAAATTTTTCTTTTGTAGATATTAATAGCTGCATGTGTGCTGGAGTGTTTACTTACAATGTTTACTGTAGCTAGAATATAATAACAAATAGTGTTTCATGTAAAGTACGTGCATGGCTGGCTAAGTAGCTTATTCAGGATATTAAAGGTTAGGGATGGGTTTGAGTGGCTCTGTAAACATTTAGCAGCTGCCATCTACTTCCTGGATGTCTTTATTTAAGCCATGGAAACTCTGAATGATAATAGCTATAAGTTAGCTTAGGTTGAGATTCCTGTGTAGTCAGCAAGCATGGATAAAAACTGCAGCTTAACTGCTGTATTTCTCAATAGTTGTGAGGATATTAAGCATGCCTTGTATGTTGGATTTGGAGTCTTAATTCTACTGCTGTTGGTGACTGTATTTCTACTGTTAGTGATATGTTGCATGTACTGCAAGATAAGGAAAATGAAAAGGTAAATCAGAGCCTTTAGTTCATTGTACGACTTATAGCTATACACATTGTGTGCAATTATTACAGGGAACTGGTTGCTGAAAATAAAAGCAAAAATGGTATGACTAGTTAAATTATTATCGTAACAGTTATATGTGTTATGCCATAGCTACAATACTGTTTTTCATGCAGCTTAGCTACTATTTATAGCACAGCATGCTCCAAATGGTATAATAGAGCATGCCTTTAGTTACATAGAGTCCATCATGAATGCCACCCAATATCGCATGATGCTGAATATAGCTATGTACGTAGCTAGGCCTAACTAAGAATTCTATAGACATCACTTTAGCTAATGAAAAATGAAGCCTCTAGCTACTCCCTTTAGAAGTATATAAACACTTATTCACCATTCATATAATAGCTATAAATTGGTGTATAGAAAGAAATTGGGGGGGGGGGGGGGGGGGGCACAGGGGACAGCCTAAATTTTTACTCTTTTCAGTTCATAGCTATAATCATAAATTTGCATGCAAGTGAAATGACACAAATATCTATTCAATATTTCTTCCTATGCCAATGTAGTGTTTACTTTTGTTTACTTTTTGACATGATAAGCAACAGACCCTTGCCAGCTACCAACTGCAGGTTTATTGTTGTGCATAAACATGCAGGAAAAACCATTAACGATTTGGATAACCCCTTGTACAATGATCTCCCCATGGCTGATGGGCAGCAGCTGGCCGACAGACAAACAGAACCACAGCAAGAGAACTATCATGTGATCAAACTCGAAGGTACACATCATGGTACGGTAGAAGTTTGTCTAGCTACAAGCAAAAAAGCAGCTGCACAGCAAATGATTGTAGCTTGTACAAACATTAAATTGTAGTTCCTGCAGTTGTAGCTACACAGGTAAGTGGGTGAGTAGTGGAAAGAAAACCAGCAGCATCTATAATGGACACACTTGGGACCCATGCAGCCTTTTATCTTTGTAGAGAACTTATCTATTGAGAGGTTGGTTCTCTTTCAGATTGTCCTTCATCTCACCATTGTACAATTTTCCACACAATCCAGTAGCGCTATGGGCTGGCTGCATACGTACAGTGTACATACTTTGTACATACCTCCTGGTAACATGCCTCTCTGTTTACATGAGCAATTGTATAGTCTAGTAGAAAGCTAAATATGATTTAGAAAGTCTATAGAATTAGCTATGGTGTACGATGTAGAAAAACTAACTGCATTAGCCTCACCATGCATGCATAGCTACTCAGACTAGATAGCCATTTGCTTATAGATTATAACTCTAATTATTGGCTCACTCTACGTAAGTCACTTGGATCGAGGTATGACCTTTAAGGATGCAATAATGGTTAGATTATTAATGCACTATTATATATAGTGATACAGTTGCTATGTACACAATTATTTCACACGTATTATTATACAGAATTGCCAGCACATTATGATGCTGTCGCCAGTTCTCCCAGTGTGCGGCCTGAAAGTTATGATGATGTGCTATTATCTGTGTACGACAAAGTCGGTCGTGATGAGAACCTGGAGACAGAGGAAGAAATACGGTGTGTAAAGCCCCCTGCTCCTCCTCCACCACCTTGTGCCCCTAACCCAAGTCCTGGTCCACCAAGTATTGTGCAAAAAAGTTATTATGATGACGTGATACTGTCCAATAAGACCAGTCGGGATAAAAACCAGAAATCAAAGGACAGGGAGAAACCCCCAGCACCTCCACCAAAAGAGCAGTACTCTACAGTACCCATGGAGATGAAGGCAGTGGTGGTGGTGAGTGAGGACATGCCACATCAGAGCTACAATCACTTAATTCATGAACCAGTGTCTCATAAAAGTGTTACCGTACCAGCATCAGTTCAGAGAGAGTATTCCTCATTTGGCAGTACTAGGTATGCAACCATATACTGCTATGGTAAAGATAATTCCCTTAGTGAAATATGCTTAAAAAATACTGGCTCAAATAGCAGAGTATACTGTCACTTCAAGTTAGGTCTTAGAAGAAGGAACTGCCCTGCTTTAATAGTTACCTAAGGCATAGATAATATAGCCTAAGGTAAGACGGGGGGTGGGGCAATTCCGTCATTTTTGTTTCTCTGACTAGGCCAACTGGTATTTTTTACAGTGTCGGAATTGTCCCACCCTTGCGATTTCTCTGCCTTACCTTATAATTCAGTGGTTAGTCTTGCAAGCCAGACCCTTCTGGGTAAGGGGTCTGGCTTGCGAGACTATCCAGTGGTGGCCAGTGGTGACTTTGCAACACCATTGGTATTTATGAGCATTCCTTAAACTTGTTGCAGTGCACCCTTTCTGACTGAGCAGAATACCCGAGATACTATGACAGAGACCGGAGACCGCCATAACCAACAGGAAGTGGAAGAAGAAAAATTTTATATCAATGTATCTTATTAATCAAATTCAAACCACGTTTCTTGTTTTCCAATATGCGCATGCGCATTAATTACTAGTCTGCGCTGTATATACTACAATAAAAGCATGTGACTGTATATTATACTTTCAGTTTTGCAAGTCTCTGCTGGAAACTAAATGATCAAAAATGACTTGCAATATTAGTCACATATTTGACAATAGGCCTACAACAACATTAGCAGATGAGTGCAAGGATGTGCTCCAATATTTCATCATATCTGCTTCGGCTATTGTCTTTCTTCTGCTGGTGCTGGTAATAATTCTACTCATCACTATCTGCTGCATGGCTAAGAAATTGAAGAGTAAAAGGTTAGGATATAGGCCTAGCTGATCAGCTTGTAATATATCATGTTGACACACAGAGCAGCTGCAAGATGTAACCACAATGAGCATGAGGAAGGAATGAAAGGTAGCCATTTTATGCAAGCTAGCTAGTGTAACAGATAAATCATAGCTATAAATCTCTTGAACTTACTATACAATAGCATTCATAAATAGCTTTACCTCTTCTGAGCTTACTGGCTAGCCATAATAACATTGCATAATAACATTGAATCATTATCATCATGTTGATTGTTGCAGAGCTCGAGACTGCATGTTGGGAATCACTCTAGAAACAGTATATTGTTATTAGCTAACTTTTTAATATGACAAATGAAGTATGTGACTATGGCTAGCCACAACACTTAGCTGAATCATATCACTGCCTTCATGAGTTAGTTAATTGGCACTGTTCATGAGTGAGATTCACACATTTCCCAAAACCCTCACTTTCACATTTCAGCATTAGGAGGGGGATTTGGTATGAGTGAATCCTACAGGGGAATCTCATCCACTTTCGAGGAAGATGCTACCATCAACACACACTATGAAGGAGGACCATCACCTGAAACAACCTTTCAAATAAGGACAGCTTCCGCAGCTGAGGGAAACATTGAACAGGAAATGGCAGAAGTGCAGGAAACTGCCAAGTCACGTCACAGGGTGCCTTTTTATAATGATGTCTCTGATATACCAATGAGGAGTAAGAATGAAGATGGAGTCATGAAGCAAGATTATAATAAGCTGGCCTATCCTCTTCACACGCCTGCACCTGATTCACTGAACCCACCACAGGCATCCACTTCCCACATAGGAGGGTATTCGTCTCTGAGCAATGATGCCTCAAAACCATCACATCCAAATCCAGGACCAAATAACGATAATGATCCATCCCTATTTCCCCCATCATTGCCAACTTTTCTAAATGAATCACATTTGTTACAGGTTGCCATCATACATGAAGTGGGGAAGTCTACAAATGAGGGAGAAGGAGACGACAAACCACATAAAGTAACCTATTACAACAATTCTGCAGTCAGGGATGGAAATGGTATCGAGAGTTACGAGACCACTGTTGTGAACTATCCCACTGGTCAGTTCGTCCAGAATGAGAGGCCGAACCTTCCAGCAGTGGAAGAAGAAGGAAGGAGCTCTTCGAGAGAGACCAGAAAGAGGGGCAGTTGGTATGTCAATGTGACTGAACAAAGATCTTGAAACTGGATGTTTGTATTGTGTAGCTAAACCTAGTCTTAATGGAGTAGCAATAAAGGTCATAGGTCATAGCTGAGTGCCTAACTAGCCATCTACTCAACCTTTCAGTTTGTTAAATTGTTACCTAAACTGTTTAAACTGTTTAATCTTAATCATAATAATATCATGGACTAGTGTGACGGAGCGCTAGTTGATAATGGAGTAAACGTTTAATAAACACAGAGAGAATCGGCTGAATGAAAACGAATGTTCACAACAACTGAGAATTCTATGGTTATGAAATACTCCCTTTTATAGGGACAGACTATGACTTCCTCTGATTGGTTTAAATGTTTGTCCAATAACTATATAGATATATCTATAAAATTAAACAATGACTGTATCTAATAAGAATGATGATTCTGTATACTGCTTCAGGGGAATGAATCCATAAACATAATAATTGCTTACATAATGATAGTTACAATACTTACATATAGTTTATAATAGTCTTTCACAAGTAGCAATATAGATAGGACTAAGGTCATAGGTCATAGCTGAGTAGCTAAGCCATCTAGTCAACCTTTCAGTTTGTTAAATTGTTACCTAAACTGTTTACCAGTAGGGAAAAATAAGAGTTTGTGCAGCATCAATCGATTCAGTGAGTAGCTATAGCTGTGAGACTGGTTATGGGCTGGGGTTAATGTTTATATAGTTAGCTATTGCTATTGTGCCAGCTAATGAGCATATGGCAGCTCATTAATGAATGGACTCACTGCCTATAACTATTAATACCAATCATGTTAGCTAGCTACTTAGTGCAAAGACTTCCTGTCAACTCAGGAGACAGATGAAGGAGTCTTGTTTATTCATAAAGTCATAAAGCTTATACACTAACAGACTCCAGCCCCTCCAGCTAGTTGGTTACTGTAGTTTACAGGCCGAGAAAAAAAAAAGGTCGAAGTTCATTGTGATTATAGCTCCACCCAGCCCCTCCCCTGGCCGGTCCGGTCCCTGCTAACTAGGATATCTCTTAATAATACTACTAGCAATGAGGCTTGTGGCAACTCTACAACTCCAATTGCATAACATTAAACTGATGATTATGAAAAACATATTATTTTCTGTCTTAGTTGATTTTATATGTTCAATTATGTTACTATTGATAATCAATTTTGGGAAAAGCAGTTGTTTTTCACATCAAAAGTTTATTAACTAAAACTAAAGAATAATATTGTCATACTGTCATATCAACTTATACCTAATCGTGCGGTGATTTCTGGTCGTGGTTTATACAACTTTTTTTCCAAGTATGAAGTTCATTCTGGCATTGCTTCACTTGTCTACTGTGCTGTCAAAGGACAGTTTTGCTGTGACTGGACAATTATTTGTGAATCGGACAGCTCATGGTGATACTGTCTCCTTTTGTCATGAAATTCGGAGAAAGTGTATGGAGACTATAGTTTCAGTTAGTGGAGAGAATATCACTTGTGTCAGTAACGATTTCCAGAATAATATCATTGGAGGTAAGAACCTAGGTAGCTATATAACCATTTCCCCATCCCCTTTTCAGCATAGCTACACATGTCCACATCATCTAGCCGAATAGCTACTAACAGAAAGATCTCTCTCTCTCTCTCTCTCTCTCTCTCTCTCTCTCTCTCTCTCTCTCTCTCTCTCTCTCTCTCTCTCTCTCTCTCTCTCTCTCTCTCTCTCTCTCTCTCTCTCTCTCTCTCTCTCTCTCTCTCTCTCTCTCTCTCTCTCTCTCTCTCTCTCTCTCTCTCTCTCTCTCTCTCTCTCTCTCTCTCTCCTTCCTTGATTTATAGGACAACAATGTATCTTCTACTTAGCACCAAATGTAAATATTCTCCCCAACATTGGCCTAGCTGTAACCATAAAGTCCGGGAAGATCCACAATATACACAACAATACACACCACATTGCCGGGATCTTCCTAACTGGAACTCGCAACAACAATTGCACATTAATCAGCCTGGAAGTGATAAGAGGAGATTCAGAAAATATGAGTTATCCGATTGATCACTCAGGATTCTCAATCAATCAAACTGAAGGATCAATAGGAGTAAAATAATAGTTAGCTAGTTAGCCTTATAGGAACTAGTGAGCAGCATGATTTGGCTCCTTGAAAAATCTCTCTATAAATTTGTTTGTAATGACCGTGGCCATTTTGGTGCACAATATTAGCTATATTATGCTCAATGGAGATTGTGCAACAAAATGGCTGATGATGTGTTGGCATGGTAAAGAATGCATTACAAATGCTCCACTGTGTCCTGAATATAGGGAGCTATAGCTTTATATAGGAACTATAGCGAACAATTAGGCATGCCATGGCTACTGTAGCTACAAGCCATGGGGCTCCATATTTAAGGACTAGCTGCTTAGTTTATTTCTAGTGTAGTTATATACGTACCTATAGTAAATTGACTCACCAAATGGACACATTTGAGGGCCCAGCCTTTTAGCTATCTCTTTGGAGGTTATTTAGTTACAAAGGTAGAGGAGAGGGTTTGTCCTGTCCTTTTCTCAAAGGTTCCACTGCATGTGTGCAGGTTGACAAAGAGCAATTAGGCTACAGCTTCCAGAGCTATGAAGGGGAACTTTACAGGATGGGAGTGCGGTGTCCAAACCCAGGCTGCTTATACTTCAAACTCTCAGGAACTGCACAGCTTGATACTGGTGAGAACTAGCTAAAAGCTACGTACAGTGGAGCCTCCAATAAAGGGCACTCATCCAAAATACCTTTGTATACACTCAACCCTCCAAAAGAGGACAATATTTCTACAAAAGGGGCTGGGTTCCAACTGTGTCCATTATTCGGAGGTTCCTGTTACAACAATTTTGGAGTGTAGCAAGCTATATAGCTCAGTACTTCTGAGAAATGGAATAACCTCATATATAACTATAGCTAGTAAAGGGTGCTATGTTAGATGTGTGTCAGTCTGTGTGCATGTGTTTTGAAAGTTAGCTAATCCGTATATTTGTTAATTTTTAGAAAAATTCAACAACACAGTTCCTGGAATCAGCCAGATGTGTACAGATGGCACTGTAACAATGGTATCCCCTGGTCCCCCAACCACAGAGATTAATGTTGAAAACAGGGACTGGGTGATTTATGTCAGTGCTATATTTTTTCCGCTCTTCCTGATAGCCTGGGTGCTGATAATTTTCACTATTATCCTGGCAAAGAAGAAGACAAGGCTGTCAAACAAGATTGATAAGAAACTGATAATGATCATCTCACATCCTGACACCAAAAGTATGGCTAGAGCTAGCTACAAAGGAACCTCTCTCTTAGTGAGCTCTCTATGTTCAGGATGCAATACTCCTCCCCAAACCATACTGAACCTCTTAAGAGTGAACACCTCCCTATTAATTAAGAACAAAAATAGTCTGTCCCAAAGTGCCCACTAGCTAGCTATATAAGAGGTTCTATACTCTTGAATAGTGTAGCTAACAATTTCACATATTGATCTGATCATGAGACAAAGGCTGGGTAGTTATATGAGTAATCATGTGATGATCATGTGATGTTCACATGCTCTGTACCTGTTTCTGTATGTAGAACAAGTGAACTGCGTGAAAACGAATGAAGGTGAACCAGTGACCGATCAGTCGGGAAAAGATATTTCCATGTCTGTTGCAAATCCAAATTATGTATGTACAGTTTGACTTTATCTTTAATGCTTATTATTATTAATGTCAACTATACAAAATTATGTCCCATGGACGACGGGAGTAGAAATTGATAGCTACTAATTATTACACAAATCAGCCATTTCCGCTCTGACCAATACTTCTATCATGTGTTCTATAATGGTTGGATTATATCCATACCAAATCTCAGCCATAAATCTACTGGTATGTGTAGTTATATATTTAAAGTCTGACGATAAGTGGCCAAGAATCGTTTGATTGGTTCACTTAGAGCACACACAGTGTCTATAATAATATCAGTTATCGCTTCTACAAAACTCGGTCAAGAAGTAGCTAGCTAGCTTATCATTTTGATTCATTAGTGGTGATGTTAAAAGTGTCCAGATCTTCATAGATGTGATCATCCTGTTCGTCAATCTTCTCCCCAACTTCCATGGAGCGACGACCATACACCGGATTTTCCTGAGTTATTGCATCTACATCAAATTAAATGTCATGACATAGTTACTTATTCTTTGAGGTAATTTTACAAACACCTCTTGTTGGGTTCTTAAGGACTTCCCCAAGAGCTGCCGGCAGTTCTTTGGTTTGGAATCGTTGTGGAGCTGGACGCACCAGTAAATCACCGGAAGAGTATTCATAAACTGGTGCGATGATATCTTCTTCATCTTTAAAGAATTCTAGTTAAATAGTATTAAATGAGTTAAGAATGTTTCATATAGAACCAAATACTTTCCAGTTAATGCTCTTAGCTACTTGCTTAATTTCAACATGAAGATTTCCTTAGCATGCAGCTATTGGTGCCATACCTGCTTTATCTCTTGCACATTTGGTTTCTATGGTGATATTGCCATTACAAATGTTCAGTCCACAGTTTATATCAGACTGATTTAATTTCTTGACATATTTGTAGCACAGCACGATGCTCAGAGCTACTGTGAGACAGAGGAGGACGCCTATCACACACCCAGCTCCTGTCAAAAAGTGGTGGACGTTAGCACTAAGTATCCCTCCACTTGTGGATATTGAATCAGTGGCTGCAAAGGTGGTGTCTGATAGTTGCGTTGTGGAAATGAGGCAGTAGTTGCCTGTACTGAGAGTCTGATTGGCTGAGAATACGCCACCAAATTTTTCTAATAAATTATATCGATAACAACCAAATCATTTGGGAAAACAATAGTTTAATAGTTACCTTTTGTGAGATCAGCGGTTCCATTCAGCTTAAAAAAGACACAGTCCACATTTGTATTGGCATCACACACTATATTCATACGGAACACTTCCCCATCATAATCCATCCATTCATTTGAAAGGTCATCAATGGCTGCCTGTTGTAGTAACATCAAAGTAGGTTATACATTATGTGAGTGAAGTAGTGACTATAGTTACGTTAACTAGTACTCACCCTGATGGTGATTCCCATAGAACTAGTTATAATGGAGAATCCTTTATGATCTATTTGAGTAGCTTGCATCCTTCCTCTAATCACTTCAAGACTTCCTACTCTACACTCTCCTCCTCCAGAGCCCTGTCTGAATCCATCATTACTATGCACTCTGCCCACACCATACTCATTAGTGACAGAGTCCAGCACCATCAGAGTCCCATTACCAGCAATGAAGGAAGAGATGCTACTAGTAGTAAATGTGTTGGGAATTATGGGGACCAGTTGAACTGAGCAATCTATAAGTCCATGATATAGCAAGCTCTTATAGTGTGCAAGAGAGATGAATGAGAATCAGCTAGCTAGCTATACTACTCACTTCTCTGGAGTGTGGTGTCACTCACACACTCCCTCTCCTCCACTAAGTAAGTGCTGAAGTCTCCAGCACAACTCTCATTAAAGCAAGAACCTTCAGAGGAACTGACTCTGAATATATCTCCATTTCCACTTCTGCTGATGGTGACCACCTCCCCTTGAGCCGATAGTTCAACAAATCTTCCACTTGCTATCAGCAATGCCGTCACTAAAAAAGCTACCACACTACAAGACTCCATGATCTACCTACAAACCCCAACTATCTAGTAAATGTCATGTTATGAGAAATGGCTCTGCTTAGTGTTATTAAAGCTAGCTATAGCTAAAGAAAATTCCCAAAGATGAAATTTCAATACAATTATTTGTTATTATAATAAATTATCTTTACTAAGTCACTAACTAACTAATAATAATTATTGCTAACTCACTAATAATAACTATCACCAATTCTCCGTCAGTTTTGCACCCATTGACCTCTGAATATCTGATTGTATGGTTACAAGTATTTCAGGGGAAAGCATTGATGAATGATGTAGGGATGACTTAGATCAATGCTCATGCATACATATTCATAGGAGGCGGAAGGTGGGGGCTGGAGGGGCTAGAGCCCCCCCCAATATTCAGAAGGTGGGGGCTGAGCCCCCTCAAAAATGATGGATTATGACATCACAAGTGTAACTGAAATAGTTTGCTGCTGCTGTTGTTGTTTTTTGTTGTTTTTTTGTTATTTTTGTTTGTATTTTTAGGCAGCTTGAAAGTATTTAGTTAGCTAACAAGCTATAATATTCAGTGCATGGGAATTGAGACATCACTCTAGAACCTCAGAGAATGCACCAGATCGAGGCTTAAAATCCATCCTGGGGAAGCATGCCCACAGACCCCCCTAGAAGGCATGCTATGTAGTGTGGTCACTATTATTACACTCAGCCCCCCCCCCCCCCCCCCAAAATAGATGACCTTCCTCCCCCTATGCATATTAAAATTAAAAGATTAGGAACAAGGGATGAATGGACAGGATTATATATGGAAGGATGAAGTTGAATATGATGCTATGGCATGTTGCTTGATAATAATTATATTGCATTCCCGCATGAGGTCATCTCTCACTATTCTCAGATCACAATGTGTTCTTGCTGGTTGTTCACAGAAGAACCAGAGCAGCTACTGAACTCCATGCAGCAGCTAATGGAGTCTGCATTGTTACATATAGAGAGAGAGTAGCAGCTATAAGTGCTCTATATGACAGTTATTGTGGCTACGTATGTAGCTGGATGTAGAGGTAAATAGTGCAGCTGAGAACTCGTATGGATATCTACCAGCTAGAACTGTACAATGTGTTAATTAGTCTCTTTCTCTGTTGCTTTCAGCATATGACTCTCGTATGCTGGGTTCACCTCAGTCCTGCTTGGTGTAGGACTTATGTCAGTGACTTCATTCAAATCCAGTCGTCCACTGCATGTAGAGAGTATATAATAGTTAGCTATGAATGTTGGCTGGTATTGTTAATCATCCATTAGCTATTAATATTCATAAATGAATGTTGGCTGGCTTATATACCTATTGTTAATCGTCCATTAGCTATTAATATTCATAACATGCATGCATACCTTCGCTGGAGCTTGTTCATCTTGACTTTCATGCAGAAGATCACAGTTAGCAGTAAAATGACTACCAGCAGGAGCAGAAGAATGGCCACTCCAGCAACTATCATGGATCCCTTGGCTATGAGTGCTACAGGCTCAATCTCACAATCAGTAAACGAATTATTGAAAATTTTTGAAAGAAGATTAATATTTTCACACTCCATGGTTGGGGCTACATTTCTGCAGCTGGTTGCACATTAAATTGATATAACTAGCTTGGTTGGCTCTCACTAACTAACGATAAGACGCAGTAGGTACGAATACAGCTAGGATAGCTATAATATTAGATCATGTAGCTGCTAGCCAACTGACTGGGTTTGAAGCTACAGCTGTTAAACTAGCTTGACTGCTGCTATAGCCAGATAATATAGTTAAGATCACACATATATGCATTCATACGGATGTTTCTGATAACTATCACTTCTAATAATACATTTTGTATGGATGTTTCTAATAGCACTTAGCCATGTTTACCTTATAAAGACTATACTCACTCTTCCTTAATGCATGTATCCTATTCATGTGTTGATCAATGTCAAATAACAACAAAAGCTATCATAATAATATTATAGCTAAGATGCATTGTTTCAGTTTTACATAGAAATGTCATTTTTTACATAAATTTATATCAATATAAGTGCTTATGCATTGAATGGATATAACTATTTTTACTGTGCACAAATTCTAAACTTCCAAATGGAGTCATTTGGGAAGACTTAATGTAACTCTTTTTACTGTGTGGGTAAAGTATCGCATGTAGAGCAACAGTAAAGTAATTTGCTGCATGTTCTATAAGAGTCTTGACTCATTGTAATCTCCAAGGCAATGGCAGTGTCCCTTGGCTCCCTGAGGATATGCAAGAATACAATGCATTTCTTATACCATTTCAGCTGATGTTATATAGCTAGTTGCCCCATAGCTATCAGTGGATATACAGAATACTATTATAGAATCTTAAATAACATGCTGTTATGTTTTCAGATGTGGAAGCTCTCTCTCACTAAGTACACTATGATAATTGTGAATACTGTTGTTTTATTATAATGTACACATTTCACTCTTGTTGCTCAGGTTTTCGTTTGATTTTGATGGCTTCTTTTCCCTAGCTACAAGCTACTGTATTGGTAGTTCATATCAGTCAATCTACAGAATCCATACACTTTCCCAGTTTTTGATTGTCTTCTACTCTTTGATATTGAGGGAAGATGTAAGTCTGAGTCCTGCATGCAGTCTCAGTCTATATAGAGCTAATGGAGTCTGTATCACTCATAGAGAGAGAGAGAGTAAGTGCTCTATCTGATAGCTAGCATAATAATCAATGAAACGATGAAACAATTCCCATTAAATGTACAATTAAGTTTGATATCAAGCTACTCACCAATAAAATATTATATTTAATACCTATAGCTAGGTAGGTAGTTACTCCAAATAAGTCAGAAGTTTTTTACGTAGCTCTTCCCAATTGCTGACTGTACGATGTGTTAATTAGTCTCTTTTTCTGTTGCTTTTATCATATGATTCACATATGATGGGTTCACCCGAGTCCTGCAGTGCTGTTGTTCTGGAATGGTAAAAAAATCACAGAGTAAAAAAACAAAACAAAAAACCACCTAATCCTGTCAGTGTTTTATAGGCTAACTATCCTAAATGATTCAAGAACGAAATTTAATTTAGCAGCTAATTTTCACACCACAGAGCTAAAATATAAGAATTTGAGTTGTACAGGACGGGGACGGTTGGAGGGATCGGGATGATCGTGAGAGAGGAAGAAGGTGGGGAGATGAGGACTTGCGTAGGGACGACAGAGATGGTTGGAGAGGTAGACGAAGGGATCAGGCTGCATTTTTGATTTCTCCATAGGGTCAGCGAGACTAATTAACTGTAATAATAGTGTACGCATGCATAATTAATATAGCTGTACCTCTACCCACTGTGACATTTTCAGACTTCAAATTTGGAAGAGTGTTTTCATAGTATACCGTAGTGATATTGTCTTCTTCATCTGCATGTGTTATTACACCAGTAATCTCACTTCACTACACCAGTAATCTCATTTCATTGCACCAGTAATCTCACTTCATTGCACCAGTAATCTTACTTCATTGCACCAGTAATCTCACTTTATTACACCAGTAATGTCACTTCATTATACCACTTCATTGTGCCACCAGTAATCTCACTTCATTACACCAGTAATCTCACTTCATTGCACCAGTAATCTCACTTCATTGCACCAGCATTGCACCAGTAGCTAGTCTCACTTAATCTAACTTCATTATCTGTAGTTGGAAAACTTAACTCACTGGTCTTCCTGGAGCGTTTGTAGCAAATTAATCCGATGCACAGGGTTGAGATGAGACAGAGGAGTAGTCCTATCCCACACCCAGCCCCAATCAAGATGTACTGAGGGATCTGATCACCAAGTGTGCTTGGTGGCTCTATTGTAAAAGAGATGAGGCAGTAGTTGCTTGAATTGAGTAGTGAAGTGGGAGACACCAGCCCACCAAATTTCTCTATAAAAAATGTAAGTTAGTAACAGTTTTTCTCATGTATATAGCTAGCTACCTTTCCTGAGATCAGTGGTTCCATTCAACTTAAAGAAGACACAGTCCACATTTGTATTGGCATCACACACTATATTCATACGGAACACTTCCCCATCATAATCCGTCCGATTGTATGTAAGGTTATCAGTGACCACCTGTGGGTAAGAATCTTGCAATTTAGGCATGCAGTTACATTAACTAGTACTCACCCTGATGGTGATTCCCATAGAACTAGTTATAATAATGGAGAATCCACTGTGATCTATTTGAGTAGCTTGCATCCTTCCTCTGATCACTTCAAGACTTCCTACTCTACACTCTCCTCTAGAACTCTGTCTGATTCCATCATTACCATGCACTCTGCCCACACCATACTCATTAGTGACAGAGTCCAGCACCATCAGAGTCCCATCACCAGCAATGAAGGAAGAAATGCTTCTAGTAGTAGGCCTAAATGTGTTGAGAATTATGGGGACCAGCTGAACTGAGCAATCTATAAGTCCATGATAATGTGTTCAACAGAAATGAATCAACTGTAAACTATACTCACTTCTCTGGAGTGTGGTGTCATTTTCACACATTTTCTCCTCCACTAAGTAAGTGAAGTCTCCAGCACAACTCTCATTAAAGCAAGAACCTTCAGAGGAACTGATTTCAAATAGATCTCCATCTCCACTTCTACTGATAGTGACCACCTCCTCCAGAGCTGATAGTTGATCAAATGGTCCACTTGCTGTTAGCAAAGCTCCCACTAAAACCACCACCAGTGATCCACCACAACCCATCATCATCTATCTCAATATGCACTATCATTAGCAATTAGCTTGAACAATGGTCACATATAAAATCTCCTAGCTTAATATAATAACTGCTCTAGTGTGCTTTAGTGTGGCCACATGCATCAGCCCATACATGTTCTTCCCAAAATCATATTTGAATAGTCTGTTATGAACTGTAGTCCAAGTTATGACTATCTTGCATAGCAACCATAACAGAGACATTCTTACTATTGTACCAGCTAAAGTCAATGAGTCAGTTATGATGCAGATGTTTTTATTGACTTCTCTGGAGTGTGCTATCATTTTTGCATTCTCAGTAACTAATAATGAGCTAGCTAAGTGCTGGAGGTCAGAGCACAACTGCATGGTGTCATTGCAAGAACCTCCGGAGAAAATAACTCCAACAACGTCTCCATATCCACTTCTGGAAACTGTCACAGCAGTCCTCTCCTCCTGAGCCAATAGTTTAGCAAACATTACACTCAATATCACCAATGCCGTGAGTAATCAATTCAACCAAATAAATCTCTTTCTTCAGATTGTTAAGTTCAGTTGGTTCCTTGACTTGCCAACACATTTACTACTAGCTAGTATGTAGCATCTCTTCCTTGCTGGTATATAATTATGTAGAGTAGGACGTTGACGTCTTAAGGTGATCAGAAGAAGGATGCAAGCTACTCAGATAGATCACAGTGGATTCCCTGTTATAATGTTTCTTATTCACAGTAGAGCCACAGAGTAGCTAGATATGAGTACTAAAACTCTGTCACAGACAAACATATTGTACCTGCTAATTGAGTCTGCTGGATCATGCATCGTTAAGTAGAGAGAGAGAGAGATCATTATCTGTATGATAGCTTGTAGCTAGCTAGCTAGCTGGATCATTGACAAGTTTGTGAATTCTGGCTGAGAACTCCCTGTAGCCAAGATAAATCCTCCACATGTACAGTTATAATTATATCTACTCACCAACACAAAATAATTGACCTGTATAGCTACATGTATAAATACAGTTAGCTATTTCAAAAGTTTTCAGATCCATAGTAAATCTAACTCTTCCTGATTATGGACTGTACAATATGTTTTTTTTATTGCTTTCAGTGCATGACTCACATATGCTGGGTTCACCTGAGTCCTGCATTGTGTATGACTCACGTATGCTGGGTTCACCTCAGTCTTACAGTGTTGTTCTGGGACGGCATAAATTACAGAGCAAAAATTACCACATGCAATCCTGTCGGTAGCTATCTCATTCCATTGGCTATACCGTATGGGTAGATATTTTCGAGGGATTTTAATTTCGTGGTTTTCGCGGTCACTTATGATTTCACGGAATTTTTACTCGAATAATAATTATAATATGATATTTAGCGCATGCGCATTAGTCATTACGCTCATCAAAAGCAAACATGTGAAAGCTCTATTGCTATGGCCACCTGGAATTGTAGGGGAATGGGTACGAGTGAGCCCTACCTGAAGGTTCTGTCACGAACTGCGGATGTGATCTTGATCCAGGAACACTGGCTTTGGCCATACGAACTACACAAGCTATCATCTTACCTGTCAGAGTTCGTGGCCTTAGGCAAGGCAGACCACAGGCTAACGGAGGTGTCTGATCTCAATCGAGGGTGTGCTTTGGAGAAAATCACTTGATGTCACTAACTCTAGTAAGTCCACCACTTCGGATCGCATTTGCTGTATTGATATATCAATGAAGCATAATACCCTAAAATCACTTGTTATAGTTAATGTTTATTTCCCATCTGCTGATCACGATCAGGCAGAGTTTGTACAATGCCTTGAGGACCTGGAGGAGCTAGTATGTGGCTTCGACTGTGCTGAACATGCCCTTGTTATTGGGGGTGACTTCAACGCTCATCTGGGTACTCTAGCTGGTCCCAGAGGTTCTGGTACTCCAAACCAGAGGGGACTATTGCTCAAGCAGTTTATTGATCGTAACTCCCTCTTTGTTGCCTCACATTCCCAATCTTCCATGGGTCCTGACTATACTTTTCACTCAGGGAATCACTTCACTACTATTGACTATATCATTACTAATCCCCTGGCTGCCGAGTTCCTGGTAGGGGCTGACTGTCTGGCTGAGCACCCGTTGAATGTGTCGGACCACCTGGCACTTACTGTCTCAATGTCACTCACCTCACATCCTAATCCTCGTTCAGAGCAGAATCCGAAGATTGATTGGAAGAAATCAATTGAAACTGGGAAGCTATCTGATTATGAGGCAGCGATCAAAGACATAGTGATACCCCTATTGGACGCCACAAATGATACTGTGACGAAACTTGATGACGAAATCTGTCATGTCAGCAAATCGATCATCCTGGCTGCGGACAACGAAGGTAAAACAAGGGAAAAGGAGTAGAAAAGATTACTTCAAGGATGATCACTTACGAGAACTTTGTAATGCAAGTAAGGCTGCATGGGGAGTCTGGCAACAAGCAGGCAGACCACGCGAAGGCAAACTATGGGAGAACTGGAAGGCTGCTAAAAAGGAAGTACAGAAGAGACTAAACACATTACGTGCAAGACGGACCGACTCAAAAGTGAAAAGCTGGATGACAAATTCCGGGAAAAGGACAGCAGGAGATTCAAACTGCCCAGGACTGGCACTACTCAAGGATTAAAGGTAAATGTAAATGGAACATCCTCACAGATAAAGACGAGGTTATGAATGCATGGGTCAATCATTTCAAACACCTCAGTACATCCAAGGCATCTGGATCTCTAACCCTCACGAACCTGCGATCAGTTATTTCATCCTACAGGCGTGCATCCTTTGACAATGAAGACTTGATTCTCGATTGTGATGTCACCATTGAAGAGATTCAAGGTTGTATCAGATCGATGAAGAAAGGAAAGGCATGCGGTCCTGATAGAATCTTGTCTGAACATGTTATCTATGGAGGTGACTACCTGGAGTTGTGGCTGAAAAAGATCTTCAATGAGATTATACGTCTGGAAGGAATACCTCCCAGTTTCAAGGACACGATCATTATCCCTATCTACAAGGGTAAGGGCAGAGACCCACTCCTGACGAAGAACTATAGGGGCATTTCACTTTCATCCGTGATCGGAAAACTATTTGAACGAGTACTACTATTGAGGATTCAACCCATACTTGAAGAGAAAGGAATCCCACACCACACCCAGACGGCATACCAGGCTGGCCTGTCCTGCAATGATGCAACAGAGGTGGTACAGGAGGTGATAAGAAGCTATATTGATGGTGGTGCAACAGTCTTCCAATGCTTCTACGATCTGGAAAAGGCGTTCGATTCCATTGAGCACAACGTATTGCTCAATCATTTGTACAGAGCTGGTATCAATGGTAAGGCATGGAGGATCATTGGGGCCTTCTACGACGATGCCACAGCCAGTGTCCGTCTTGGGTTGAATTACTCCGAGGCATTCCACCTTGGGCGTGGTGTGAAGCAGGGGTCAGTCTTGTCTCCGCTATTATTTTTACTTGTGATAGACTCTCTCCTTGAGGAGCTAGAATCTACAGGATTGGGAGTCTCGATCCATGGTCACTATCTGGGCTCCCTTGGCCATGCAGACGATCTGAGAGGCGTGGCTCCAAACTTAGATATCTTGGAACAACAAGCCTCTATTGTAAGGCAGTTCACAGTTGATAATGGCCTCCGACTGAATGAAGATAAACTGGAGCTTCAAGAGTTCTCCATACGTAGACCTCAGCCAAGTACTATGTCCATAGGTGAGACAACCATTGCATCTGCGAGTTCTTCTACCTGCCTGGGTGTAAAGTGGTCACATGACCTCTCTCCAACAGAGTCAATTAATCACAACATTGCTAAGGCACGACAAGCCTTCTTCGCCCACCGAGCTAATGGCATAGCTTATGGTGAGCAGAACCCGCTCTCGTCCAGTGAACTATTCGAGGTCTGTGTCTTACCTGTCTGTCTGTATGGCTCAGAAAACTGGATTTTAACAGAGCCAATGATCTCATCGCTGGATCAGTTCCAAGGTGAACTCGGCAAGAAAATCCTAAACCTTCCAAAACATCACTCCAATCTCATCCCACTAGTTGCACTCCAGTGGCCTACTATGAGACTTCGTATCCTTCACCGCAAGATCAGTTTCCTCTGGCGTCTCCTACACCCCAAAAAGGTGTCCATCAGTGTGGAGGTATTCAACTGTCTGAGGGAGAAAGATTCTGAGCCACTAGTGATTCAGCAGTGCAAGTTCCTGGAGCAGGTTTATAAGACCAATCTGACAGAAGTTATTTTGCAGCAAGAAGAGAATTTTGAAAATCATCTCACCCTGAGAGCAGTTAAAGACAAACTCCAGGCTGCTGATCGTGACTACATTTGGTCCCTAGTGTCTTCACGTGAGAACCTTGCTGCTCTCTCCCGTGATATTAGTTGGATGAGACTATGGGATGAGGCCAGGGAGCAAGGTATTCGAGGCGCCAGGGCAATTGCCACAGTCCTTCGCGTTATCACCATCCCAGTGTTCACAGATGACTTTGCCTGTCCTGTGTGCGGGCACAAGTACGGCAGGAGCAACCTTCCTGCGGACCACATCACCAAGGTTCACCTCGGCTGCGAACTCAAGCACCTGCTGCACCTTCTCACAACTCCTTGCGAGGAAACCTTTGAAAAGGCACTATCACTTAGAACAATATTGCACACAACTCTATAGCAAGTTATTGTATCATGTCACATCATAAGCCTGGTTATTTCATATTATGTTCTCTCTGTATGTATCCCTTGCGGGCTTTACAATGAAATTTTGAATTTACGGAGTACTTCGACCTCAGATGGCTCTCTACAAGTATTTCAAGTTGCCACTATCGTCTTCTGTACCAGCTGAAATGGTCAAAGAAGTTCTGAAGCTTCCCAAATTTCTCTATAAATGTGAAATCCATTAACCATTGAAGGGTAACTAAAATTCCAGCTGCTCACGATCGCCTGTACTGCGCGCACACGTACGCGCGAGCGATATATTGCAACACACGAAGCGAAATTAAAATCCTCGAATTTTTAAAATCTAGCTTGGCACTGGTATTCACGAAATTTTAATCCCTCGAAAATATCTACCCATACGGTAACTAACTAATGATTCATGTACAAAATTTAGCACCCTGGGATCTAATTTTCACAACATATATAGAAGAGAGAAATTGCTGTATTTTTTTAATTTTTACATAGAGTTGTGGAACTAGCTAGCTTTACCTTCTCTCAAACTCCTAACCACTGTGACATTTTCAGACTCCAAATTCGGAAGATTAGCAATATTGTCTTCTTTATCTGCATGTATAATAATATCAGTGATGCATGCATGCAAAGATCTACTTCATTTTTTATAGTTGGCAAACTTGACTCACTGGTCTTCCTGGAGCATTTGTAACAAATTAATCCGATGCACAGGGTTGAGATGAGAGAGAAGACCAGTCCTATATCAAGATGTATTCTAGGATTTTATCACCACCAAGAGGTCCCGTCGTCATAAAAAAAGTTAAATCATAAACCAAATCAGATATAGTAAAAGGAGCCTTTGTTATTACAATAAATTTTATCTCTTTTCTAACTCTAGCTAACTATTATCAATTCTCCGTCAGATTTGCACCCATTGACCTCTGAATATCTGATTGTATTGTTACAAGTATTTCAGGGGAAAACATTGATGAATGATGTAGGGATGACTTAGATCAATGCTCATACATATGAAAAAGATTAGGAACAAGGGATGAATGGATAGGATTATGCTAGGATGAAGTTGAATATGCCATGGCATGTTGCTTGATAATAATATCCTTGCATTCCCACATGAGGTCATCTCTCACTATTCTCAGATCACAGCTAGTGTGTTCTTGCTTGTGGTTGTTCATAGAAGAACCAGAACAGCTTTTAGTAGCTATTGAACTCCATGCAGCAGCTAATGGAGTCTGCATCATTGCATAGAGAGAGAGTAGCAGCTATAAGTGCTCTATCTGACAGTTATTGTTATTAGCTACTATCACTATCATATAGCCTAGCTGTTGTGTTATTCCAGCATAATTTTGAGAATAATAGACCTTTGTAGCATAATAGAATAATTGGAAAGTTTGGGGGAATAATTAGCTAAATTGGCTTGGCTATTTTGTTGGATCATCTTCACAGGTAATGTTTACATGTGCCAGAATAATCAGAGGTTTTGGGAGAATAATTAGCTACCAAACTTTTTGAGAGAATAAAAGGGAAGAAATTGGGAATAATAATATGGCAGGGCCTACTATGTAGCTAGCTGGATATAGCGCAGATGAGAACTCGTATAGATATCTATATAGAACTGTACAATGTGTTAATGTCTTTTTCTCTGTTCCTTTCAGCATGTGACTCTCATATGCTGGGTTCACATGTTGTATGACTCAGTCCTGCATGGTGTAGCTATGACTCTCATATGCTGGGTTCACCTCAGTCCTGCATGGTGTATGACTTATATCAGTGACTTCATCATTCAAATCCAGTCGTCCACTGCATGTATATAGAGAGTATAGCTATGAAAATTGGCTGGCTTACATACCTATGGTTAATTGTCCATTAGCTATTAATATTCATAACATGCATGCATACCTTCGCTGGAGCTTGTTCATCTTGACTTTCATGCAGAAGATCACAGTTAGCAGCAAAATGACTACCAGCAGGAGCAGAAGAATGGCCACTCCAGTGGCTATTATGGATCCCTTGGCTATAAGTACTGTGCAACAAAAATCAGGGAGGCCACATGTCATCTCACAATCATCATTATTGCAAGTACTGAAAATTCTTGAAAGAACATCTGTTATATTTTTATTTTTACATTCCATGGTTGGGTTTATACTTCTGCAGCTGGTTGCACATTGAATTGCTTGAACCTAGTTGGTTGGCTCTCACTAACTAACGAAAAGACACAGTAGGTACGAATACAGCTAGGATAGCTATAATATTCGATCATGTAGCTAGCTGCTAGCCGGCCGACTGGGTTTGAAGTGCAGCTATAGCACCTGTTAAACTAGCTTGACTGCTGCTATAGCCAGATAGATAGCTAATATAGTTAGGACTGACATTGATCAACACATGAACAGGATGCATGCATTGAGGAAGAGTGAGTATAGTCTTTATAAAGTAAACATGGCTAAGTGCTATTACAAACATCCATACATTAGAAGTGATACTTAATTATTGCTATCAGAAACATCCATACAAATGCATATATGTGTGTCTAAGTTGAATGATCTTCCCAAATGACTCCATTTGGAAGTTTAGAGTTTGCGCACAGTAAAAACATGCAGTTTCTATATCCAAGCCGTAGTCTCGCAACGGGTCTGGCTTGCGAGACTAATCACTGTCATAATAATCACTGTCTGACCTGACATAGCTACCACAGTGCGCAGGTTCCCTGATCTACGTCATCAATAAGCCCCGCCCAAAACAGGAAGTGTGTATAATGTGTAACTTGAGTTGCCCATAAGTCAGGGAAAATGACAGTGAGAATTTTTCCCCTGTATAAACTGACTTAGACCTACCTGAAAATGCTGAAAAGAAAAAAAAAGAAACGATTTCAGTTACCCTTTAATGTTGTACTGTAGCGATGTTGTCTTCTTTATCTGCATGTATAATATCAGTAATACAAGCATGCAAAGATCTTGCTTTATTTTTTATAGTTGGAAAACTTGACTCACAGGTCTTCCTGGAGCATTTGTAACAAATTAATCTGATACACAGGGTTGAGATGAGAGAGAAGAGCAGTCCTATCCCACACCCAGCCCCTATCAAGATGTACTCAAGGATCTGATCAGGTCCACCACCTGTTCTGGTTGCTGTGACTGTGAAGGAAGAGACAGTTTTCATGGAGGTAGAAACCATTGTTGTGCTTGATGGCTGTGCTGTAGAAGAGGTGAGGCAGTAGTTGCTTGAATTGAGTGGTGACACCAGCCCATCAAATTTCTCTATAAAATATGTAAGTTAGTAACAGTTTTCTCATGTATAATAGCTAGCTACCTTTCCTGAGATCAGTGGTTCCATTCAACTTAAAGAAGACACAGTCCACTTTTGTATTGGCATCACACACTATATTCATACGGAACACTTCCCCATCATAATCCGTCCGATTGTATGTAAGGTTATCAGTGACCACCTGCAAGTAAGAATCTTGTAATTTAGGCATGCAGTTCAGTGGCGGCTGAGGGCGGGGGCGAGAGGGGCTAGAGCCCCCCCCCCCCCCCCCCCCCCCCCCCCCACTTTTGGACCCATTGGACATTATATAATTGACTAACTGCAGCAATAAACTCTACTGTCTAGTCACTAATGATTGCATTATTTCAAGTCATAAATGATGTTACACATTAGGCCGAACCAATTAAATTTCCTGTTTCTCATCAGAAAAATCCAATGCTGCGTGCGAAAACAAAACCAAAACAAAAAACACAAGGACTTTCCAGCTGCACTGAGTTATGTAGCTCAGTGGCGGAGCAACTGGTCAGGTTAGTCAGGTTTCAACCTGACCACTATTTTTTTTTTCAATCAATCTATTTAGGCCATTGTGGCATAAAATTTTACCTTGTGTGACCACTTCATATTAACATAAAAGGGTGTGGTTAGGCAAAAGTGGGCATGGTTAGGAAAAAATTTTCCGCGCACAAGTGCACAGATATTTTCCCATGCAAACAACCTGACCACTTCAGTTTTTGTCGCTCCGCCCCTGTAGCTAGGTATATTTAATAGCTAGCCAGCCTAGTTAACTTGGTCTACATAAGCTGCTAACTAGCTAGTGTGTGTGCCATTAAAAAGAGCAAATTTTTTGTTGCCTAACTCCTTACTTGAGCATCTGTCACAAATTTCTCACAATGAGTCTCTCTATTATCTATGATTAGACTGGCACAACAAAGTTAAAGTTTTGTTTGTGTTTTTCAATTTGGGAAAAATCAATGAGGGAGCTGATGAGAAACAGGAAATTAAATTGGTTTCGCCTTAGCAGGGTTTCATCTACTGGGGGCCGGAGGAGTGGGGGGAAGCTTCCCCCCTCCCCCCAAATTTTTTTATGTTCATAAGGTTTATAGTTATAGCTATACTTATTGATTGAAAGAAATGTAATCCTCTCCCTAATAGAGTATTGGAATTTGTGGAGAATTAGCAAACAATGAGTCCTCCAAAAAAAGTAGAGTCCTCCAAAAAAAAGTAAAATTTTCTTTCGTGCTCTGCGCGAGAGGGGGCACATCTCCCTCCCACACCCTCCCCCTCACTGTTGCCTATGGCCACATGATCAGTGAGCTTCCTCCCTCCCCCCCCCCCAAAGTGAATCGTTGATTCGCAATTTTGAGCCCCCCCCCCCCCCCCCACTTTTTGGAGTCCTCAGCCACCCCTGCAGTTACACTCACCCTGATGGTGATTCCCATAGAACTAGTCATAATGGAAAATCCACTGTGATCTATTTGAGTAGCTTGCATCCTTCCTCTGATCACTTCAAGACTTCCTACTCTACACTCTCCTCCTCCAGAACCCTGTAAGTGGTATTCATCACTACTGTGGTGGATCACTGGTGGTGGTTTTAGTGGGAGCTTTGCTGATAGCAAGTGGACCATTTGATCAACTATCAGCTCTGGAGGAGGTGGTCACCATCAGCAGAAGTGGAGATGGAGATCTATTTGAAGTCAGAAAGCTCTTGCTTTAATGAGAGTTGTGCTTGAGATTTCAGCACTTACTTAGTGGAGGAGAGGGAGTGTGAAAATGACACCACACTCCAGAAAAGTGAGTAGCTTACAGTAGCTAGCTATAATATTCATTTCTACAGTTATATCATGGACTTATAGATTGCTCAGTTCAGCTGGTCCCCAGAATTCCCCTCACATTTACATTTACTACTAGTAGCATATCTTCCTTCATTGCTGATGATGGGGCTCTGATGGTGCTGGACTCTGTCACTAATGAGTATGGTGTAGGCAGAGAACCCATTATCATCTATCTCCACATTTTTTTTATTTTATTTTTTATGAAAATTTTGCAAAAAGCATGGAGACATAAAATAGCATAGCAAGCTAGCTAACATGTATATAATGCCCCCTACACAGTGAAATTACAGAACAAAAACACACACACACACACACACACAAAAAAACAACAACAAACAAACAAACTAAAAGAAACTATTCAGATGACGTTTAAAGGCTAATAATGATGAACTCGAGTTCATATCCAGAGGCAGGGCATTCCACATAGTAGTGACATTGGGGTAAAAGGAAAATTCATAAGCCCTGGTCCTTGAGATTGGGACTTGTAAGGTTTCTGAACTGTAACTCCTCAAACGAAATTGAGGCAGTTTGTGAGTTACATGTACTGTACCATGCATCACTTGTCCAAATAGACTCAGTTTTAGTATTTTCCTCCTGCTTTCTAAAGTGTGCAGGCCTGATGACAGTAGTAGCGAATCATATGGTTCCTGCCATTGCTTGCTACTCATCCTCAGAGAGAACTTCTGAACCTTCTCCAAGGCCTTACACCGTGTCATTAAATGAGGATCCCAGACAGTCAGACTGGTGCAGCATATTCCACAAAATGGTCTCACATACCTCAAGTATAGCTGTAACAACGTGTCCGAGTCACATACTCCATAGAAGCATCTATAGATCAACCCAGCTTGTTTGGTAGCTTTCATGGTGACAATATCGATATGATGTGACCAACTAAGATCATCACTAAGCCATACACCCAAATATTTAAAAACAGACACTCTCTCAATTGGCTCATCTAATAGCATTAACTGCACATCTGACCACCACTTTGAAGTTTTCCTTGATACTACCATGAACTTGCATTTCTTGGCATTAAGATGATGTTTATTGATCCACTTTCCTTAATAGCTAGCTGAATATAATAACTCCTCTAGTGTGCTTTAGTATGGCCACATACATCAGTCGATACATGTTCTTCCCAAAATCATATTTGAATAGTCTGTTATGATAGCTACTAGCTGTAGTCCAAGTTATGACTATCTTGCATAGCAACCATAACAGAGGCATTCTTACTATTGTACCAGCTAAAGTCAATGAGTCAGTTATGATGCAGATGTCTTTATTGACTTCTCTGGAATGTGCTAGTCTATCATTTTTGCATTTTCAGTAGCTAGCGTAAGTCCTCGACTATCGGCCATACTTTGCTCCTCGCACCATATTTCCCTCATCGATGGTCGTCAAAGTTTCAAACAACAACCATAGGAAAGATCAATTCATCCTCTATAACGTCATATAAATTATTTTCCTCACAATTGGATAGAAATTTCGGTATGCTGAATCTACTACGTCAACTAAAAAATCATTGATCGACCACCGATCGCGATACCAATTTTCGGCCACCCGTTGAAAATCATATCAATCATCGTCGGTTCCATTCTTTTCTTTCATTTTTGCTCCACTACATGTTAGGGCCCTTAAAAAGATACTTTTATACTATTTTATGCTATAAGTAGTGATACCGGATGCTATGGTGGGCGGGGTCAATTTTTTATACGTAAAAATAATACTGCAGGACGGCACCAAAAGTGACCAAGATATAACCTGGCTGCGAAGGTCCAGATCCAAAGAAATCCAGGAAAAAAACATATCAACAGAATCATAATATTCTAGAGAATCTAACTGTGACAGTTTCTTTTAGATAGAGTGCTAAATTTAGATTTGATGTTCAAAAACATATTTAAATTTCGATTTTCTTATGATATAACACTTGAACAGGTCATGAAACCATATTTTTTGGAAACTGCATCAAAAACTGATCCTGGTACCTTGGATAACTTCTTGTATCAAGCGGAAAAGAAGGCACGCAAGAAGGATAAGGCATTCAACTTATATAACTGATGGGTCAAAGTTCATGACCTCAACCCTTTCCCACTAAATTTGAATCTGTGCTGCCTCAGGTGAATAGCCTAACCCCCCTCACCCCCATAGTACATATTTTAATGTAAAATGAAAGTGATGAAAAATGCTTGAATTCTGAATCAATCTCTGAACAACATAAATCAGTTCTGGCTGTGGAGTAATGCTGCAGTCTGTTCCTTAATAACAGCAAAGCTCCCAGATCCTGTACATGACTTTGAACATCAATCACTGTCCACTGCAAAGCTTGGCAGCATAAATTGCAGACTTAATGCCACAAATTCTAAAATATAGCAAAGCCGTAATACAGTAAATTTGAAATGAGCAATCAAAAACACGTTTTACATGGGGAGGGTAGGTCTACTGAAGTTCCTAACTTTGTTAATGTTGTGTACATTCAAAATAGAGACAGACTCTAGGACAACAATTGTACAACAGTTCCTACTAGTCTGGTGTTATCCAGACTACATGGCCTATTTTTTTAAATTTACCCTTAGTTCTATAGTAATTTTCTTACTCTTCCATATGAACTTTGTTTAAAGAAAATCCATCTAGTAGATCCTAAGATACGAGCAAAAGATTGCAGTACTATTAGCCATAATGACCTTTAACCTACTTTGGAAAGGTGCCGTTTTCTTAATTAAAAGAAAGTAAAATTTTCCTGTACAATTTCAATTGTAAAATGTTACGTATCTCTGCTTCTACTGGATGGATTTTTATCGGATAAAGTTTATCTGGCTGAGGAAAAAGAGCTTAATATTTTTAAGAAATGGATTTATAGTTTCATAGTATTTTTAAAAATAGCCCGGTATCACTACTATAAGATACATCATCATAACAAATTATATAAAAAATGAACGAAGCATTTCTACCATAAACTGCTTCATAATTTAACAGTGGAATGGAACTGCTGCAGAAGCTCTCCTTTTCGTTGGATTCAGATGATACTTCTCGGACACAGTCTTCATTGGTCTGTGTTCCATATTCCTACAGAATCCAGTCATAATCTATCGTACAGTCCTCACTAAAGAAGCACCAACTTTGACTTTAAGTCGATAGCTTTCGTACCTTTTAAGCGATCATCCAGAACCATGGCGATGGGTAACATGAGCTAGTAACTTATTTTCATGCTGCAGTTGATAAATACGTACTATTGAAGTCCTGTTTTCTCTCTAGAGCTTGTAAGTTTTTCCCATACATTTTTTAATGCAGCCATTTTCTTAGACTCCGTTTACGTTTGTTTACTACCGTAGACTTTCCGTATACTAAGTAGCCGATAATTGGTGCTGCGACGGTCGACAATTCAATTGATGCTGGTCGATAATTGAGGACTTACGCTAATAATGAGCTAGCTAAGTACTGGAGTTCAGAGCACAACTGGTATACTTCCAGAGAAAATAACTCTAATAATGTCTCCATATCCACTTCTAGTAACTGTCACAGCAGTCCTCTCCTCCTGAGCCGATAGCTCAGCAAACTTTCCGCTCAATATCACCAATGTCGTACGCGTGAGTAGCTAATCAATTTAACCAGATAAATCTCTTTTTTACTTGCCAACACATTTACTACTAGTAGCATCTCTTCCTTCATTGCTAGTGTGTGTGCAATAGGAAGTCTTGAGGTGATCAGAAGAAGGATGCAAGCTACTCAGATAGATCACAGTGGATTCTCTGTTTCAATGTGCATGTCCACACAAAATTTCAGTTCCAAGGCAACCATCATGGTGTGAGAAAGTGGCCGAAATGAATGTGCAATATAGAGTAACGGAGGTAGTAAACGGACAGTTAACAAAGTTGTGGTTTTTCCCGGCGGGTTAGCGAATGCAAGGAAGATTGCAGGGGGGCTTTGGATAGCTATGGGCCTACCTCGCTCTATCCAGGCAGGAAGCTAAGCAAGTCCTATTATGCTGATTTCTGGGAGAGATTTAGAGTAGGCGCCTACTGGAGGCAGTTAACGGACAATAGAGGCAGTTGGCGGACAGCTCTTAAAATGAAGGTAAAATGGCTGCACATGTGCTTATTATTGTAAGAAATGATAATGATAATGATAATAGAAGATAACATGATTCAGTTTCTTCTTCTATCATTAACACAGGAGATGGTCCAGGACTTGAAACTTGCTTAACCTTCAAGCTGGAGTGATCATGTACCATGCTCTTTGGTATACAATACAATATTTTGCTGCTGCTTCTCTGATAGACACCTTCCCCTCTCTAACTTCCTCTGCAGCTCTCTCCAGATCTTCAAATTTCCAATTTCTCCGCTTCCTTGCTGTTGCCATGGCCTATTATAAAGATCATTACCCATTATTATTCACTGTCCAGTAACTGCCTCCACAATAAGAATGTATTTACGCCAAAATTGCTGATACTGTGTCAGTCATGTTATTTTATGAAGGGTACATTTGGAAAGAGCAATAAATTTGCTCTTTATTGATATATAATGTTTTGTGTTTACATGTAGTTTTTTGTTTACTATGTGCAGTTATAAAGTTGGTTTTTCTTACAGTCATTTTTTCCATGCCTCATTATTTGACCGAGATACTAACTATGATCATTCAAAGCAAAAATTGAGCAGGAAAAAACTACGCAAATTTACTGAATTAGCTGTAGATTCTTACTCTTAAAAAATCACTACTGTCAGCAAAATTTGAAATCTCCCGCCTAATTGGTACCAATTTTACCATGGGTCAAAGTCTAAAGTGTCCGTAAACTACCGCTGTCCGTAAACTCCCATCGCTACTCTAGATTTCAATATTACATCATAACATCACATGAAATAGCAAAGATACTGGGGAGGGGGGCCCACTATTTGAGCCTGAGATACCAACATGGCATATTAGTCACAGCTGTTTCTTGTTCACAGTAGAGCCACAGTACTCTGTCACAGAGAAACATATTGTACTAGCTAATTGAGTCTGCTGGGTCATGCATCATTACGTATATAAAGAGAGTGTGAGTGATGATAGCTAGCTAGCTAGCTGGATATTGACAAGTATAACTGGATTCTGGCTGAGAACTCATATAGATATTAAGATAAATCCTGTTATATGGAATAATTCCACATGTACAGTTATAATTATCTACTCACCAACACAAAATACGTAATTGACCTACATGTATAAATACAGTTAGCTATTTCAAACAAGTCAGAAGTTTTCAGATAACTCTTCCTGATTATTGACTGTATAATGTATTAATTAGTCTCTTTTTCTGTTGCTTTCAGTGTATGACTCACGTATGCTGGGTTCACCTCAGTCCTGCACTGTTGTTCTGGAATGGCACAAATCAGAGAGGGAAAAAATTACCACCTAATCCTCTCAATGTCATTCTTACAGAAGTTAGCTATCTCATTCCATTGGCTATAGCTAACTAATGATTGATGTACAAAAATTAGCAGCCTGGGATGTATTTTTCACACCATAGAGACAATGAGAGAATTGCATATGCTGCATTCTTAATTTTTCCATAGAGTTGTGGAACTAGCTAGCTTTACCTTCTCTCCAACTCATATTCTCTGTGACATTTTCAGACTCCAAATTTGGAAGATTATTAATGTTTTCATAGTATACCGTAGCGATGTCGTCTTCTTTATCTATAATATCAGTAATGCTGGCATGCAAAGATCTTACTTCATTTTTATAGTTGGCAAACTTGACTCACTGGTCTTCCTGGAGCATTTGTAGCAAATTAATCCGATGCACAGGGTTGAGATGAGACAGAGGAGCAGTCCTATCCCACACCCAGCCCCGATCAAGATATATTCTAGGATTTTATCACCACCAAGAGGTCCACTGCTGCCACCTGTTGTGGTTGCTGTGACTGCTGTGAAGGAAGAGACTGTTCCCATGGAGATAGAGGCCATTGTTGTGCTTGATGGCTCTGTTGTAGAAGAGGTGAGGCAGTAGTTGCTTGAATTGAATAGTGGAGTGGGAGACACCAGCCCATCAAATTTCTCTATAAAATAAGTTAGTAACAGTTTTCTCATGTATAATAGCTAGCTACCTTTCCTGAGATCAGTGGTTCCATTCAACTTAAAGAAGACACAGTCCACATTTGTATTGGCATCACACACTATATTCATACGGAACACTTCCCCATCATAATCCGTCCGATTGTATGCAAGGTTATCAGTGACCACCTGTGGGTAAGAATCTTATAATTTAGGCATGCAGTTACATTAACTAGTACTCACCCTGATGGTGATTCCGATAGAACCAGTTATAATGGAGAATCCACTGTGATCTATTTGAGTAGCTTGCATCCTTCCTCTGATCACTTCAAGACTTCCTACTCTACACTCTCTTCTAGAACTCTGTCTGATTCCATCATTACCATGCACTCTGCCCACACCATACTCATTAGTGACAGAGTCCAGCACCATCAGAGTCCCATCACCAGCAATGAAGGAAGAAATGCTTCTAGTAGTAGGCCTAAATGTGTTGAGAATTATGGGGACCAGCTGAACTGAGCAATCTATAAGTCCATGATAATGTGTTCAAGGTAAGGGAATCAGTTAGCTATTGCTACTCACTTTTCTGGAGTGTGGTATCATTTTCACACTCCCTCTCCTCCACTAAGTAAGTGGTGAGGTTTCCAGCACAACTCTCATTAGAGCAAGAACCATTAGAGGAACTGACTCTATATGTATCTTTATCTCCACTTCTACTGATACTGACCACCTCTTCCAGAGCTGATAGTTGATCAAACTGTCCACTTACTATCAGCAAAGCTCCTACTAAAACCATGTTATGCAGTGATCCACCACAACCCATTATCTATCTCCACATCCACTATCATGTAGCTATAAATAAACTCCTTGATGAGATTATAGCTTCAGCAATACCAATACTCCACTAAATACTCAACTATAGTCCTGTATTAAAACTCTGTATGGCCACACGTTCACATGCATCAGCCGATACGTGCACATGTTCTTCCCAAAATAAGATTGTTATGATAATAGCTGTAGTCCATATTATGACTATATCTTGCATAGCAACCATAAACAGAAGCATTCTATTGTACCAGCTAAAGTCAATGAGTCAAGGTATATGCAGTTATTATGCAGATGTCTTTATTGACAGCTTTGGTGATATTGAGTGGAATGTTTGCTGAACTATCGGCTCAGGAGAGGACTGCTGTGACAGTTACCAGAAGTGGATATGGAGATGTTATTAGAATTATTTTCTCTGGAGGTTCTTGCAATGATACCAGTTGTGCTCTGAACTCCAGCACTTACTTGGTGGAGGAGAGAGAATGCAAAAATGATAGCACACTCCAGAGAAGTGAGTGACTGATTAAATCTTTTTGCTAGCTGCATGATGTTAATTAAACAAGATGAATCTCTTTCTTCAGATTGTTCAGTTCAACTGGTCCCCATAATTGCCAACACATTTACTACTAGTAGCATCTCTTCCTTCATTGCTGGTGATGGGACTCTGATGGTGCTGGACTCTGTCACTAATGAGTATGGTGTGGGCAGAGTGCACAGTAATGATGGAATCAGACAGGCTCCTGAAGAGTGTAGAGTAGGAAGTCTTGAAGTGATTAGAGGAAGAACACAAGCTACTCAAATAGATCACAGTGGATTCTCCATTATAACTGGTTCTATGGGAATCACCATCAGGGTGAGAAGAGATACCTATAGCTACTTATAGCATTGCTGTGTTGTATGGTGGCTCTCAGTGGTACCTATCGTAGTGACTGTGCATGGATCTCAAGCAATTGACTTTTTTAATAACCGCTATGTATTAGGTGGTCACTAATAACCTTACATACAATCGGACGGATTATGATGGGGAAGTGTTCCGTATGAATATAGTGTGTGATGCCAATACAAATGTGGACTGTGTCTTCTTTAAGTTGAATGGAACCACTGATCTCACAAGAGGTATACAGCTAACTATAGAACATATCAAACATGCCATGTAACTTCTAGCTAATGATAAATTGTGACTCTAATAGGGAAATTTGGTCTGGTGCCTCCTATTCGACCCCTTGACATCAACAATTACTGCCTTGTAGCAACAACACAACCACCAAGCAGCACCACACCCTCTGATACTCCAACAACCGATGATGACCCAACATCAGCGAGTACAGATGATATGACTTCAGAACCCTTTACCTTCTTCAGCTCGGGTGATGACGAGTCAGTCATGTCAACAGAAATGATAGGAGGTGATGAGAATATGACAGATTTCTTGGATGCAACAACCACAACTGATGGCAGCATCATCAGCAGTGATTCTCTCCTCATGTACATCCTGATAGGAGGAGGGTGTGGTATAGGACTACTGGCCGGCCTTATCTTTTTGACATGCATTATACAATGTCGGGTTGCTTACAAGAAATCAAAGTTAAAAAAATCTCGTACTTTGGAGCTTTGGGAAAATAGCCAAGGATTATCAACTGGTCATCCAAGACATAAACAAGGTATGTAGGCTGTTCAAGTACATGTATCTAAAATCCCATTATGCTGGTTAGCTATCCATCATAATAGTTATTTATTATCTATTATGATGGATAGCTAACCAACATCAGCAATTGCTCATCATTGCTCAGGTTTTTGATGGCTTCTTTTCCCTAGCTATACAAGCTACTGTATTGGCAGTCAATCTACAGAAGTCCATGCATGCACTTTCTGAATTATTAGCTATTGTTGTCTACTCTTTGATATTGAGGAAGGTGTAAATCTGAGTCCTGCAAGCCCATGCAGTCTCTAGTACGGTCAAAAATGGCAATTCCGTGACCACTCTTTGGCTAACATGTTTTGATGATTGATTTCACTTCTTGGGGTCATTTATTGAAATTTAGCTCCCAGGTCCCTCCCAAAAGTCCTGGCATTTTTGCTATGGCGCGAAATTTAAATTGCTGCTAGCGCAACCTAAAATCGGGGTATGCTGTGTACAATAGTGCACTAAGACACTTCTTAGGGTAAATAAACCTCAAGGATTTCAATTCTGACATTAGTTTCATGCTATGACCTTTATTAGACCCAATAATCAATAATAGTTGCAATTGGAAGAGCGAAAAAAGCATAAAAATTTTAGAACTATACATGTAGAAACTTGCATAAGGCAAGATGAAACTTCCACATTTGATGAGGTAGCAGTATGTGCATGATCATGCAGGAAAATTGAGATTTGGTATAAATACAGAGACTTTTGTGCCACTAGTTCAGTCAGTTTAAATCCAAGAATTTGCTGTACTAACTGCTATACTCCTAGCCCTCTGATCGATCAAATTTAGTGGCAAAGAATCACCATTCTTTTTTGCAGCTGCATCAAGAAAAGGTATGTGGACTAAATGGTTATTTTTGTACTATAGTTAAGCCCACTTCGGCCATAAACATGTAGATTATATCAAGAATAATGGAGACAGCCGAAGTACCATGCATGCTTCAGTGTGGTGAGCCTTGTAATCCAGCATGAATGTGTAGATTGGGTGAAAGGTCCAGTTGGACACTTTGTGCATGATTCCTGTAGATTGACGTTTAGTAATACCAAGAAGCTAGAACAGGCTCAAAAGAGATAAAATAAACTAGCATGAGCTAAGGTCACTGCAGAGCCTACTCCAAGATTATTGCTCGACCATTTCTCAGTTTGGGTTTCCAACAGCTGGTGTCCGGTCATCATTCATCAAAGAGATTCTTTGTAGAGAGTTTAAAGGGAGAATAGGCTTCCACTCCCATCCAGAAAAAAATCATAGTGAACTTGTCTATGATGTGTCTGGGGGTGGTTCCTATGTTGAAGTGGCACTATCCTCTATTGGGATCAGCACTGAGCAACTAATACACAATGTTGCTGAGCGGCTCAGAGAAGATATCAAGCAAATTAAACTTGTTCTGTGGCCACCAAGAGTAGAAAAGTTGGAAGAGGAAGAAGAACTTTCTCCTCTTGTACTTAGCTAAGCTGCTTTCTGCTTTGCGGGGGAAGAAGGGGTAGATCTTTCTCCATGTACTCTAACACTCACTTCTCTTCTTATGCAGTACGTCATGACAACAACTTCCATCAATGCCAGCATCACTCTTCATGGGATGACTCGCAGCAAAGAGCTTGTTGATTCATTTCATAAGCTCGGCATGGGGATCAGCTACTCAAATGTCCTTGTATTACGGGACGCATGGACCCTGCATGACCTTGATCGTTGTTCCGTGTGTCCTGATGCGATTGCTGAGGGACAGCCAAGTATCAGTATTATCGATAATGACGATTTTCTTAGTGACACTCTTACAGGAGGGGGCACTTCACATTGCTGCAACTGGATGTTTCTACAGCACCTAGAATATTTAAACAAGTGCTAGAGTACGAGGCAAATGTTCAGGAGCTGCACTCTTGCATCAAAGATGCGAAGACAATGTCTCTAGCATTGAGTGAGAAGGTGTCTGAAATGCAGGCTGTGACACCATACAAGACCACTAAGTGTGGCGAACCACCACTTCTGTCCTGAGCCAGCTACGTTCTCAGCAAATACAGAGCCTCAGCAAAAGCGCAGTATCATTCATGCACTTGCTCGTGTGAATACTGACAGTGATCGTCCTGATGCAGCTGAGCAGACTATCCCATCCTACAATGGTTTTCACGCAGGTTTGAGTCCGGAGCAGGGGAAGAGCAAGGCTTACTTTCATATGTCATATAATCAGCCACCAAGCAAGTCAGTTGTGAATGACATCATGGACAAGCTAACCACTATCATTGCTACAAAGCGTATGCCCTTCGCTTTCTTGCCATCACCACTGGGTCATGGCTGGGAGCTAGCCAGCGGTCGCTGTCGTCCTGTCCGCCACACACGTCCCGCTCTCCCAACACATCTTCCAGAACCGGAGCTATCAGAAGACAGTGAGGAAGTTGAAAGCGACAAAGATAATGATGATGAGGAAGACAATTGTGTACCATGGTGGTGTGATGACTCTTCAGAATCTAGTGATACAGACTCCATAGACTCTATAAGTGATGCAGAATGCTAGAGTACTGATTTTACATCAAACAAAATATGTATTGTGTAGTCTTTCACCACGAGCATCCATTATTTACTGTTATTTTCGCTCTTCCAATTGCAACTATTATTGATTATTGGGTCTAATAAAGGTCATAGCATGAAACTAATGTCAGAATTGAAATCCTTGAGGTTTATTTACCCTAAGAAGTGTCTTAGTGCACTATTATACACAGCATACCCCGATTTTAGATTGCGCTAGCAGCAATTTTAAATTTCACGCCATACCAAAAAATGCCGGGACTTTTGGGAGGGACCTGGGAGCTAAATTTTCAATAAATGACCCCAAGAAGTGAAATCAATCATCAAAACATGTTAGCCAAAGAGTGGTCACGGAATTGCCATTTTTGACCGTATTACTCAGTCTATATAGCTATAGCTAATGGAGTCTGTATCACTCATAGAGAGAGAGTAAGTGCTCTATCTGATAGCTAGCGTAATAATCAATGAACCATTAAATGTACGATATCTAGATACAAAATATTTATAGTTCGGTAGGTAGTTACTTCAAACAAGTCAGAAGTTTTTTACGTAGCTCTTCCCAATTGCTGACTGTATGATGTGTTAATTAGTCTCTTTTTCTGTTGCTTTTATCATATGATTCACGTATGATGGGTTCACCCGAGTCCTGCAGTGCCGTTGTTCTGGAACAGCAAAAATCACAGAGCAAAAATAAAATTTACCACCTAATCCTGTCAACTATTAATTTAGCAGCCTATAGGATTGAATTTTCGCACCACAGAGCTATAATATAAGAAGTTGAGTTGTGCAGGCTGCATTTTTGATTCTCCATAGGGTCAGTGAGACTAACTATATCATGTACATATAATTATATTAGCTGTACCTCTACGACTCATACCCACTGCGATATTTTCAGACTTCAAATTTGGAAGAGTGTTTTCATAATATACTGTAGTGATATTGTCTTCTTTATCTGCATGTGTTATTACACCAGTAATCTCACTTCACTACACCAGTAATCTCACTTCGCTACACCAGTAATCTACACCAGTAATCTCACTTCTCACTTCATTGCACCAGTAATCTCACTTAATCTCACTTCATTATCTGTAGTTGGAAAACTTGACTCATTGGTCTTCCTGGAGCATTTGTAGCAAATTAATCTGATGCACAGGGTTGAGATGAGATAGAGGAGTAGTCCTATCCCACACCCAACCCCTATCGAGATGTATTCAGGGATCTGATCACCACCAAGAGGTCCATCACCACCACCTGTTGTGGTTGCTATGACTGTGCTTGATGGTTCTGTTGTAGAAGAGATGAGGCAGTAGTTGCTTGAATTCAGTAATGAAGTGGGAGACACCAGCCCATCAAATTTCTCTATAAAATAAGTTAGTAACAGTTTTCTCATGTATATAGCTAGGTACCTTCCCTGAGATCAGTGGTTCCATTCAACTTAAAGAAGACACAGTCCACATTTGTATTGGCATCACACACTATATTCATACGGAACACTTCCCCATCATAATCCATCAGATTGTACAGAAGGCTATCAATGACCACCTGGTAAGAATCTTATAATTTAGGCATGCAGTTACATTAACTATTACTCACCCTGATGGTGATTCCCATAGAACTAGTTATAATGGAGAATCCACTGTGATCTATTTGAGTAGCTTGCATCCTTCCTCTAATCACTCCAAGACTTCCTACTCTACACTCTCCTCCTCCAGAGGTCTGTCTCTCTAAATTATCACTCTTTTTGCGCACTTCGCCCACACCATACTCACTAGTGACAGAGTCCAGCACCATCAGAGTCCCATCACCAGCAATGAAGGAAGAGATACTACTAGTAGTAAATGTGTTGAGAATTATGGGGACCAACTGAACTGAGCAATCTATAAGTCCATGATAATGTGTTCAAGAGAAATGAATCAACTATTGTACTGTAAGCTACTCACTTCTCTGGAGTGTGCTGTCATTTTCACACTCCCTCTCCTCCACTAAGTAAGTGCTGAAGTCTCCAGCACAACTCTCATTAAAGCAAGAACCTTCAGAGGAACTGACTTCAAATAGATCTCCATCTCCACTTCTACTGATAGTGATCACCTCCTCCAGAGCTGATAGTTGATCAAATGGTCCACTTGCTATCAGCAAAGCTCCCACTAAAACCACCACCAGTGATCCACCGCAACCCATTATCATCTGTCTCAGCATCCACTATCAATGGTCATGTACATATAAAATCTCTCCTTAATAGCTAATAACTCCTCTAGTGTGCTTTAGTGGGGCCACATGCATCAGTCAATACATGTTCTTCCCAAAATCAGATTTGAATAGTCTGTTATGATACTAGCTGTAGTCCAAGTTATGACTATCTTGCATAGCAACCATGACAGAGACATTCTTACTATTGTACCAGCTAAAGTCAATGAGTCAGTTATGATGCAGATGTCTTTATTGACTTCTCTGGAATGTGCTATCATTTTTGCATTCTCAGTGGCTAATAATGAGCTAACTAAGTGCTGGAGTTCAGAGCACAACTGGTACGTATCATTGCGAGAATCTCCAGAGAAAATAACTCTAATAATGTCTCCATATCCACTTCTGGTAACTGTCACAGCTAGCAGTCCTCTCCTCCTGAGCCAATACCTCAGCAAACTTTCCACTCAATATCACCAATGCCGTGAGTAATCAATTCAACCAGATAGCTAGCTAAATCTCTTTCTTCAGATTGTCCAATTCAGTTGGTTCCTTGACTTGCCAACACATTTACTACTAGTATGTAGCATCTCTTCCTTCATTGCTAGTGTGTAGAGTAGGACGTCTTGAGGGGATCAGAAGAAGACTCAGATTACAGTGGATTCTCTGTTGTAGCTAATGTGTGTCTGTTTCTTGTTCACAGTAAAGCTACAATAGCTAGCTAGTTATGAGTACTAAACTCTGTCACAGAGAAACGTATTGTACTAGCTAATTGAGTCTGATGGGTCATGCATCATTATATATATAGAGAGAGAGACCTTTATCTGGATGATAGCTAGCTAGCTAGCTGGATCATTGACAAGTTTATGAATAACTGGATTCTGGCTGAGAACTCCTGTAGTCAAGATACACTTATAATTATATCTACTCACCAACACAAAATAATTGACCTACATGTATAAATACAGTTAGCTATTTCAAACAAGTCAGAAGTTTTCAGATCCATGAATCTAACTCTTCCTGATTATTGATTGTATAGTGTGTTAATTAGTCTCTTTTTCTGTTGCTTTCAGTGTATGACTCACGTATGCTGGGTTCACCTCAGTCCTGCAGTGTTGTTCTGGAATGGCACAAATCAGAGGGGGAAAAAATCACCACCTAATCCTCTCAATGTCATTCTTACAGAAGTTAGCTATCTCATTCCATTGGCTTTAACTAACTAATGATTCACGTACAAAATTTAGCAGCCTGGGATATATTTTTCACACCATAGAGACTATGAGAGAATTGCATGTGCTACATTTTTGATTTTTCCATAGAGTTGTGGAACTAGCTAGCTTTACCTTCTCTCCAACTCCTCTCCACTGTGACATTTTCAGGAAGATTATTAATGTTTTCATAGTACACTGTAGCGATGTCGTCTTCTTTATCTGCATGTATAATAATATCAGTAATGCAAATGTGCAAAGATCTTACTTCATTTTATAGTTGGCAAACTTGACTCACTGGTCTTCCTGGAGCATTTGTAATAAATTAATCCAATGCACAGGGTTGAGATGAGACAGAGGAGTAGTCCTATCACACACCCAGCCCCTATCAAGATGTATTCCAGGATCTTATCACCACCAAGAGGTCCACTGCTGCTACTTGTCATGGTTGCTGTGACTGTTATGAAGGAAGAGACTAGTCCCATGTTGGTAGAGGCCATTGTTGTGCTTGATGGCTCTGTTGTAGAAGAGATGAGGCAGTAGTTGCTTGAATTGAGTGATGAAGTGGGAGACACCAGCCCATTAAATTTCTCTATAAAATATGTCGGTTGTTAGTAGCATTTTTCTCATGTATAATAGCTAGTTACCTTTCCTGAGATCAGTGGTTCCATTCAACTTAAAGAAGACACAGTCCACATTTGTATTGTCATCACACACTATATTCATACGAAACACTTCCCCATCATAATCCGTCCGATTGTATGTAAGGTTATCAGTGACCACCTGTGAGTAAGAATCTTGTAATTTAGGCATGCAGTTATGTTAACTAGTACTCACCCTGATGGTGATTCCCATAGAACTAGTTATAATAATGGAGAATCCACTGTGATCTATTTGAGTAGCTTGCATCCTTCCTCTGATCACTTCAAGACTTCCTACTCCACACTCTCCTCCTCCAGAACTCTGTCTGAATCCATCATTATTGTGCACTCTGCCCATACCATACTCATAAGTGACAGAGTCCAGCACCAGCAGAGTGCCATCACCAGCAATGAAGGAAGAGATGCTACTAGTAGTAAATGTGTTGGGAATTATGGGGACCAGTTGAACTGAGCAATCTATAAGTCCATGATAATGTGTTCAGAATCAACTATTATACTGTAAGCTACTCACTTCTCTGGAGTGTGCTGTCATTTTCACACTCCCTCTCCTCCACTAAGTAAGTGCTGAAGTCTCCAGCACAACTCTCAGAGCAAGAGCCATTAGAGGATCTGACTCTCTATGTATCTCCTTCTCCACTTCTACTGATGGTGACCACCTCCTCCAGAGCTGATAGTTGATCAAGTGGTCCACTTACTATCAGCAAAGCTCCCACTAAAACCACCACCACATTACCACAACCCATTATCTATCTCCACATGCACTACATGTAGCTATAAATAAACTCCTTGATGAGGTTATAGCTTCAGCAATACCAATACTCAACTAAATACTCAACTATAGTCCTGTCATGGCCACACGTACGTGCACATGTTTTTCCCAAAATAAGATTTTAATAGTCTGTTATGATAATAGCTGTAGTCCATATTATGACTATATCTTGCATAGCAAGAAGCATTCTATTGTACCAGCTAAAGTCAATGAGTCAAGGTATATGCAGTTATTATGCAGATGTCTTTATTGACAGTTTTGGTGATATTGAGTGGAACATTTGCTGAATTATCGGCTCAGGAGGAGAGGACTGCTGTGACAGTTACCAGAAGTGGATATGGAGACATTTTTAGAGTTATTTTCTCTGGAGGTTCTTGCAATGATACCAGTTGTACTCTGAATTTCAGCACTTACTTAGTGGAAGAGAGAGAATGCAAAAATGATATCACACTCCAGAGAAGTGAGTGATGATTAAATCCTATAGCTATAGCTGCATGACAACAAGATGAATCTCTTTCTTCAGATTGTTCGGTTCAGCTGGTCCCCATAATTGCCAACACACTTACTACTGGTAGCATCTCTTCCTTCATTGCTGGTGATGGGACACTGATGGTGCTGGACTCTGTCACTAATGAGTATGGTGTGGGCGAAGTGCGCAAAAAGAGTGGTAATTTAGAGAGACAGACCTCTGGAGGAGGAGAGTGTAGAGTAGGAAGTCTTGAAGTGATTAGAGGAAGAACACAAGCTACTCAAATAGATCACAGTGGATTCTCCATTATGACTAGTTCTATGGGAATCACCATCAGGGTGAGAAGAGATGCCTATAGCTACTTATAGCATTGCTGTGTTGTATGGTGGCTCTCAGTGGTACCTATCGTAGTGACTGTGCATGGATCTCAAGCAATTGACTGTATTTATAACTGCTATGTATTAGGTGGTCACTGCTAACCTTCCATTCAATCGGACGGATTATGATGGGGAAGTGTTCCGTATGAATATAGTGTGTGATGATAATCATTTGGTGGACTGTGTCTTCTTTAAGTTGAATGGAACCACTGATCTCAGGAAAGGTAGGTCAGGTAGCTAACTATAGAACATATTAAACATGCACATGCATAACTTCTAGCTAATGATAAATTGTGATTCTAATAGGGAAATTTGGTCTGGTGCCTCCTATTCGACCCCTTGACATCAACAATTACTGCCTCATAGCAACAACACAACCACCAAGCAGCACCACACCCTCTGATACTCCAAACCCAGCATCAGCGAGTACAGATGATACGACTTCAGAACCCTTTACCTTCTTCAGCTCGGGTGATGATATGATGTTTGAGTCAGTAAACTCAACAGAAATGATAGGAGGTGATAAGAATATGACAGATTTCTTGAATGCAACGACCACAACTGATGGCAGCATCAGTGGTAATTCTCTCCTCATGTACATCCTGATAGGAGGAGAGTGTGGTACAGGACTACTTGCTGGCCTTATCTTTTTAACGTGCATCATACAATGTCGGGTTGCTTACAAGAAATCAAAGTCAAAAAAATCTCGTACTTTGGAGCTTTGGGAAAATAGCCACGGATTATCAACTGGTCATTCAAGACATAAACAAGGTATGTAGCTAGGCTGCTACATGTGTCTATAATCCCATTATGCTATGCTACTTTATTATACTGGTAGCTATCCATCATAATAGTTATTATAAACTCAAATGTTTTCAATAGATGTTGACACACGAGCTTACGAAACGGTTGTCTTATCTTCCCAACAACCTCAGCCAGAGCAGTCTAGCCTAAAGGAACATGGGAGACATGCCAAAGGTATAATTTGAACTACGTAGCTAGCAAAGCTAACCTGCAGCTAAAATAGTACAGTGGCCCTTTCGAACATGGGCACCCTTGGGACCCAGCCTTTTAGAGAGGTTATTGGATAACTCTTTTGGAAGTTATTTATAATACAAAGGTTTTAGATCATCCTCTGTTGGGAGATTTGAACTTCAGATGGTTGGAGCTTACACTGTTAAAAATGCTTTCATGATACAATAATGCTTTTGTCCTGCAGATAAACATTACATAACTCAAGAGAACCCAGCGTACGTGAGAACCGGCAGTTTGGGAGCAGCAAGAGAGGTGGAATCTGGTGAGAGTGAATTGGAGGATTACACATATGTACGTGTGCATCGTCATTAACTTTGCAGGAACCAGAATCTTCATGCATGCTATGTGTTCTAAATACTATAGCTACAGCTAGTTGAGTGCCACAACTAATTGTTAATATGTAGACATTTGCACTAGATCATTCCATGGTACCAAAGTAGCTCATACATCATGAAATTGTTTATAATTATGTATATACAAGCCAATCTTCCCTATAGGTCTTCTGTATGAGGTAAAGGGTCCAGGAAGGACCCTGGAGGTTAGCTATTATAAATTATGCTACTAGAATGTGGTAAAATAGCTGAAGGAGGTTATGCTATGAGGCATAATGTATAGCTAATTATTCTCTATCATAATAAATTATGGAGCATGTTAGTAGGTAACTATAATAATAATTGCTTAGCTTACCTCCTTGGGATCATGTGATTAGTGAAAAGTACACAGCCTGCAGTGGAGCATCCTTTTTGGGATTCACTATCACATCATGTTTATGTAAACTGCTGTGAGATGTGTGTATTAAAAGTCACGACATACTGTAATTTAAGGATTGGTAGAGAGCTTCAAGTCTTGTGTGGTAACTGGCAAGCTAGCTAGTAGCTAGCTAATATGATCATGGATTCTGGTAGACTCTCATGGAGTGTGGTAGCTTTAGTGACAGCATTACTGATGCCAAGTGGAAGTTTTGTTGAAGTGTCAGCTCTGAAGGAGGTGGTCACCATCAGTAGAAGTGGAGAAGGAGATACATATAGAGTCAGATCCTCTGATGGCTCTTGCTCTGATGAGAGTTGTGCTGGAGACTTCAGCACTTACTTAGTGGAAGAGAGGGAGTGTGAAAATGACAGCACACTCCAGAGAAGTGAGTAGCTTACAGTATAATAGTTGATTCATTTCTCTTGAACACATTAATATTATCATGGACTTATAGATTGCTCAGTTCAACTGGTCCCCATAACTCCCAACACATTTACTACTAGTAGCATCTCTTCCTTCATTGCTGGTAATGGGACTCTGATGGTGCTGGACTCTGTCACTAATGAGTATGGTGTGGGCAGAGTGCGTAAAAAGAGTGGTAATTTAGAGAAACAGGATTCTGGAGGAGGAGAGTGTAGAGTAGGAATAATCTGGCGCAGCCAGCCCCGAGCGCCGAAGGCGCGAGGGTCTGGAGACACATAATACTTGGACTTGTTCATTTAGCAAGAAATCTGCTAATTGTCTGTCTGTCACGCCTTGATATCTAGGAGCTAGCGCACTTACCACAGTTCAAACAGCTACGAGCACACAGCAGCTGAAAAGTTATTCATTTAAAAAAAGCGAAATCCTTCAATTCCGTGCCGTCTTTGAAAAAAACGTGCATTCCTATACTATGACTGCCTATACTCCATATAATGCACACTCCATACTGCCGACCATTACCTACTTTATGTTCAGGCTTAAGGGTGAGCTGATCTGCATCTGTTTAGTGTAGAGCAACAGTATAATTAGCTGGAGTGTCTTTAGTGACAAGTTTACGATGGTGTTCAAGCTTTATGTAGCCATTAGCTACCTCTCCAAGCATGTGGACTCTGTAGTAGAAACATGCTAGCTAGCTCAACTGCTTTATAAATGATTGGAAATGAATGATAATACCTCCTGCTCATCAGTTATCTACTCAATATCTGTCAATACTTGCTATAACTAAGCATTTTCAGTGTGTGCTGAGGGTTAGCACTTTAGTGCTTTTCATTTAGGCATGCAGTTACATTACAGGGGTGTATCCACAGAATTTTGAGTGGCCCGGTGTGCTTGTACATGGGATCACCATGCCCACTTTATCCTTTACCCACTTATCAGAAGGATGCTAATGTGATCATGATTCTTGAAGGTTCATATAATCACTTAGCTAACTCTGCAGGCATGGGATGAAATTATAATTATTAATTGGATAATAAAAGTGGTCTGGTGAAAACTGGACCAACCGGAGTGGTGGATACACCCCTGCATTAACTAGTACTCACCCTGATGATGATTCCCATAGAACTAGTTAGCTATAATGGAGAATCCACTATGATCTATTTGAGTAGCTTGTGTCCTTCCTCTAATCACTTCAAGACTTCCTACTCTACACTCTCCTCCTCCAGGAGTCTGTCTGATTCCATCATTACTGTGTACTCTGCCCACACCATACTCATTAGTGACAGAGTCCAGCACCATCAGAGTCCCATCACCAGCAATGAAGGAAGAGATGCTACTAGTAGTAAATGTGTTGGGAATTATGGGGACCAGCTGAACTGAGCAATCTATAAGTCCATGATATAGCAAGCTCTTATAATGTGCAAGAGAGATGAATGAGAATTAGCTAGCTATACTACTCGCTTCTCTGGAGTGAGTCTGTGTGGTGTCATTTTCACACTCCCTCTGTCTCCTCCACTAAGTAAGTGCTGAAGTCTCCAGCACAACTCTCATTAAAGCAAGAACCTTCAGAGGAACTGACTCTAAATATATCCCCATTTCCACCTCCCCTTGAGCTGATAGTTCAACAAATCTTCTACTTGCTATCAGCAATGCTGTCACTAAAAAAGCTACCACACTACAAGACTCCATGATCTACCTACAAACCCCAATATAACTACTGAGAAACGGCTCTGCTTATAGTGTTATTAAAGTATGGAAATGTGGAAATTCCCAAAGATGAAATTATAAAATATCAATATCAATTAAGCCGCCGCCTCAAACCCAACATGATGATGCCTAGTCAATTGATTCATCAATCTATCAACAAACTAATAGAAAAGTACTTCCAATTAAAACATGCCCCCTGTGTGCACCTGTTGTCATAAAAAAAGTCAAACAATAAACCAATCAGGTATAGTAAAAGGAACCTTTGTTATTACAATAAATTTCATCTCTTTACTAACTATAGCTAACTATTACCAATTCTCCATCAGATTTGCACCCATTGACCTCTGAATATCTGATTGCATTGTTACAAGTAGCTATTTCAGGGGGAAACATTGATGAATGATGTAGGGATGACTTAGATCAGGTATGAAAAAGATTAGGAACAAGGGATGAATGGACAGGATTATGCAAGGATGAAGTTGAGTATATGCCATGGCATGTCGCTTGATAATAATATCCTTCATTCCCACATGAAGTCATCTCTCACTATTCTCAGATCATAGCTAGTGTATTCTTGCTCGTGGTTGTTCATAGAAGAACCAGAACAGCTTTTAGTAGCTACTGAACTCCATGCAGCAGCTAACGAAGTCTGCATCGTTAGAGAGTAGCAGCTATAAGTGCTCTATCTGACAGTTATTGTTATTAGCTACAACTAAGCCATCACTATCATATAGGATTGGCCTAGCTGTTGTGTTATTCCAGCATAATTTTGAGAATAGTAAACCTTTGTAGCATAATGGAATAATTCTAGAATAATTGGAAAGTTTGGGGGAATAATTAGCTAAAATAAAAATTGGCTTGGCTATTGATATTATTATTTTGTTGGATCAATTTCACAGGTAATGTTTACATGTGCCGGAATAAACGGAGGTTTTGGGAGAATAATTAGCTACCAAACTTTTTGAGAGTATAAAAGGGAAGAAATTGGGAATAATATGGCAGGGCCTACTATGTATGTAGCTGGATGTAGAGATAAATAGTGCAGATGAGAACTCGTATAGATATCTATATAGAACTGTACAATGTGTTGATGTCTTTTTCTCTGTTCCTTTCAGCATGTGACTCTCGTATGCTGGGTTCACATGATGCATGACTCACATATGCTGAGTTCACCTCAGTCCTGCATGGTGTATGACTCGCATATGCTGGGTTCACCTCAGTCCTGCATGGTGTAGGACTTATATCAGTGACTTCATTCAAATCCAGTCGTCCACTGCATGTATATAGAGAGTTAGCTATGAATGTTGACTGGCTTACATAGCTATGGTTAATCGTCCATTAGCTATTAATATTCATAACATGCATGCATACCTTTGCTGGAGCTTGTTCGTCTTGACTTTCATGCAGAAGATCACAGTTAGCAGTAAAATGACTACCAGCAGGAGCAGAAGAATGGCCACTCCAGCAGCTATTATGAATCCCTTGGCTATAAGTACTGTGCAACAATAATCAGGGAGGCCACATGTCATCTCACAATCAGTATTATTGCAAGGACTAAAAAATTTTGTAAGAACATCTGCTATATTATTTTCACACTCCATGGTTGGGGCTACACTATGCAGCTGGTTGCACACTGAATTGATATAACTAGCTTGAGCCTAGTTGGTTGGCTCTCACTAACTAACGAAAAGACACAGTAGGTACAAATACAGCTAGGATAGCTATAATATTCGATCATGTAGCTAGCTGCTAGCCAGCTGACTGGGTTTGAAGTGCAGCTATAGCACCTGTTAAACTAGCTTGACTGCTGCTATAGCCAGATAATATAGTTAGGACTGACATTGATCAATACATGAATAGGATGCATGCGATAAGGAAGAGTGAGTATAGTCTTTATAAGGTAAACATGGCTAAGTGCTATTAGAAACATCCATACAAAATGTATTATTAGAAGTGATAGTTAATTAGCTATTGCTATCAGAAACATCCATACAAAAGTATAAAATATGTGCATCTAGAATGATATTCCCAAGTGACTCCATTTGGAAGTTTACAGTTTGTGTTGTAGAGCAACAGTAAAGTATGAGAGTAAAAACATTTCTTCTAAATGAAAGAGTGATGTAGGCTTGAGTACATGACTATAAAAAGTACGGAAACAAGGTGCTGGCTATGTACTGACCCTACATCGCTGCATGGACTGCTCTGCTAACTGTCATAAAATTGACATAAACCCTACATTGCTGCAAGGTGTAGCCAAAAAGGATAGTATGGCAGCTGATAGTTGATCAAATGGTCCACTTGCTATCAGCAAAGCTCCCACTAAAACCACCACCAGATATCCACCACAACCCATCATCATCTATCAACATGCACTATCATTAGCAATTAGCTTGAGCAATGGTCATGTACATATAAAATCTCTCCTTAATAGCTAGCTTAATATAATAACTCCTCTAGTGTGCTTTAGTGTGGCCACATGCTTCAGCCCATACATGTTCTTCCCAAAATCATATTTGAATAGTCTGTTATGATAGCTACAAGCTAGCTGTAGTCCAAGTTATGACTATCCTGCATAGCAGTCATAACAGAGGCATTCTTACTATTGTACCAGCTAAAGTCAATGAGTCAGTTATGATGCAGATGTCTTTATTGATTTCTCTGGAATGTGCTATCATTTTTGCATTCTCAGTAGCTAATAATGAGCTAACTAAGTGCTGGAGTTCAGAGCACAACTGGTATACGTATCATTGCGAGAATCTCCAGAAAAAATGATTCTAATAATGTCTCCATATCCACTTCTGGTAACTGTCACAGCTAGCAGTCCTCTCCTCCTGAGCTGATATAACTCAGCAAACTTTCCACTCAATATCACCAATGCCGTGAGTAATCAATTCAACCAGATAAATCTTTCTTCAGATTATTCAGTTCAGTTGGTTCCTTGACTTGCCTACACATTTACTACTAGTATGTATGTAGCATCTCTTCCTTCATTGCTAGTGTGTAGAATAGGATGTTGACGTCTTGAGGGGATCAGAAGAAGAATGCAAGCTACTCAGATAGATCACAGTGGATTCTCTGTTGTAGCTAATGTGTGTCTGTTTCTTGTTCACAGTAGAGCTACAATAGCTAGTTATGAGTACTAAACTCTGTCACAGAGAAACGTATTGTACTAGCTAATTGAGTCTGATGGGTCATGCATCATTATATATATAGAGAGAGAGACCTTTATCTGGATGATAGCTAGCTAGCTAGCTGGATCATTGACAAGTTTATGAATAACTGGATTCTGGCTGAGAACTCCTGTAGTCAAGATAAATCCTCCACAACTAGCTATACACTTATAATTATATCTACTCACCAACACAAAATAATGACAGTACATGTATAAACACAGTTAGTTATTTGAAACAAGTCAGAAGTTTTCAGATCCATTAATCTAACTCTTCCTGATTATGGACTGTTGCTTTCAGTGTATGACTCACGTATGCTGGGTTCACAGCAGTCCTGCAGTGTTGTTCTGGAACGGCATAAATCAGAGGGGGAAAAAATTACCACCTAATCCTCTCAATGTCATTCTTACAGAAGTTAGCTATCTCATTCCATTGGCTATAACTAACTAATGATTCATGTACAAAATTTAGCAGCCTGGGATGTATTTTTCACACCATAGAGATGATGAGAGAATTGCATAAGCTGCATTTTTTATTTTTTCATAGAGTTATGGAACTAGCTAGCTTTACCTTCTCTCCAACTCCTCTCCACTGTGACATTTTTAGACTCCGAATTCGGAAGATTATTAATGTTTTCATAGTACACTGTAGCAATGTCGTCTTCTTTATCTGCATGTATGGAGTAATGCAAGCATGCAAAGATCTTACTTCATTTTTATAGTTGGCAAACTTGACTCACTGGTCTTCACGGAGCATTTGTAACAAATTAATCCGATGCACAGGGTGGAGATGAGACAGAGGAGTAGTCCTATCCCACACCCAGCCCCTATCAAGATGTACTCAAGGATCTGATCACCAAGAGGTCCACCATCACCACCTGTTGCGGTTGCTGTGACTGCTGTGAAGGAAGAGACTATTCCCATGGAGATAGAGGCCATTGTTGTGCTCGATGGCTCTGTTGTAGAAGAGGAATGGAGTAGTGGAGTGGGAGACACCCGCCCACTAAATTTCTCTATACAAATATGTAGCCATAGTTAGTAACAGTTTCTCATGTATAATAGCTAGCTACCTTCCCTGAGATCAGTGGTTCCATTCAACTTAAAGAAGATGCAGTTCACCAAATCATTGTTATCACACACTATATTCATACGGAACACTTCCCCATCATAATCCGTCCGATTGTATGTAAGGTTATCAGTGACCACCTGTGGGTAAGAATCTTATAATTTAGGCATGCAGTTACATTAACTAGTACTCACCCTGATGGTGATTCCCATAGAACTAGTTATAATAGAGAATCCACTGTGATCTATTTGAGTAGTTTGTGTTCTTCCTCTGATCACTTCAAGATTTCCTATTCCACACTCTCCTCCTTCAGGAGTCTGTATCTCTGAATTACCACTCTCTCTGTGCACTCTCCCCACACTATACTCATTAGTGACAGAGTCCAGCACCATCAGAGTCCCATTACCAGCAATGAAGGAAGAGATGCTACTAGTAGTAAATGTGTTGAAAATTATGGGGACCAGTTGAACCGAACAATCTATAAGTCATATGATAGCAATGTGTAGAGAAATAAATCATCTAGCTATTCACTTCTCTGGAGTGTGGTGTCATTTTCACACACTCTCTCCTCCACTAAGTAAGTGGTGAAGTTTCGATCACAACTCTCATTATGACAAGAGCCGTCAGAGGAACTGATTTTAGCAATGTCTCCTTCTCCACTTCGAATTCTGCTGATGCTGACCACCTCCTTTTGAGCCAATAGTTCAATAAAACTTCCACTTGCTATCAGCAATGCTGTCACTAAGACCACTACCATGTTATGTAGTGATCCACCACAACCCATTATCAAGAAATAAACTCCTTGACGAAATTAGCAATTAGTTTGAGTATTAAACTCTGTATGGCCACACATTCACATGCATCAGCCGATATGTGTTCTTCCCAAAATTAGTCTGTTATGATAATAGCTGTAGTCCATATTAATATTATGACTATATCTTGCATAGCAACCATAAACAGAAGCATTCTATTGTAGCTACCAGCTAAAGTCAATGAGTCAAGATTATATATGCAGTTATTATGCAGATGTCTTTAGTGACAGCTTTGGTGATATTGAGTGGAACGTTTGCTGAACTATCGGCTCAGGAGGAGAGGACTGCTGTGACAGTTACCAGAAGTGGATATGGAGACATTGTTAGAGTTATTTTCTCTGGAGGTTCTTGCAATGATACCAGTTGTGCTCTGAACTCCAGCACTTACTTGGTGGAGGAGAGAGAATGCAAAAATGATATCACACTCCAGAAAAGTGAGTGATGATTAAATCCTATAGCTATAGCTGCATGACAACAAGATGAATCTCTTTCTTCAGACTGTTCGGTTCAACTGGTCCCCATAATTCCCAACACATTTACTACTGGTAGCATCTCTTCCTTCATTGCTGGTGATGGGACTCTGATGGTGCTGGACTCTGTCACTAATGAGTATGGTGTGGGCAGAGTGCACAGTAATGATGGAATCAGACAGACTCCTGAAGGAGGAGAGTGTAGAGTAGGAAGTCTTGAAGTGATGAGAGGAAGGACACAAGCTACTCAGATAGATCACAGTGGATTCTCCATTATAACTACTTTTACAGGAATCACCATCAGGGTGAGAAGAGATATAGCAACATTGCTGTGTTGTATGGTGGCTCTCAGTGGTACCTATCGTAGTGACTGTGCATGGATCTCAAGCAATTGATTATTTTTTATAACCGCTATGTATTACGCAGGTGGTCACTGCTAACCTTACATACAATTGGATGGATTATGATGGGGAAGTGTTCCGTATGAATATAGTGTGTGATGCCAATACAAATGTAGACTGTGTCTTCTTTAAATTGAATGGAACCACTGATCTCACAAGAGGTAGGTCTGGTAGCTAACTATAGCACATATTAAACTGTGATTCTAATAGAGAAATTTGGTCTGGTGCCTCTCCTTCACATCAACAATTACTGCCTTGTAGCAACAACACGACCACCAAGCAGCACCACACCCTCTGATACTGCAACAACAGATGATGACTCAACATCAGTGAGTACAGATAATACGACTTCAGAACCCTTTACCTTCTTCAACTCAAGTGATGATATGATGTTTGAGTCAGTAAACTCGACAGAAATGATAGGAGGTGATGAGAATATGACGGATTTCTTGAATGCAACGACCACGACTGATGGCAGCATTAGTGGCAATTCTCTCCTCATGTACATCCTGATAGGAGGAGGGTGTGGTACAGGACTACTGGCTGGCCTTATCTTTTTGATGTGCATTATACAATGTCGGGTCGCTTACAAGAAATCAAAGTCAAAAAAATCTCGTACTTTGGAGCTTTGGGAAAATAGCCAAGGATTATCAACTGGTCATAAACAAGGTATGTAGCTAGGCTGTCACATGTGCTATCCTAGTTATTATAAACTCAAATTATCTTTTTCAATAGATGTTGACACACGAGCTTATGAAACGGTTGTCTTATCTTCCCAACAACCTCAGCCAGAGCAGTCATTGACAACTAGCCTAAAGGAACATGGGAGACATGCCAAAGGTATAGTTTGAACTAGCTAGCTAGCTAACCTGCAGCTAAAAATAGTACAATGGAACCTTCGAATAATGGACACCCTTCCTTGGGACCCAGCCTTTTATCCTTTGTAGAAAGGTTATCGGATAACTCTTTGGAGGTTATTTATAATACTTAAGGTATAGCTATATACTGAGATTTGAACTTTTGGAGCTTACACTGTCAAATGATACAATAATGCTTTTGTCCTGCAGATCAACATTACATAACTCAGGAGAACCCAGCGTACGCAAGAACTGGCAGTTTGGGAGCAGCAAGAGAGGTGGAATCTGGTGAGAGCGAATCGGAGGATTACACATATGTACGTGTGCATCGTCATTAACTCTGCAGGAACCAGAATCTTCATGTGTCCTAGATACTATAGATTACAGCTAGTTGAGTGCCACAACTAATTGTATAGACATTTGCAATGGATCATTCAGTACCAAAGTAGCTAATCGCGAAATTATTTATAATTATGTGTATATATAGTTACAAGCCAATCTTCCCTGGGTCTTCTGTATGAGGTAAAGGGTCCAGGAAGGAGGTTAGCTATTATAAATTATGCTATAGGTAATGTGGCAAAATTTACTGAAGGAGGTTATGAGGCATAATGACTTTACACAGTAATGTGGTCCTTAGCTTTGGTATTCTCTATCATATGGACCATGTTAGTAGGTAACACTCTGCTTAGCTCATGTGATTAGTGATTGGAAAGCACAAAAGTACACAAGCTGCAGTGGAGCATCCTTTTTGGGATTCACTATCGCATCATGTTTATGTAAACTGAGAGATATGTGTGTATTAAAATATTAGCTATACTGTAAGGATTGGTAGAGAGCTTCAAGTCTTGTGTGATAACTAACTGGCTAGCTAGTAACTAGCTGACATGATTATGGATTCTGGTAGACTCTCATGGAGTGTGGTAGCTTTACTGACAGCATTGCTGATAGCAAGTGGTGAACTATTGGCTCAAAAGGAGGTGGTCAGCATCAGCAGAATTCGAAGTGGAGAAGGAGACATTGCTAAAATCAGTTCCTCTGACGGCTCTTGTCATAATGAGAGTTGTGCTGGAAACTTCACCACTTACTTAGTGGAGGAGAGAGTGTGTGAAAATGACACCACACTCCAGAGAAGTGAATAGCTAGATGATTTATTTCTCTACACATTGCTATCATATGACTTATAGATTGTTCGGTTCAACTGGTCCCCATAATTTTCAACACATTTACTACTAGTAGCATCTCTTCCTTCATTGCTGGTAATGGGACTCTGATGGTGCTGGACTCTGCCACTAATGAGTATAGTGTGGGGAGAGTGCACAGAGAGAGTGGTAATTCAGAGATACAGACTCCTGAAGGAGGAGAGTGTGGAATAGGAAACCTTGAAGTGATCAGAGGAAGAACACAAACTACTCAAATAGATCACAGTGGATTCTCTATTATAACTAGTTCTATGGGAATCACCATCAGGGTGAGTATTAGTTAATGTAACTGCATGCCTAAATTATAAGATTCTTACCCACAGGTGGTCACTGATAACCTTACATACAATCGGACGGATTATGATGGGGAAGTGTTCCGTATGAATATAGTGTGTGATAACAATGATTTGGTGAACTGCGTCTTCTTTAAGTTGAATGGAACCACTGATCTCAGGGAAGGTAGCTAGCTATTATACATGAGAAACTGTTACTAACTATGGCTACATATTTGTATAGAGAAATTTGGTGGGCGGGTGTCTCCCTCTCCACTACTCAATTCCTCTTCTACAACAGAGCCATCAAGCACAACAATGGCCTCTATCTCCATGGGAACAGTCTCTTCCTTCACGGCAGTCACAGCAACCGCAACAGGTGGTGGTGGTGGACCTCTTGGTGGTGATCAGATCCTTGAGTACATCTTGATAGGGGCTGGGTGTGGGATAGGACTGCTCCTCTGTCTCATTTCAACCCTGTGCATCGGTATATGCTGCCTCTCTCTCAAGAGCAAGCACCAAAGAGAATCGGTACTCAACATGGAGATACCAGCAGTCCAGGAAGAAAGTGAGTTTTCCAACATTAATTTTCTTTTAGAGTTTTAGAGTTTATGCATACTCAACTGACAGAGATGTTTTGGGAATTACTGTGTAAGTAAATTGTTCACAACACAAAATCATAGCAGACATAGCAGTTTATACAAAGTGTAGCTACACATCTGCTCAATTAAAGGGGGGAAGGCTAATAGGTAATAGCTTATTATAATTAAAGAACTATAGGTTAGCTAGATCACTATGTCCATGTTTTCTTGGAAGTTTTAGGAGAAAAAAGGTATCATGATTATTTATACACAGCTATACATGATATGAGTATTTAACAAAATCATAACATGCTAAATCTAAGCAGAACATTACATAGCTAGTATACCATTCACTTTCAATATGCTGTAAACTCCCAGTATGTGTATAATCCTATGTAACTTGTCTATATGGGGTTGATATATCAGTAGTGTTTTGTTAAGTAGGTAGCTACATTACTACATAATCATTACACAGTTGTTGATTAGGAGGAGTAGCTATAAGATCATGCCTTAAGGCAAGCAGGGGTATATTATTATACCAATTGTGTACCATTTATGGGAACTTGGTTATAACTACTGCCTTAGGAGCAAGCAAGCATGGATGCCTATAGGAGCCCTGGAGTATAGCATGCAGGAACAGTATGGTCCATAGCCATACGGGAGTTAAATTATAGCCTATACTCCATGGTACTTGTGTCATGATGGTATTTAGCTATATAATGCGCATGGTAAACTTTCAGGTCACTACCAGATGCAGAATCCGACCTACACTCAGAACAACGAGACCACCTCAGCCGTTGGTGCAGAAACCAACACAGAACAGCCCACAGAAAGAGAAGGAGGAGGAGAAGAAGAAGGAGGAGGAGGTGAGAGGGATACTGCCTGATACTGAGTTAGTCTATAGGGGAATTAGACCTACAACTCCACACCATATAGTTATCATGAAACATGCCTCAATAGCTTATGCATATTATCATGAAACATCCCTTAATAGCTTATACATATTATCATGAAACATCCCTTAATTCGTGACGATATTGGCTAATAAGTGTTATGGTGTGCAGTAAGCTACCCTGGGATCAAGAAAAGGAATGAAACAGTGGAAAGTTCAGATTTGGGTTTGGTAAAATCTGCGGGTGTATGCTTAGCCAGTTTTAAAAAATCAGCTCCAAAAGGTCAAAGATCAGACCAATCCTTTCTTTTTATTAGATCACATGTATGCCATGGTTGAAGACGCTCAAGCTGAAGTTGCAGAGGTGAAACGTAAGGAAGAGAGGCAGAGAAAGTTCCAGTACGCCAGCATTACCTTTGATACCTTTAAACCAACAGAAAAACGCACTCCTTCTGTTTACCAGCCTGAACCAGACTGTGAGCACCAAGAACATGGTCGTCTCTCAAGTTTTAGGACGAGTGACTATAACCCCTCAGCCGATCGTGTTGAGCTGGCTCGTAGCTATGAAATTGTTTCACTGATCCCTATAGCAGATCAGGCCAGGAAGAAGGATGAGTGGAGAGATGCTGGTGGTCAAGAAGAATATCATAAACTGACTCGGCAGGGGAGCAAAATGAAGGGATATACTCAGAGAAATTTCTCTATTTCGAATACGAATCATCCCGCAAGCAAAGATTATGCCCAACTTCAAATGCAGATGAAACCACTGCCACGGGAAGAAGAAATAAAACTACCTCCACGCACAACATTGCAGGGAGAAGAAATAAAACCTCCGCCACATGCACTTCAGGAAGAAGTAGCCACTAATAAACCTCCGATTATGAAGAGGTCGTTCGTACAAAAGAAGGAGCAGCGAACAATGAATAAGTTCCCGTCTTATTCAGAGGTGCAGAAAGCCAGAGGGCCACCCTTACCTCCTCGATCCGATCCCATCATCATGGTAGACAATGGAGGAGGAATGGAAGAGGAACATTATAAAGTTCCGTCAGTAAGACGCAGCGTTCATGATGCCGATATGGAGCAGGGTATGGATGCTGACGCACAAGGTCACTACGATCATCCTTCCAGTTTGGTGAGAGTGGCATGGTCGTGTGAAAACCTGAAGAAGAAGAGCAGCAGTCAAGAAGGTGGTACTAGCAAGACAATAGTTGTGGGAGGGACCATCTATGATTCTCCTTCCTCCACCCTCATGGTTCGTAGCCAATCGTCTATGATGCAGAACGGGATGCAGGCACCAAGTCAGAGCAATTTGTCCGAGCGCACGATTTCGCAGGATTCTTACATCGAGATGACAGGGAGTCAAGTGAGTTATGAACGACAAAACTATAGCTAATCAGTAACCACGTGTGCATCATAATAACTCACTTGTGTCCCAAACAGCAGAGATAGTCAGTAGCTAGATCTTCAAAGTTTAATATTTTTATGCTGTGTTGTCATTATAAGTATTTGTTTTCAATGATATAACAAGAGGAGCAACATGTTGTCAATACTCAGTATCCCCAAAAGAGGTACTTTCGAGTTTTAAAAGTTTACTGAGAAAAGCAACAGAGACAAGGTTAAACGTTAAAGAACTGATCTGTGAGCTGTGTCATGTGACATCAAATCTAAGTCATTGATCTCGTGGTTTGAAGCTGATCAGTCTAGTGGGGGAAGGCTGGTCACTCAGAGAAGGAGGCTGGTTGGGTATTTCCTGCAAAATAACAAGTGTTGCACATACTAACAGTGTGCAGCATAGTATACTAGTAGTATGAGCATAGTATACAAGTGATACTAGTAGTATGAGCATAGTATACAAGTGTTATACTAGCAGTGTGCACCTACATGTTATACTATGTACCAAGTTTGGCTTGTAGATATTGTGGACTAGTGAAGCTCCAAGGAATGTAGATAAAAGTGCTGAGGCAGCAAAAGTGAGATATCTGGACCATGTCATTCCAGCCGGCATGGTGACCAGTTGGAGAGAGATTATTTAGCTTGTAAGAACTTTAAATGGTGGGTTGATAATTATTATGTGCTATGTGTTAGCTCCTTTGACGTCGTCTGTTTCTTCAGACTGTTGTATAGAAACAGAGTCAGTAGAATTCCTTCTTGCCAATGATCTCTTTTCAGCCTCTAATCTCACAACTGTCTCATCTAAAGTGACACGAAACATGTTTATTATAAGTCCAGACTATCCAGCACTGATACAGATTTCCCCATGCACTCATTTACTCACAAAATGTCTCTTTTCCAACTCTGACATTAATCATGAACCACTCTATGGCGGCCCCACACGCAAAGAACAAGGGAAGACTCTTAAACACACCTAATCTTCTCCACCTCTCCAATAAGACATTCATTATTTTTTTTACATTTCAATATTACATAAAATTCACATAAATAGAAAACATCTCATGTGAACATAGTACTGATGACTGTAGATTGCTTGACCTTTTAAACAGAAAAAAAACAAAAATCTACATAACAACACATGATGACAAGAACAATATCATGAACTGCTTTGGTTCGAGAATTCAAGATTTATCGCCAAGTCTTGGCGGCAACGTTTGAGATCTCTTAACAGTGAGCACCAACTCATTTTCATACTTTTTGAGAAGGGGGTACACGTTGGATGACTTGTGCTCTGGCTGCAACATCACGTCATTCACCTACACAGTAGGAAAAAGCACAAAGATTATATCAGGCCATAAACAAGCAGTGTAGTTCACGTTCTGTTGACTATATCATTCAGCTAGAACTGACTTGTGACTGATATGTTTTGGTAAATTGAATAGATCTCTAATTTCTGATATGAGTTTATCTTAGCTAATAATATCAAACTCACCAAGTGAGTTTTAAGCCTGTGGGCAATACACTTTCAACATCATTATTATTAGCTATCTGGCAATCATGGTGGGTGCTATAATCATGTTGGATTGGGTTTTTGCATCTATGCATCGTGTTTGCTAAAAGTATTTAAAATTCCAAGAAGGCTCAAGTCCCAGGAGGAAACGTATGCAAACATTTACCAAATTCATTCAGTGATGATCACATTGTGTACCTTTACTAATGATATGATGGGAACCACCAACACTATTCACACCATTTCATCATAGTAATAACAGACATTGTTCAGCAGCTGTCTTTACTTTCAGCCTACCTTACAAATCTTATCATAATGCATCAGCCCTCCTCTATCTGAAGGACCTCCTGGCTTCACCGTCTTGACATACACGCCCATATCATACTGTCCGTCAGCAATACTGAAACCAAAGGACACTTCCTCACGATTCTTCTTGATCACAATCGTCTGGAGCACAGTGGACTGGGAGACTCTCATCTTCTTGGTCACCATGGCGTGCTCATGAGGAGGGAGGTCTAACATCTTGGAATGAGACTCTGAATCACTGTCCTGGTCTGAAGAACCAGATTCAACTGCTGCTAGGGCTGACATGACCTTATCAAATTTATCAGCATTGACGATCGTCTCTTTAAATACGCTGATTTGCTGTTCTAGATTCTTATCGGTTACGGGTGTAGAGGAGGAAGACGAGGACATGGGTTTGCGAGGTGGGGGGGAATGGTCTGTTCTATGCCTGTGTTTTGAGTTGGTGTCTGCATTGCCAGCAGCGTGCCTGCGAAGTGAAGAGATTGGAGGAGAGCCTGCTCCAGCATTTGAATTCTTATCGTTGAGATAACCAGATTGGTGAGGGTCTGTGGAAGCCAGGGAAGGAACATTGGGGGGAGTCTCTTTATGCGACTCAGAATGATCTTCCAATCTCAAAATCCCTGTGGAAATATCGTTACCAATATTCATAGCCTCAATGTCATTATTGTATTCTTTTGCTGTTTTTTCATCATTCACGTTCTTATTAGCTGATGAGGATTTAGAAGGCATGGCTGATTCCATTGGGACCTCAGGATGTGGTTGATCGGATGGGGGAGGGGCAGATTCCGAAGAGGGGAGGAGGTGGGGGGAGGAGTTATCACCGGTTGACGGACATGAGTCACCTAAAGTATCCCGATCTGCTGATTCTGGGGGAAGGGGGGAGGGCTCCAAGGGGACCATCTCTACCTCATTATTTACTGGAGAAGCAGCAAGGACAGATAGTTCTGAATCTTTAGAAGTCATCTCTTCCGCCTTGTCTTCGGTGATCTGATTTGAAGTTTTGATTCCCTCGTCTTCATTTGGCTCTCTCTCTTCTATGTCAACGTCATTTCCTCCCGCTGGAGTTTCTTCTTCAGTTTCTCTCTTCACCGAACTTAATTGGGGAGAACCCTCTTCATTAGTTGAAGATGGCGGTACAGCATTGCCAGAAGGAAGAGAGGGTGGAGGAGGTAAGGGAGCCGCCTTCTCAGTTTTAAACTGCAATTCAGTAAACAAATTATCATCACAAGTACAGTTCTGTAAACTCATGTGACAGCATCAGTAAACTATACAAGTACAGTTCTGTAAATTTCAAATTTACTAGAATCATGTGATAGTGATATACAAGTACAGTTCTGTAAATTTCACAGACAATCCTGGTGGTCACGATCCTATCAAATCAAAATGAAGGAACACATAGATCACATATGTGTACCTGTAAACTGTCCTCCAGACCCTTGAGTTGTTGGGGGTAGGGAGAGATCATCCTATCAGTCTCGGTCGGGGTGATAGGCGACACGCGACCGACTGGTATGTATGGCTTATGCATGGGTCTGTGTGACTTGAAGCCCCACCTCCCTTGACCATTCAGATAAGGCGGGTTCGAGTATTGGGAGGGATGCGGAGGTTTATCAGAGAGCGAGGCCCTTCGCGTCCTGGGCATGTTATGGTGGTTATGTCTCCCTCCTCCATCAAACTCATCGTACATAGACAACTCGTCATCAGTGGAACTATCCCTCTTTGACCCTCTTCCCACAAACGGGTGCGGGTGTCTACCCACCATTAGATGCAAGTCAGAACCTGATAGACTTTCAGACAAGTGTGGGGAAGGGTGATAGTTCGCCCAGCCGTTTCGACCAGGGAAATGTGGAAGTGGTTGGTTGTTTTCCAAAGCAGGAACTCGATGATGCCAGTGATGAGGGACACCTGATATGCTACTTCCTGTGGGTGTAAATGCACTTCCTGACACCTCGGACGTCGGAGTGAGACGATCAACCAATCTGTTCCCCACGACCCCATGACTTCCCCGCTGGCCTCCATAGGAGGAGGATATAGAGACGTTATCGGGAGTGTTACACCCAGATGCAGATTCCCCAAGAACGGGTTCGAACATGAGTCTTGATCGGAAGTTGGACTTGTGGTAGTGCTGCCCCCTGTATCCCCCCGTTGGTCCCAGTCCTGGTCTGACTAAATTGCTGCTGCCACTACTGCCAAAAGAACCTCTGTACATATGCATGCCCCTGTGATCATGGTAGTGTCCTCGATGCTGAAAGAGGGAGCAAGAGAGAGAGAGAGAGAGAGAGAGAGAGAGAGAGAGAGAGAGAGAGAGTCAAGACACTTCAAATAGACGAATAGAGTCCATACCTTTCCAGTTGGACTGCCACTCTTATGTCTTGACTCTGAATAATAAAATTTAAAAAGGTGAAAAATTTGACTTCCTCTTGATGGATACTAAGACTTACTTCTGCGTGTGGCTGCCTTGCTTATCTTGAGACTGACCACATCACCAGCAGAGTTAAGCATGCGGACTGCCTCCAGCACTGTCTTATTATAAAGTCTCTCTCCATTGATGGCCAGAACCCGATCACCCACTTTGAGGGTTCCAGTCCTGCAAGAAACAATAAAAAGGTAATTTACTAGAGATTACTGAGGTCAAAGTAACTGATTTACTAGGATCAAACAAACTAGATTTTTCTAATTTACTAGAGATTACTATAGATTATTATGATGTTACTGACTTGTGAGCGACCCCATCTTCCTTGATCTTTGAGATGACAATGGGGTGACCAGCCTGGTCTCGACTACCAGTCAAAGTGATACCCAAACTCTGTTGGTTCCGCTGAAGCTCCACTGAGTAGATGATAGTCTCAGAGGCTGCGGGGGGAGGGGCTGAAACAGAGGATGTAGATATGCAGTGTCAACATAGTGGAACCTCCGAATAAGGACACTCAAAAGGACAAGGTTCTCTCAATAATTGACAATACCTTAGCATACAAAATAACCTCCGAAAAAAAAAAAGAAAAAAAAAAGAGGACGACCTCTCTACAGAGGACAAAAGGCTGGGTCCCAAGTGTGTCCATTATTTTGGTGTACTTACTGCTCTCTTTGGCAATTGTGAGGGAGACCTCTTCCCCGGCATTCATGAGGATCTGCGCTGCCTCCCTCAGGTTGCAGTTCTCCAGGCTCTGACCATTGATGGCCATGATGACGTCACCAGAGTGAAGCATGCCACTCCTGTAGGCGATACCACCTTTCTTCAGACTGGAGATCCAAATAGTATCCCCTCTTGATCTACTCCCTGTGTGAAGGAGGGAGGGAGGGAGAGAGAGAGAGAGAGAGAGAGAGAGAGAGAGAGAGAGAGAGAGAGAGAGAGAGAGAGAGAGAGAGAGTAACACACACACACACACATACATACATACATACATACATATATACATACATATATAGCTCACCATTAATAGTGATTCCCAAGTTGAGACTGGCTGTTTTCTTCATGCGGACGTTGAAGGTACCTGAGTTTGGAGGAGCTGCGTCCTGCACGTCAAACATCACCTCTATCTCGATCACATTGTCTGCCTCGTGCACCAGCTTCAGCACCTCCTGCAGGGAGTAGCCGTGCACTTTGATCCCATCTATACTCAAAATCTGATCTCGCACTTGAAGCTGACCTAGCCTGGAAGAAGAAGGAAAGTCATTATCATCCCCCAATTACAGGGTTATCCTCTTTCATTGGGATGATTTTTCATCCAATTACAGGGTTATCCTCTTGATTTTTCATTATCATCCCCCAATTATAAGGTTATCCTTACTGGGCTGTTACAATGGTTCTCTTAACGTACTTTGCAGCCGGGCCACCTTCTTCGATGGAGGCGATAGTGATGGGGTACACACCCCTATCCACAGCCCCGCCCTTCAGTCTCATGCCGTAGCCAATTTCATCAGCCTCCAGTTGGACGACCATGGTCTCAGGGTGAGTGGTAATCATGTTAGTAGTGGCAAGCGAAGAATAAGATATCACAGCTAAATAAATTAGTAAGATATTTTTGTGGGGAGAAAATTTTTATGGATTAAGTATATACACTTGTGTACTTTCTGTAGGGAGGAATTTTCGTGTTATGGCATTTTCTGCTAATGCTGGCATCATCATTAGTTGTCATACTGGATGACTTTCTTTGCAATAATATAGCAATTTTAGTGCAACTTACATTGCGAGTCATAAGAGGATGCTGGACGCACACGTGATATGTGAGTGGCAGCGTCACCAGCCACAGCTGCAAATACAGAAGAGAAAAGTGGTTGAATTAAATGCAGCACCTTTCAGAAGTTAAATACAAATTTTACTCTAAATCTGCGGATGTATAAAAGGCAGAGGAGAATATAATGGTCCACTTTCTTTGAAGTTTCTTTATCCAAACAGGGTGGTCCATCCTGCATTTACACTGGAAAGGTATATCGAACTTCGAGCTACACAACCCCATTCCCCTCCCTTTTCTGCCTCACCCTCTGGTGCCTGGGGGAAGTTGTGTGCAGGAATGATCTCCAGCTCCACGTTGAGGTTGCAGTACTTCAACATCCTCTGCACGTCAGCGATTGGCTTGCCCACAAGACTCTCCTTATTTAGCGACAACAGACGGTCCCCACAGTGAAGTGCTCCGCAACGATCTGATATTCCCGCCTGCTTCACCTTGGAGATTATCAGGGGTCCACCCGGAGCAGGGGATTCTTCCAAACTGATTCCCATCGCTGCCCCCTTAGGTTTCAAAAGCTCCACCAATAACTGACCACTGTACTCACTCAAGTCCTCTGCATGTAGAGATCACGTACATGTATAGATCTTCAAATTGTGACATGTCTGTATACATGTACATACCCATGCACATGTCTGTACACATGTACATATACCATGTCACGTCTTGTAACATATACCATGTACATGTCTGTATACATGTACTACACCATGCACATGTCTGTATACATGTACTACACCATGCACATGTCTGTATACACGTACATGTACTACACCATGCACATGCTTGTATACATGTACATACCATGTAAAGTGACATCATACTCAATTTCCAACACACACTCCTCTCCGCTGGCCTTCAAGTGGTTAAGAGCCTCGATCATGGTGGCCTTGGTTACATCGTTCCTGCTGATCTTCAGGATCCTGTCCCCAGCCTTCAGGCAGCCATTTCTATGGACATGCACAGAAATTTAATCATTAATTTTACCGTATCATTGTAACATTATAGCATCCACAAGTTATCTGAGATAACAAGCCACTGTGTGTGTAAATATAGTGCAGTAACGTATGTACGCATATGCAGGAATTGTTGGCCGGATATACAGAATAAAGATTGACCCCACTTCATCCCTGCCCTTATTTACTTACTTTTTTGACCCTAGGCTATACTTTTTTTTCATTTCACAAAAATGTTTTTTTTTTCCCCTTGTAGTGATTATTACTAAATACCCCATGAAAATTTCAACAAGAATTTTCTGTCTTCTTACTTGAATGCCATGGAGCCCACAGCAACATTGGAGACAGTGATGGGTCTGTTCTCTGCCTGTCCTCCGCTCACACTGAATCCAAATCCATTCCTCTCTCTCTTCAGCTTGATGAAAGCTGTCTTCTTGACAGTACCACTGTCAATGTCAGAGCCGGGGAGGGCTTCAAACTCAATTTCAAGGTTGATGACGTTCCCGGAGTTATTGAGAAGTGCATTGGCCTCGCTCTGGTTCAGGTGGTCTGTTGCTGTCCCATTAATGCCACGAATGTGGTCTCCTATTTGGAGAGCACCACTCCTAACAACACAGAGTGTAAATGTATTATTTGTCAATCATAAGAGGATTTTACCCCTAATACATTATCTGTCAATCCACAGCAATAAGAAGGTTTTACCCCTAATACAAAGATTTATATTATCTGTCAATCCACAGCAATAAGAGGTTTTTACCCATAACACAAAGAATGTAAATGGAAGTAACAGACTAGACTGTACTAGCCACCTAGATTGACAACTAATCAACAAGTAGTACTTTCATTTTCAATTGTCTCATGATCAGTCAACACAGAATGCTGGCCAGGGCCGCTAAATCTGTCTAACCACAACCTTTCACCTTGGGGTGCAGGCGTAGACCTTTGTGATGTGATTGGTACATTTTGACAGTTTTGTAACTTTTGTTGCATTAGAATTACAATTTTAGTGACATTCCACCTAATCATACTATTTCAGCCCAACATAATGAACATTAATAGGATTCTTGTCTTTTGTCCAGCCACTTCCCAGCAACGGCTACCCGAAAAAATCTTGTCCAGGAAATTTAATGAAAAACCAAAAAGCATTTCCAGACTCTGAAGGAGTTAATAGGGTGCGGAGGACATATCGGGTCCAAATACAGAAAAAAAGCACTTGAACTCTTTGTATTGTATGCCATGCATTATAGTCATTGTAGATCTTGGCAGGCTTGAATGCTCGGAAAGTTACATCACAGGCCGTTTATATCACCTGTCGAACCTTCAGAGACTGTCATGTCTTGCTACAACACATGTAGTGCAGACAGTACAGACATAGGAACATTCTTTCCTCTTTGAACTAACAGAGAGACTGTTTTGGTGTTGGTAAACCTAGTAATTACTCTGAGTTGGAATAACTTCAAAACCACTATTGTCGCCTTCATCTACCTATTATGAAAGGGGGAAAAAAAGGTTAGCCAATTCAGCTTGAAAGATTATGTGTTTTGAACCCATTCAGTGGTAGTTAGTTGGGAAGTGATGGGTTTTAAGTGGTGAGGTAAACAATAGGTAAGTGGTGATGTAAACAGATTATGTGTGTACTGTCTATTGCATAGGTGGTCCTATTTGTCCTATTTGTCCTATGGTTTACACTGCATTGATTGTATAGGCCATGAAAGGATCAGGTTTCTTAGGTCCTCGTAAGCCACTTTTCTCATTTCTTATGGACTGAAATCAACAGTACATGATATAACTCAGCAGTTGAGAAATTTGGAATTACCCATCAAAGCATAATTGTGTATAATTAGACTTCATATTAAAAACAGAATAATAACGCTATCTAATACACAAGGGGGAGTAGTAGCCATTAATGATACATTAATGCCAGCCATTTGAATCTCCCACAATGGCTTAATTCAATTAGAGAAGAGAGAGGTTGATAGGGTTACTGCTGCTGGAGTAGTAGCCCTTAATGATACATTAATGCCAGCCATTTGAATCTCCCACAATGGCTTAAATTCAATTAGAGAAGAGAGAGGTTAATAGGGTTACTGCTGCTGTTTACGACAATCTGGGTAATCAAAGCTCCTAGACAACCACGAAGACTGGGCGTCATGGAGATCGTGCCTTTTTTCTCCGACCACAGAAAGTCAAAACAGATGAGGTTTCTAACACCTGATTCAGATCAAGCATATGGAATTTCAGCCTCTTCTGGTTAGTGGACTGAGAGCACTGGGGGTATTACTGGTTACCATTCTCAAAGATATTATGTTGTCTCTCATAAGGAACAAGTAAAGGAGAAACTGGGAGGTTCTCTACTTTCAATAGAGAGTTTGCAATGCATCCTTTTTATCATGTCAACAGTGGCCATTTTTGGTGCACAATTAGTATTATGCTCTATGGGGATTGAGCACATCTTTGCAATGTTGATATGGACCGACAAAGTACCCTTAGGTAGTGGTACACGAGATAAAGTATTTCACATTGACTGAACAGACTTTAACGAGAAGGCTGCCCTTGCTACATGGAGTTCCTCAATACAATACTGAGAACTGATTGAGACTAGAGTGTGTATATTGTTTTGAGGGGCTCACTATACTGGATTCGCTAAGGGGATTACATATGGAAGCAAATATGCATTGTAGTAGCAATTAGTGTTCATCTACGTTACTGTATTAAGGACTAATTGTATTAATCAAGGGCCATCAAAGGAGGACAAGCACTTGATTAGTCCAGGAATTAAGAGTGGAGAGAAACCACTAATTAGATACACAAACAGGGGCTTACTTTTCTGCCACTCCACCAGGATGTAGTTGTCCCACATACACAGGTTTATTGCAGTCAGCTCCCCCTGAGAGAGAGAGAGAGAGAGAGAGAGAGAGAGAGAGAGAGAGAGAGAGAGAGAGAGAGAGAGAGAGCAAATAAAGGATGACACTATGAATCTCAGGAAAGTCAAAAAATGACTCTCACTCAATTCAAAAGTAGATTTTGCCACCAGCAAATTATATTTATCTGATGCTTGAAGCTAGTGCCTTTCCAAGAAAACTCATTAGACTCCCTCTCCAAGCACTAATTGCATAGACTCTGAAACTTGGCCAGGAGAACAGAACAAGGAGATAATTGAGAGAGTTATGAAGCTGTTTCTTTCTTCTTCCAAAGAGTACACAAGAGACTGAGGCTATAAAAATCCATTTAGAGAATTTTCATTCTATGATAATAATAAATATGTAACTTGTGATAATGATCACCTGAGCCAGAAAGGCAACCGATTGAGTGAATGTTTATGTATAGTTGGTCTAGCTCTATCAAAGGCTGAGCTGATGGTGTTTTCTCAGAAAAGTTAATTATTGTTGAGTGACCTGGGCAGTAAGCAATTCACAGGTCAGCCAGGGAGGAGCATGGTTCATATCAAATAGAATGTTACGTACGACATTTCTTCTAACCTATTCTTATGAATTGGGCCCATAATTTACCCACACCCCCAATTTCACGGTTCGTTCATAACTTGACCACACCCCCAACTTACCCTTGAGGACCAGCCCCAGAGGTTCACTCTTGTGCTTCAGCAACTCAACGAAGGCCACAGTCTTCCGGAGTTCCTGCAACTGTGAAACCCCACTCTCAGAGGAACACGCCGGCTGATCTCGTCTAGTAGAGGGAAAAAAACAACAACTCAGACATCCATTATTGAAAAGTAGCCTATCAGGGATAGGGGGGCAAATCAAGATTTCTTAAATTTGAGGGGGAGGGGGATAAAATGCCCTTTGCCCCCCTAACATAATGTAATTTTGGGGGGCATATACATTGGTGTAGCCCATAACTTATGATCGGCCATTCCAGTCCCTGCTCCTATTATCATAAACATAATGACTGTAGACACAGTCCATCCATCCCATGGCCTATTCTAATGACACTTTTGGCTCAGGAGGGGGAATAGCTAATGAGAGTGTGATTCAATTAAGTCTGTGTGAAATACGGAGTTGGAGAAAAGCAGTCTTTGAGAGTAAAATGCTGCAGAGAAGTGTGGACAGACTGACATACCTAGTATGAGGATGGCGAGGGGAAGACGGCTCTGCATGGAGAGAGAGAGAGAGAGAGAGAGAGAGAGAGAGAGAGAGAGAGAGAGAGAGAGAGAGAGAGAGAGAGAGAGAGAGAGAGAGAGAGAGAGAGAGAGGTGTTATTATGATAAGTGGGGAAAGATATACATTCCTTCATTGTATAATAAACATCTGCAATATCTGTAGCAATAGGTGTTAATTAGTCTCACACTTTGTGTTAATTGCTCAATGCTAAGCGGGCAGGGGGGTAGTTGAGAGATAAACCAACCAGGTTTGAATGTAGCTAATACTCCTCTCACATGAAATGGCAACACCTAGCTACTTTCCTGAGTTATGTATTAAGCCAACTACAGTATAACTTACCAGAGTCGTTCCTGTCATTGTTCCTGGGCTTGAAACACAGTAAGAGATGAGCCATACCCTTAAAGTTAAGTTACTCCAGTCTATCAGATCTGGACCTTCAGCTAAACCACCTTGGGCTAGGAGGCTGGCTAAGCCTCAAGAAGAGTTCGACATGGTCCTAGGATAAAAAAAATTGCTTTTTTAGAGTAGGCTAGACCGTATTCGTGGCACGTTACACAATGACAGAGGCTCTTTTTACCTCCTATGGCCTACCAATCTTCCAGAGATGTGTAGTCAGCTGGGCACACTCTGTGTCAACAGTCCGTAGGAGCTGCTTCTGGGCTGAGCTTAGTTACTTCAACGCATGAGTCTGTTATCCACCTACACAAAGCTAATTTCATATTCTAACCAGCAAAACAACTTGCACTGTCTTCCTAACGGAGATTTTGTATTAGTATCCGTATGATATCCAAGAGTAAACGGAGCAAGTATCCTGTGCGCACATGTACAGTGCTGTGTATGGAGGGAGAAGATGAGAGTTCAGCTGATTCTGAAGGTCCCCAGACACTCTGTTTCAAGCAGAGGTTGGAGAAATCCACAGGAGGTGAAGTGATGCTGATGGAATGGTCACCAACCATGGACCTGCTGGCAGCAGTTTTCAAGGACCACTCTGTGAGAGCCACAGCCATTGCAGTGCTCAGTTTAATGTGTGTGTGTGCATTTGAAGGTGGCTTTGTATCGGTTATCTTGGCAACGGGTTTGGATGGTTGCACCTGCTAATACCCTCATAACAGCCATTGCTTGGAGACCAGATGGAAAAGGTATAACATTTGCTCTACCCTTTCTTCAATCTGCATCTCTATTACCCTCTCCTTCCCTCCCTCCCCTCCCCCTCCTCCTCTCCCCCCTCTCCTCTCCTCCCCCTCTCCTCCCCTCCCTTCCTCCCTAGTATTGGCTGTTGGGCATAGGGATGGTGTGGTAGGACTGCATGACGTGGAAAATGGCCACACCCTCAATGAATTTGCAGCTGGTGCTGCGATTACCAGTCTGCATTGGACCAAACTCACTGAAGAAGGAGAAAGGTGATTAACCAGTTATAATAATTATGGCTAAATAAGGTGTCTGTCTGTCTGTCTCTCTCCTGTTGTTTGTCTGTCTATCTGTTCGTCTAAACAAAAACCAACTGCATATGCCTTTGTAGTTCATTAACTTAACACTGAGTTCTAGACAAGTTCTTATTTTGCAGCAGTACTTCAATGGAAGGTGTGTCTTACAAGGAGAAGTGGTCTCATTTCCTGCCTCCGCTTCCCTCAGTAGAAAACAGGTATAATAAACAAATTATATTAGGTTTCTGTTGTGTTGATTACTTGCATCATTGAGCGAGTTTTGTTCAGAGTTGCACATGCTCAGTAGCTTGACATAGCTATATATGGTCAAGCATAATAAGCGACAACATTAACAACAACATTGACAACCACATTAACAACAACAATAACAACAGTAACAACAACAATAATAAATATGTCAAGTTGAAGTACGTAAAATAACATACAATACGTGTGATATAACACAGCACAAAATAATACCAAATAGTAAGAAAATGAAAAGTGCACCTGCTAAGACCCAGAGGCATATATACATAGTGAGGGGGTTGCTTGCTTGACATTGTACTTTTAACTGTTGCACTTCAATTTCATATTTCATTTCCACGTCATACTCTTCATCTTCATCTTTGGTCAAAGCTAGAACCATGTCCTGCGACTGCGCGATGGTCAAGTTGCATTTATTTGTTCCTTTTCCTTTATCAGGGACAGAACAGGACACTGGATAGTCACTTCCGTCGTAATAATACTCGGTGCCGTTGATACGATAGGATATAATGGCGTCTTCTTCTTGCAGCGTAGTATTCACCACTGTAAATTTGTAGGATTGTGAGATGTCGGAAACTAATGGGTGTGGTTGGCCATCTGGTGTTATGCATAAGCATTGGGGCAGTCTGCAAGGATTTGCATGCTCAAATTCACTCAGGTTCTTTAAAAAACTCGTGAAAGACTCGTGAGTGTTGAATAGGTATACCTCCACCAAGCAATCCATGTTTTTTTTTCGTTGTTTAGAGTTGTAAGCGGTCACATTGACAGTAATATCCAACTTAGTTCCATTAAGCACATATCGTTTATCCAGTAGATGCAACCTATCACTGTCTCCAATTGACACGTGTAATGAATCACTGACATTCACTGGTCTGGATTTGGCTGGCAGAGTTTTACTCACTTTATACAAATCGATCTCCTTAAGGTTAATTTTTGAAGTTGGATAAATTATCAAGTTAATGATGTCAGAACCAGGATAAGGTTCGTTGGGAACGATTACTGTATCATTAGCCGATATGGCGAACTCATCACTATAATTCATCAAATTGACAGGGATGATATTTATATCACTATGGATGTTAATTTTTTCAAAAATTTCCTTGAAGTTGAAGGAGATCAGGACTATTAATGTTACAGTTAAAGATGTTGCTATTATCAAGGTAGCTCCCAAGACAATGAGCATGACACACATGCAACACATCTTCTTGCTATAACGATTCATGCCAGGTGTAGTTAGGGATTCATTTCCATTGCCTAATGAGTTCATAAATATCATCATGCAATGAATTATGTGCAGCATAGGAGAGCTAAAGTCTATTCGCATTCACCTTGACCTTCTTATATCCGCGATAACTTACTGAATTCTCAAAATTTCAAACACCAGCAGCTAGCTAATTATCTGAGATTTATGATGGTGCTTTTTATAAGGACTCATTCCTTACCAGTAAAAAGTTAGCTGTATGTCCCATAAGCAAAGTATGGAGCTGTAGTGCACGCGCATTGTGCGCAATAGAGCAACAACAATGGCTGCCATGCCAGGTGCTACTGATTCTCAAGTAAGTTAGCTAGCTTACGCGAGTAACTGCTGGTTAAAACTAAGAAATATGAATTATAGAATAGTTCAGCTAACTAGAAAACTGAATCACAGAATATTTTAGCTAACTAGATTGATAGAATCAATGAGAAGTCACATTTTCAAGTTTAACTACAATATTCAAATCACTGCTAAACTTCCCAGCAGTTTAGCTTATACAAAACACACAAAATAATCATTGCTAAACCCTCCCGGAGTTGCTGGGATCAGGAAAGGAAGGAGCAGGCTTGAGATGTCAGCTGAACCACCCTACCTCTTTGGGGATTGTCCAGTAGAAGAACAGGGCAGAAGTCCAGGAGAGTCATGGCAGGCATGACAGAAAGTCACGCAGAAACGAGAAAAGAACTTGATAACACATGGCTTGGCTCCAATTACCCACGCATACCTCTAGCCATAACTATGGTGGCTAATTAGATTAACATGCGTTCTTACATAAGCTTACTGTATACCACAGCTACTTCCGGGGGGGGGGGGGGGGGGGGGGGGGGGGGGGGGGGGGCAAGGTGAACGCGAATAGACTAGATAAAGATGAACCTAGAGAGTATACAGTTAACTGAGAGAGGGATGGATAGTATATTGTAGTTAACTGAAATTGAAGTATATATCTATACATGCAGTATTCAAGGGCCCTGAGCAACATACCAAGTGATGTTGTAACTTTTGATTTGTCATCGGGTGTACTTTTGAGACGTTCTTCCTTTATTTTCCGAGCAAGGTTTTTTTCTCCCACGCTACTTGCCTCCAGTGCCTTGACTATCTTTAGCCATGTTTCTTGATCACAGGATTTTATCTTGAAGAATTCTGTAAGCATTCCCATCAAACATTTTTCAGCATCTCCATTGTCACTTTTTATGATATCCAACTTGCTAGAAGGGATCTTTAGCTGTATCCCTATCTCACGCCACTTGTGAGCAGCATCGGTCAAGTAGTTCAGTGCATCACTTAAATCGATGTCTTCAGCCATCTTGCCTTCACAGCTCTCACTAAAATCATTCATTCAAAGTAGAAAATCATTCAGGCCTGCAACCATTGTTCCCTAGTTGGCTTTGTTTATTTCAATCATGTGATTTCATTATACTGGCGACAGTATTCATGACCAGTTAGTATCACATGCCATTCATGGATCCAATAATTATGTCATAGTGAATAACTATTATATTGTTCATACAATATGCACTCAAAAAACAGATAATTATATAGCTACATAGATGCACGATGATAATAAGCTGAATGCATAGTGAATCCTATTATCATGTGGAAACACGGCTAGTACACGTATTGATGGACAAGGTATGATAATAGGTAGCTACCAAGTTGTACAACAAACAAACAAACAAACAAACAAAGACAACAACAACAACAAACTGAAAGTATACCTGCTAAGAACTATTTATACTCGATGATGAGGTTCATTATTTCTGGTATTGAGCTTCGTCTTAATTTTAACAAAAGTCAAAATAATGAAGCAAATAAGAAATGTACCAGCTAAGGCCCAGAAGCATATATACATAGTGAGGGGGTTACTAGCATGTATGCGGTGAACTTCTGTTTCATATTTCAAATCCACTTTGTAGTCTTCATCCGGATCTTTGGTTAAAGCTAGAATCATGTCCTGCGACTGTGCGATGGTCAAGTTACATTTATTGGTTCCTTTGATAGAACAGGACACTGGGTAGTCACTTGCGTCGTAGTAATTCTCAGTGCCATTGATACGATATGATATAATGGCACCTGCTTGCAGTGCAGTATTCACCACTGTGAAATTGTAGGATTCTGAGGTGTCAGAAACTAATGAGTGTGGTTTGCCATCTCCTGCTATACAGGAGCATTTGGATTGTCTGCTGCAAGGCTGATTAGCAAACTCACTCAGGTTAAAGCTTGCAAAAGACTTGTCATGAATGTCGAATGCATAAACCTTAACCAAACAGTCCTGTTGTTTTGAAACATTGTGAGTGGTCACGTTGACAGTGATATCCAGTGAAGTGTCTTTCAATACATATCGTTGATCCAGCTTAACACCGTCTCCAGTTGACACTTTGAGTGATTTGTTGACTGGTCTACTTAGAGATTGTAGAGTTTTACTCACTTTATATAAATCGATATTCGTATGGTTAATTGCCGGAGTATGAATTATCATGTTGATGATGTCAGAATCAGAATCAGTCTTATTGAGAACGATTACTGCATCATTGGCCAATATGGTGAACCCATCGGAGCCTTTTGTCGTCATGTCGTCCTGGATGACAATCTTTTCAAACACTTCTTTGTAATTTAAATAAGTGAAGGAGATCAGTAATAGGATTGTGAGTATTGCTACTATCCAGATAGTGAGTATGCAACAATTCTTCCTGCTATAAGGAATTATGTGACGAAGAGTGAGAGTACGGTGACGAGGAGTGAGAGTACGGTCACGAGGTTGTTCAGCAGAAGCTTCTGAATACCATCATGCAGTGAATTTGAATGTTATGGTTGGTTAAGGCAGTTCCTTTATTTAATGGATTTTTCTCCTTTCTTATAGGCATGCAGGCAGGACAAAATAAACTTAAACATAAACAACCCCAGTATACTACTCTCTTTGAGTTTATATGGTCATGTATTCAGGTATACTGGGATTCTATAGTATACAAAGATAAACAGCAGTATACTGAGGATATACAAGTTTAAATTTATTTCAACTCTGTCAAAATAGGGCAGGGAAATCCATTAAACAAGAACTGTCTTAGTATAATATGCAAACTGTGGGGTCCATAGCTACACAAAGGTCTCTTTATCTCTTTGTGTTCACCTGGCCACTGGAGCATTAGAATTAATTCTTGACTAGATTTAGACCAGTAGATGGTTAATCATACATATGGTTCTGATCATAGGACTCTGCAGGTTCTATATTTAAAAAAATACCAGTCAAAAGGTTACATCTATCTCAGTTGCATCTATAGATGCCAAGTGAACTCAAACAGACACTATGCATATTTATAGGAAAGAGGTTATAAGATGAAGAGCTCTAATGAGGGGCATGCACATACATGCATGTGATTGGATTTCAGAGCTATGGGCTATATGGTAGCTATTTTGAAATATATTCATACCTAGAAGAATTTCTTTTTCGTTTCGTCTACCACGTGTACGTTTATTGACTTTAAGTTTTCTTTCTTCCCTTATTTGCCGAGCAATGTTCATTTCTCCCACGCTACTTGCCTCCAGTGCCTCTATTATCTTCTTCCATGATGTTTTGTCATCACAGCATTTTGTCTTGAAGAATTCTGTGAGCATTCCCACTAAGCATCTTTCAGCTTTATCTCCATTGTCAATTCGTATGATATCCAACTTGCTAGAAGGAATCTTTAGCTGTATGCCTATCTCACGCCACTTGTGAGCAGCATCGGTCAAGTAGTTCAGTACATCACCTAAGATGTTATCGTCCATTTTGCTGGGTTTTTTTTTTTTTTTAATGTATGAACTGAATTGCCCAAGGGTTAGAGGTTACTATATCAACACAGAGTGGTTACTATAATACTATCAGCATCAATAGAGTGGTCACTATACTGCTAGGTTTGCAGTCTAGCATAAATCTTCTGTGGGGTAACAGATTTTCGTGATTTTAATACATCATGATAAGATATCTTCAGCCATCTTGCTTCCAAATCTGTTTAGGGTTATAAAAATATTAAGCTGATGTAAAGAGTGTGATTAGAATGTATCTGTAAAAGTTTCCAATAAAGTCATCATGGTAGCTATGAAGTGTAAACCTTTTGTGGGATAAAATTTTAGCAAATTTCGTGGTTTTGACATGCTAAACAATTATCTCAGGCCAATACTAAAGTACATGTAGCTATGACGTTTTGGTTCAAAATATACTGACAGTGTGTTATTACTAAAAAGCACGTCGTGCTGTACAATCTTATTAACTGGAATCTCATGGCATGTGACCCTTTCCATTGTGTTTAAACTTTAGGGAAGAAGCATATCCAGTGGATCCCAAGAAGCTGCAACCCACGGACTCTCTAAAGTGAGCTGCTAAGCTGAATTTGTAATAATCCCTTAGTGAGCAATGAACACACAGTTGTTCCCTTTCTTGCAGGTCTCTCCACATGTTGCTGGTTGGTGATGTGGTACGTATGCCAACAATTAATCATGACATAATGCACTTAAAATAAAATTGTGTTACCATATAGCGCAAATTTTTCGTGGGTCAAATTTTTCATGGTTTTGCAAATATTGATGTGTGAACCATATAAATTCCCTTATTCTCGTGTATTATTTTTTCAAAACCACGAAATCAACACGAAAAATTTTACCCATGAAAATATCGCGCTATTATCTATTTGCTATAATAGGTAGGGAAGGTCCATTTATGTGTATTGGGAGTATTCCGCATTGCTGCTATGAATACTGTGAGTAATTGTGACGTATATTTTCATTAGCAAGCACTTTGCACTTTGATACTGTGAGTAGTATAGTCATGATTCAGTTTGTCATCTATAGTACTCATTATGCAGAGTGGGGATCATGTGATGATCTCTAGAATGTCACATGACTTCAAACAGGTGTTCAATCTGACACTGACACGCACACAAGCACCATCACCTTCAACCAATGTCACTTTACAAACAGTAAGTCAAAAAAATTGGCTCTATAGTTCTGCATTAATTAACTTGGTTTTTATAAGTCCAATACTTCCCTCATCTATCTGCGATCACGTGAGCTACAGCACATGGCAATAGAATTTGGTCATGTGAGCTGTCACCTTGACTACATGAACTCTGCCCTCAAGGCCATGTATGAGGCCTGGGATGACCTGCTCTTCAACATGGACAGTCAGCTAGCCGGTTACTCGCAGGTCAGTGCTACGTATGGACTGGTGGAATTCTTTCAGTGAAATTTCCCTCTCATGGTTGTACAGACCCTGCCAGAAGGGAGGACAGTGAGTGATGAATTTTTAGTCCTTTTGGCATGCGGGCAGGCCAGGTGAGCAGTGTGTACACTCAACTGTTGGTAGGTAGAGCTGTAGTTTTATACCGAGTGATTTCTCTGCTGTAGTGTTAGAATATTATGTCAATTCCCTCAATTAATCCACTTAGCCAGAAACTTCAGGACTTCCTCATTACAGAACTTACTGCAAAGGTGAACTATATTGACAGCAATCTAGTTTATTACATCTATAGTAATATTAATGTAGAAATATAGTTGGCTTATAGATAGCTACAATATCATATACTTGATAGTCTGATATTTACACTCGTAGGGAGTGCAGAAACTTGGTTTGTCTCTGGAGCATTCCTACGAGAATATCAAGAAGTTCCTGCTCCACCACTTCCAGAGTGGTCTGCAGGGACTGCAGCTCCATCTGGGGGAGGTCCTGGCCATGTCTCGCTGGTACGACCGCTTTGGGATTCTAGGCTTGTCGGAGGACGCTGTGCAGAAATGCATCAATGAAGCAGGAGCACTGTCACTCAAGTCTCAGGAAATGCCGCTGTAAGAGAGAGCTAGAGAGAGAGAGAGAATACAGGCAGGTAATTCACCTTACCTCAAATTCTTTCTTGTAACTCCATGCAGCGTTATTGATCACTCTCTTCAAAGTATCAAGGTCTTCTTTCAGTGGCTTTACGTGGGTAAGTGAAGGAACAGTGTTACCTATTACTGTTCGTATGATGATGGTCACCCTTTAATTAACTAAAACCCTTTTCCATTCTCATGCAGTGATCTTGAAGCTCTCCCACAATCAAGCTATGCCTAAATCTCTCAGAGAAGTAATTTGTGTTACACACGCATGTACATTCTAGTGACCTATGTACTTTGTTATATATGATGCAGGATCTTACTCCCGATGAACTGAAGCTTATCATAGACTTCCTTAAAAAGAGGCTGACCAAGGTGTGTGAGCATTATTTTCATTTATCAGTCATGTCCATACTGTCGTCAATCCCCTCAGGCCAAGGAAGGTGAACATGCATTCAACTTGGAGACAGTTGGACAGGTGAGTATGTGCATGCTGCTCAGTCGTGAAATTGGCTAACCTTTCCTTTCAATGCATGTATGAATGCAGTATCTAGATAACAAGGACTTGAAGTATGTTGAAGTAAGTCAATGTCACAAATGTAGATATTAACACATAACACATGCATTATGCACATGTACAACACATGCACATGCCATGCATATGCATGTGCATGTACAGCACATGCACATGCCATGTACACACACACACACACACACACAAACATATGCACATGTATACACTCACATGCACATGCACATTTTATATGTACATCCACATGCATACTAGGAGAAGGCTCCGAGTTTCTGGGAGCAGCTTTTGAAAGAAGCCAAGTTGGAGGGTAGCACTGTGCCATGGTTGTTCCAGCCCAGTGTTACAAAGTCTTTGGTCCAGTTGTACAAGTCACTGCACAGTGTTGTGGATGAAGCATTTGCTACTCCTGTGGTGAGGGACAACAATGTGCATGTTTCTATGTATCACATTATCTTATCTCTTGTTCTAGGCATCTATCCTCCAATCTTTCACTCCTCAACTGAATACTAGTATTACCAGTACAAGGTACCTACAAAATTATTACATGCACCAGAGCTGTTATCACATGCACCAGAAACTAGCTAAGCTATTATGTACATTTCTGCTATGATTTAGGTTGGAAGGTGCTGCAGCAGAAAAGATTCATCCATTGATGTCAGTTAATCACATGCAGTCATGATATTCAGTAGAAACTATTGCACTAGCATTGATGGCCATTGTAAGTCATCGTCTTATTTTAGGTGTTACTTTGCTAAGGGAGACACTTGCTTCATTTGTCTACCAACCTCCATTGATGGTGGAACTTCAACGCATACCACTTGCAAAGAAATAGTCCTCCTGAGTTACCTCAGTGGTCAGGAAAATGGAGAGTGAGTCGGTTGTTGAGCTAACAGTTTTAACATATCCTAGCAGGGTATAATGTAACTTAGTGTGATATGTGAGAGTCATTACACTAGCTATCATGTTTATATAGGGTGACTGAGAGATGCAAATTTTGCATTCAAAATGTTAAAGAACTGACTGAAAAGGATTCTGATCAAACGTAAGATATATTTTAAATTAACTAGCTTACCATTTTATATTTGCTTTTCTGAAGTTGTTCAATCTTGAGTCTTCAATTTTATGATGACGACAATCTCTCCATCCTCCTGCAATATTCTTACAAAGTGATTGAGGAGGATCCTGAATCTGAAGGACATTCAAAAACTGTCACAGTGACTCGCTGTGCTGTTGCTCAGCTGTCCATTGTGGGTGTGGCTTCATTGTCACATGACTGCTCAGTGGCCGAAGATGTAGGTTGCTTGCTAAGTCAGGTGCACTGCCTGGGGGCGTTCAAGGCAAGGGAGTTGGCAGTCAGTGCCAGCAGAAAAGTAGCTGCTGTGGTGAGTGAACTGCTGCAATCAATTTACAGATTTCAGTACAGCCTGCTAGCTGGGCTTCAGTTTTTTTGGTTTTTCATATGAATTTCAGGTATCATATGATGGAAAGAAGATCAGGTTTTTTGATGTGGATTCAGAGGAGGACTGACTTGTAGCTATTTGTTACTGTACTAAACATCAATTTCAGCACGAGTAGTGCGCACGCGCATCGCATGACCCGTGCATTGTATACGCATGCGCGAACGCCGGACGCGGCGAAAATGAACAATGTTTGTAGTTGTGTTTGCCTGCTTGCCGGATTCACCATGCTAGGTGGAGTGGCAGTAGTCAACGTGTGTATGACTTATTGGAATATCAGACAGGTAAAATGTCAAATAAAATCCATCAATGAACTTATCCTGCAGCAGATTTCGATTCTTAATACAAGTAGTAATGGTTCAAATCAAATAGCAACCCAACCTCGATTGCTAGAACCTAGTGTATCTGACCCAGAAGCATGGAACACCACACTTTTTGATTCACACATCATGTTGCTTCTGCAACTTGCTAATGAGACCATTTTTGAACTGGAGGAAGAACTGAAGGAAGGAATACTCAAGCACCACAATTCTATGATCAACGACACAAACTACTTGACATCAAGACTTGATCTTCATTATGTGCCCTATGGCGGTCAGTCTGAAAGGTATCCTGCATTATCATGTGAACACGTCACTCGGTTTTATGATAAAGCCCCATCTGGTTATTACTGGATCACTTCCTCCAATGGCACAGTTATGCTCAAGCACTGTGACTTGGAATAGCTGGCGTAGCAAGACTTCCATGCATGCCAGGACCATGTGACACCGACAGATGAAGATTTGCTATATTTCTATACAGATTAAGACTTTTAGGTTCATGTATCATGTATGTGTACTTGTGCTTTTTATTAAATGTATATATCAGATCAGAGATTTAGCAATAATAATCTAATTACCATGGCAACAATTATATTAGATGTAGGTAACTGTGATTACAAACAATTATATACCAGCTTAAAAAAAGTTAGTGGCTATGAAAGTAACTAATACTATACATGATGTTACAGTGGCTTCAAGTATGCAAAGGAGAGAGACAGTGTTATCATCACTCCATACTGAAGTAGTGACAACTGAGAAACTGAAATGGCTCCTGTGAGAAACAGTGATAAAGACATTTTCCCCAAATTTATGCATAGCTAAATATTATTCAAAAGTGGAAAACAGGCAGGACATTTGTTTTCCATTAAGGCAAAGCGGGGCAATTCTGGCAAATATCAAAACTCCTCAAACTTATGAGCTCTATTATTACTGTCATAGTAGATTATATCCTCCTACTTTGAGCTCTGTAATTTCAGTTCAGAATATCACAGTGGAACCAGTTTATATTGGTCACTGTATAAGTCAGGTCACCTCTCAATAACAGGCCCGGGAGGGTGTTTAGTTTAGTGTACATTTCAACCTGAGTTAGCAGGCCACCTCTTTTATAACAGCCATTTCTTACTGGCCCATGGGTGACCACTAACCAAGTTCCACTATACCACAACCTTTCCATCTTAGTTATAGCAGCATGGATTATACACTCACCATTGCAAGTAGGCAGTCCTCCAAGTCTCGATTCCACATAACTCCTCCCCAAATCCTCCTCGATATGTGAACTGTAAGTTGCTGCTGTCTGGCTTTTAGCAAGGCAGAGTTCGCTCGAAACAACGCACAAGTTGCCATTAGTGGAATACCTAGCACCGTCGTACACCTTCTCACAATAAACTTCCTTGAAATCTAGGCCATTATTAGCTTCTATCAGATTCTTCACATTTGAAATTATATAAGTACTCGTGTTGGCATTAATGGCTGAGTAACCCTTGAAGCGTAGTTTCCAATAGCGATACAGCTTTCCTGAATCCATGTAAGCGTCCCTCCACGCATCCCAGCTGCTCAATGAGTCGTCATCTGAAGGTATTCTTATACTCCTGTTGCAAGTATCCCTAACGCCAGTTCCTGCAAGATCGATAACCACATCCAGACCATTTATATCATATGCTAGTGAATTTGTAGTGAATTCGAGATACGTGAGATTTGTATAGAATGTACGATCAGTTGGTGCAAAATCAGAATTTGCCGGGTTCCCTCGCGGTTTTCCGATACTTGTGACCGGTTCATCTTCTTCTCCACAAGCAGCAGCCCCCCATCTTTCCCTGCAGATGCGAACGATCGTTGAGACGTTGCAGTCCACCTCTGTGTCAACATCATTAGGCATTTTCCCCAAAAATTGGTCACGAATGGCCCCACCAAAAATATAAACAGGACACCCTCCATCTTTCAAGGCTTGAAGGACACCAAATGCAGTGGTCTGAGTGCCAGGAACAGTTGCATCCCTGATGAATCTGTCAATGCTCTGTCGCACATACACTGACTGATAGAATAGAACTCGTGAATTTAGCGAAACAAGTCTCCCAGTCAAACTAGCATTGCTTCGAGGGACCAGCACCTTATCATCACATGCTGAAGAAGAAGCTTGCCTTTCAGAGAGCTTTGTCAGATCCACTGCCTCGTGACTGATATAGATCTTCACCTTGGTTCCTTCCACTGCAAAGATTTCTATGCTGACGGCTGCTATGAAAAGCAGAACAGAGGTCTTGAGAATCATCCTTGAGCTGTAGCTAGCCTGCGCCCTAGCCCGCGCCCTCCGATTTTATTTTGGAGACTACCTATACCTAGCTGAGCCTGGGGGAGTTTTGGGGGATTTTCCCAATATTACTGACATAATTAAATTAAAATTAGTACAGTTTACACCAATTTCATATAACTTATAGATCACAGAGAAATAGTTAATAGGATCAGCAACAAAAACCATTCACTACTAAGAGTCATGTATGACACACCTGGTAATAATATTATAGTACACTGTGAGAAAACAAAAAAGTATAAACCAAAAAAACAACATCTATTCCTTTTTAGTGCTGCCTTCCTCTTCGTCTGCAGATTCAGACTTGGACTTGCTTGAGGAGCTGGGGGAAGTGTCTTTCTTCCTCTTCACCTCGCGGACTCTTCTGTCAATGTCTGTACCCCATGGGAGACCAAGGATCATCCCCTGATCAAGGATAGACTGGAAGGCTTGATCTCGGTTCAAGATGGCAGAAAACAAGTGCTATATAGAGAGAATCAATAGAATCGATTAATTACAATGGAACCGCCAAATAATGGGACCTAGCCTTTCGTCCTTTGTAGAGAACTCTTTTAGAGGTCAATTATAAAGGTGAGTATTGAAAGGTTTGTCCTCATTCAGAGTGCCATTATTGGAGGTTACCGTGTGACGGACTAACACACACAGGGCCATCAATTCCCATATCAGAAAACACATATGCATGCTCATAAAGCCATTGAATGCACTAAGAGCCGATTTACTAGTATTATGGAAAAATAGATAACACCTTGGCCTGAAATGTATATTTTTCTTGATAATAATTATCACACCTATCTTGAAATGCCATACAATTGTATTGAACATTAAAATAACAGAATACGATTGTTTTTGAAGTCACATACACACACTATACCATTGGTGTCTACTGCCAGTCCTATAGGATCTATCAGGCCTGGTCCTATTACCTCATTACCGAGTGATGTCAAAAATCGACCCTTGGAGGTAAACAAAGAGATGCGATGATTATCACACTCGCCAACATACATGACACCGTCAGCATCGACAGCAATACCGATTGGCCCATTAAGCTCCCCCCTACCACCACCATATTGCTTACAAACTTCCCCTGTGGAGTGAAGATTTGAATACAATGGTTCCAAGTATCGGCCACATACACGTTACTATCACAAGACACACCATGTGGGAGATTAAATTCTCCTTTCCCTCCTCTGCCCCCAAGAGTACTGGAATAGGTGAGGTCAGAGTTCAAGACTTGGAGACGATTATTAGCACAATTCGCCACATATATCTTATTGTTATAAGCATTGAATGCAAGGCCAGCAAGACTACTAAACGGCAGAGATCCTCCCCCCTGTGTACCAACAGATACGATGAACTGGCCATCTAATGTAAACTTCTGAATGCGATAGTTACAATCATCTGCCACTAGAATATTTCCCTTGTCATCTACTGCCACACCATATGGTTCATGAAACTGTTCCTTAATAGAGCCATGTATACCAAAAGACTGTAGCTTTTTTCCGCTTGGACTGAGCACTGTTACACAATGTCTATCATGCTCAGTTAAAATCATTTCTCCCTTCTTGTTGATAGCAACTCCCCAGGGATGATTCAAGCCATCGATAGTTCAGATTGGAGTACTCAGTTTCTCAACAGGCATAAAAAAAAATTTTTTTTTAAAGAAAAAAAAAAAAAAAAAAAAGAAAGAAAGAAAAGACTGTACTTGCTGCATGTGCACAGACACATCCAGTAACAAAGGGTCCATCAGAGAATGTTAGCACTCTATAAGTGGGGATGGCTATCTCTCATCTGCCCTACCTCTAGGTCATTGTGGGCCCTCCCTACATTATTCAGCCACTCCCACTGCCAAACACCCACCTTCTCTCCAGTCTTGAGAGTGACCTCTATGGACATGCCACTTCCCGGCATGACGGCAAAGGGCTTGGCCCTCACCACTTCCATGATGTCCTTGAGGGCTATGGAGAAGCGGCCTGCATCACGCTGGGAACGATTGTTGCGCTCAAAAAATAAGTGACTGGGGGAAGAGATCATTACATATATCAGCATCAGCAATGTGAATACAGTGGAATCTCTGAATAATGAATACACTTCTTTAGAGAGGCTGTCCCCTTTGGAGGTATTTATTGTTTGTTAAGAGGTTTGGGGCTCCACTATATCTATATTTGCAATTTACCTATGAGTAAGGTACAGTCTACCACTGCGAGTCAAGGTCAGGGGTCTATCCCTGTCCATGACCGAACATCTCTTCCCTGTGGTCCAAGAGGGGAGTGGCAGTTCATCTGGGGACACCTGGAACCTCCTACAAAAGGACTCCTCGTCTTCGCTTAGCTGTGTAGTTGTGTGACCATCTTCACTAGTGAAACTGGCAGCTGAATTGGATGATGATTGCTTCAAGGAGGAGGAGGAAGAAGAAGGAGAAAGAGAGAGAGAGAGAGAGAGAGAGAGAGAGAGAGAGAGAGAGAGAGAGAGAGAGAGAGAGAGAGAGAGAGAGAGAGAAGGGGTGAGTGTGCGAGTCTCGAATATAAGGTCTCGACTATTTACCAGTTGTTCTTCAGTGAAAGCCTGCCTTTGGAGGAGCTCGGCATTTGTTGGGAGAGATTTCCATAGCCTGGCAACTGTGTCATGTCTCTCCTTAACCTGCGGTAATATCAGTATTGGGTACATGAAGGTTGACCAAAAATGATCAGTATTGGGAGTTACCCAAAAATGAAGTACTATTATTATAAAGAATTACCAGGTCTCCTACCACACAGCACTAACCTTGGGTCCCCTACCACACAGCACTAACCTTGGGTCCCCTACCACCTTGGGTCCCCTACCACACGGCACTAACCTTGGGATACTTCCGATATATATTATCGATAATGAAGAGTTTGATTCCCAGAAAGAGTCCTAGATTGTAAGAAAAGTAATAATATCATTACTAGCTCTTAGAAAATAATGCATACTGTAGATTTGATAGATAATTAACTCTTATCAAAGTTTCTATTTCCCACCTAATTATCTTAATACATATGTACCTACGACAGTCAACACATAGCTGTTTGGGAAGAGGACAGAGGCCACAAAGCCGAGCCACAGGTTGATGTACACCCTCCTGGTGGCAGAGGGCTGGTGCCACAGAAACAGACTGCAGAGTAAAGCACATACCAACAGTAGTTGCATGCAGGTAGATACAGTGGGAACCTCCGAGTAATAGACACACTTGGGACCCAGCATTTGTCCTTTGTAGAGAGGTTGTCCTCTTTTGGAGGCTGTACAGTGTGTATTATACTTGAGGTTTGTCCTCTTTCTGGAGGTTCCACCTTATAGCCATTTTCCCATCACTATTACAGCACTAACTTTTGGGCTTTTTCTAGTGAATTTGCTGTAAACTCGGCCTTGTTCTGTATCAAAGAGAAGGAAGACAGATTACATGATTAGTATTCCAGTACTATCTCACCTGACATGTTTGTGCTACTTTTTTGACCAGTTGCAACTTATCACCAAGCTTTAGCTCATCAACCTGTGCACATAACATGGTAACCTCATACACTGTCACCAGAGTCTCCCCTACGTAGCTGTACTTTCAAACAGAGTGCTTAAGTATATTCATGGGAATATAATTCACATTAACCCAGCCCAACTTTATTTGAAGTTTCTTTATCCAAACAGGGTGGCCCACCCTGCATTTTAGTATACTGGAGGAAACACTGATATTCTCTCACTTATGTTCCCAGGGAGAAATGGTAATATCCTAATACTCACAGAAGGTTCCATAGTAGAGGCACGAGGATGAAATCCAAATTGTTCTGCTAGCCCGCTAAAAATAGGACATCATGAGTCACATGATGGTGATTGGATATACTAATGGTGGTACCTGGTGCGGAGGTAAGTGAGAGTGAGCATGAGGACGGCCAGGAAGAGGAGCATGGGGATGATCCAACCTTGCCACACACAGTACATGTAAATCTACATGGAAAAATATGTTCATGTACATACATATGACGTATATTATATTGCATGCTGTCCAATTCCAGAAAGAAAGGAGAAAGGGGGGGGAGTAGCAAATGCCCCGTTGAGCCCCTCCCCCTCACCCATCTGCACCTGGGGGGTCGGGGTATCATAAAGCATTTGATCAAACTCACCAGGAAGACGACCAAGGATTCTGCAGTGTTCTTCCATTGTAAGATGCCTTGTATGAAGTCTCCAAACTCTCTCCAAGGCTTGCTGGTCTTCACTGCAGTAAGAGAAGGGGGAGGGGAGGAGAGGGAGGGAGGGAGGGAGGGAGGGAAGAGGAGCATGGGCAGAATGTAGGGGAAAAAAGACGTTCAGAATAATGTGGAGAGAAAAGAAAATAGTTTGAGAAGGAAAGGATGAGTTAACATCTTGAGTACATAGTAGAAAGGGACCTACAGGGTATAATTAAAGGGAGAATACTCACTAAGTCTTTGTATGTTGTCTTTCAATCTATAGAATAGAGAAAGGCAAGAACTTGTTCAGAAGTTCCTGTGGTGTTTATACAACTCACTTTTTGGCAGTTAGAGGGTCTTCTGGGACTTTGTCATCTGGAGACGACTGCTCTTCAGTGAAATCAGCCACAAAATCATAAATCTGTAGTAGTATTATTACAAATATTCTAGTACTGATTATTATCTAGAGTCTCATGATGATATTATGTACCCATTCCATGATGGACTGGAAACGGCCTCTTTTCCGAGCTCTTTCCTGTTCTCGGAGTAAGGCAACTGTATAACCAGAAGCAAATCAAATAGCATGTAGTTTTGAACTCTATTCAATTGAAACTGACCTCTGGCATCAGGTGACATAGTCACAGTTTCAAATCCATTTTCCGAAGAGGTGACTGTCAGCATGCTACCTCCAAAACTACCACTCTCCCTTCCTCCAGATCTTTCCGAGGCCTCTAGCTTCATGGGAGATGCACTGTTATTTTCAGAAGACTCACTGGAGGATGTTTTTGTCTTGACACGTGTGCTAAGGATGGCATTTTCTCTGCGAAGGGTAGCAATATCTCCTACAATAATGTGTTGTATTGTAATTGCAGGCATTCCTTTAATGATGGGGAGGAGCATGTGGGAGGGGCATGTGGGGAGTGGAAGAAGGCAAGAAGGAGGGAGGGGTGTGTGAGGGGAGGGGGAGTGGTGCTTTTCTAGCAGACCACTTGCCTTGCAGGGTCTGGTTCTCAATTAAAGCAGATGTCAGTTGTTCTTGGAACAACGTCAGCTGTTTTTCATACACTTCCCTATCAGCCTGCTCCATCCAGGGCTTGCTCTTGACACTGCAGTCACTTTTGACCTCGTCCTCCTGCACCTTGGGTTGTGGTTCATCATCATCCAGATCCAGTTTCTCCAAGTCTTCATCTGAAAAGGCATCCTCGTTCTCCAGCTGGTGAAGAGGATGATGTGCTACACCAGCTTCCTCCTCCTCTTCTATGGCTATACTGGACGCCAGGTTGTCTTCTTTATCATCCACCACCAAGAAGCCATCTGCACTTGCCTCTCTCCTCAGCTGGCTAAAGCTCGGCATTGAGCTCGGACGGCTGCTGCTATCATCATAGCCTCCATCACTCTGAGCCCTCTGTGGTACTTCCTGACGTGATTTGTTACGTCTGTTTTCTATTCTCTGACCTATCTTTTGCCTGATAAAACCTTTATGCATGGTTGTTATCCTTCTTATAAAGGTCGAAGTTCATTATAGAATTAAAGCGCGTGCGATATTATGCGCATGCTCTAAGAAAGAGCGGGAAATTCAAATTCAGACCTTTTTGCAACTGCTAACTTAGACACGCCTCGCTCGATATTTTTCTCCTGAGGTACTTAATACATACTGGGTAGCTCTATGTGTTATTATGCATGTGTGAGTGGTTGGTGTGAGTACATGTAGGTAAAACTTATGTACATGTGACTCTTATGTGTTCAGATGCATGTACTACATGTGCTCCTGAAAGGTGAGTAGAGAGTACAGTATAGCAGAAATATGATAGCTATTTACAAAGTTAACTACTCACAGACGTGTAGCCAATGCAGCAGATAATTATGACCACATTATTAGTCTACACTGATTACCATGGGGGTTGGTAATTGCTTTTGGGGTGGAGGTGTCAACATGAGTGTTAGTACTGCCAATATAATAGGAACCACTAACCATGGCTATTAGACATTTGATGAATTCATATGCAGCAAACAACAAACGAGGTTTAAAAAAAAACTACACAAAAGGCAAACAAATATTCATAAAACAAAATATAAAGTTTATTATGAAAAACTTTTTAATGTTCGTATGATGACGCAGTCACTTTGTCTACTCCACACTCTCCTTAGTTCTCTTCCTCCTCCTCCTCCTCCTCCATATCGACACTGCTGGATGAGGGACTCTCAGGGTCCAGAGGCTCAAGCCCTCGGGCAAACACAGAGACGAGATGTCTGTGAACCCTACACACAATTGTAATGTAGAGAGTAGTTGGTAATCTAACCACATCAAAGGGAATGATAATCTGAATAAGATTGGGTCTCCGAACAATGGACACTCCAAAAGAAGACAAACCTCTCAACAAAGAAACAAAGAAAGAACCTATGTACAATATTCCTATACAAAATAACCTCTCTACAAAGGACAAAAGGCTTGGTCTCATTATAGTTTCAACAAGGCAGGCAGGCAGGGTCTCTATGCATTCGAGCCACCCCACACCTCTCCTCCCTTTACCTGACTTCAATGTCGGCCCTAGGTAGCTCATCTCCATCAATGTTCCACTGGCTGGTGTGGAGGGAGGAGCTCCTTTGTCTCCTGTCCCCCTGGTTCTGTGTCCGGGCCCCAGCTCTGGCATTGGTCACTTCATCATCATCAGGCTCCTAGCAAGAGAGCAAAAGAAAAAGTCACAATAGAGGAAATTTTTGTGGTGGGATTATAACTCAGACTAGAGCTATCTGTACGTGTCAGATTTACTTACTGTGACAAGATTGTCGACAGAATTGGCGTCATCGGGATCCACACTGCTACGAGAGGAATCTCCCCCGTGGCTCCCTATGGAGGGACGCATAATCTCGCGGAAACGGAACTCCTTCACTCGGCGGATGTGAACATAAGGATGGTCAAACTGGAAGAGAAACAGGACAAGGATACTTCTGAGGTCAGGGTACAAAGGTTAAATGGTAACCATGGGTACAGAGGTCAAATGGTAACCACAGGTTTAAATACTAGGACATGACATTTATACTATCTATAGAGTGTAAGCATATGTACCTGACTTGATGACTTCTTCCTCTGTTTGAAGACCCACTTAGCGTGAGCAAAGGTAGAGCACCTGGTGAGCATGACGAGGTCAGTGCAACCATTGCCGACATGGCCATAGGGGGAGATGCCGTGGGGAGCCTGGAAGCTGCAGCAAGTGTGAGGACAGGCCATGATGCTGGAGAAGTGACCAGTTATTGTCTTCCACTGGCTCTTGTCCACCCCTAGAGAGAATTAAGGGAGGCTGTGTCACTGTACATCACATGTAAGTATGTTCAGAAACTTACTATCCACTTCATTGTATGCCGCCATAACAGATGCTCCCTTCTCACTTGCCCCACTGGGAGAGTCGGCACTGTTATCAAAATTGCTGCATTTCTGACATCTATGAAATGAATAAAGAAAATACAGTGAACTCTCTCTAAGCAGGACCCCTGAAATGAGGCCACCCCTGTATTCAGGACTTTATGCAATGTATACTACAGGTAGATAGCTCTTAATTAAGTGCTTGAGGTCAGTGAAGTATACACAGTAGTGGTTTATTAAGTCCATATAAGGAAGGCAGTACATTCTGGTGCAATCATTCTGCAATCCCACCCCTGAAATGAGCCACCCCTTTAATCAGGAGTGGCTTGATTAGAGGGAGTCCACTGTATATATCCCATTCCTTCCAAATATTACTCAGCTTCACTAATTCCCAAATAATGCACACCTATAAATACCAATGAATGTTCATTACCTGTTGAAACATTTTTCTTTCTTCTGGATTATCTCCTCGGGATCTTCCACCGGAACAAATTGGATCTCGGCCTCAAAATGACGATGAGACAAGAGGGTATAGAGTGTAGCTATGTCAAATCTGAACAACGAGTTTATCATGGTACCATGATGCATGTATCAACCTTGAAATTCCGACTTTTTTTACCTCCTAGGTCCTAACCAGTTGATGTCTCGACTGAGAAGAACAGTGTCCGACCAAAAGCCGTAGGACATTGGTCCCGCAGAGAAGAGGAGCAGCGTGTTGTTCTGTGTCACACTGCTAATGTCCACGGGTGAACTACAACCTGTCATGTGACATACGTACAGCATGTGATATCATTGGGATGGTGCTAAAACCACAAAAATTTTATTCTACAATATAAGTGCTTCATTTCCTGATAATTTCATGGAAATGACTATTTTAGGTAACAGGGAATGTCTGAGCAAACTGAGCTCATGACAAATCTAATCGTTTATTTCCCAGCTCTAATGGAGAGGCATGTGCACACAAGACCAACCAACCAGTGAGTGAGGTATGTATGTAAATAACTCCCTTCATCTCCTAGCTCACCTAGCATGATTTGTGCAGCAGCCACCATTGGTGACTTGCAGCCGAAAAGAGACCGACTGATGGAGTTATTGAAGCCCGTGGGGATGATGCCCAGTCGAATGGAGGGCGTGACTGGCATGAACCTTGACCTTCGGAGGTTGACTCCACTCTGGTGCTGAGTCTGGATGAGAAGTCCGTTGAGTACTTCGTTAAATAGTCCATCCCCGCCCACAGCTACAATGCTACGAGTGGGAGGGAGGGAAGGGAGGAGAGGAGGAGGGGAAGAGGGAAGGAGGGGGAGGAGGGAAGGGAGGAGAGGAGGAGGGGAAGAGGGAAGGAGGGGAAGGAGGGAAGGAAGGAGGGGAAGAGGGGGAGGGGAAGGAGAGGGAGGGAGGGAGGGAAGAATCAATAATGTATTTCTATTTTCACAATTATATCTTACCCGTCATATTGAGCCAGGTCCAGAGATTGGATTTGTTCTCTGGCATGGAATCGATGCTGGGTAGCTGAGTCAGCGAAATAGAAAGATAAACAAACAAATAAACAAACAAACAATAATAATAACAAGAATGAGAGATAGACCAGCCAATCTCTCTCTGACTGTAACTGTATTTATGTGGAAACTCACTGAGTATGTCGGTGTGGATGCTGGCGATTTGGAAGATCTGGTGGATTCTGTGCCATATCTTTTCAGAGTGTCCTCCTCTGCTGGCTGGGTTGATCACCACATACAGTTTTCTAGGCCTGTTCCCAAAGTCTGGATGATTCAGAGAGAGAGAGAGAGAGAGAGAGAGAGAGAGAGAGAGAGAGAGAGAGAGAGAGAGAGAGAGAGAGAGAGAGAGAGAGAGAGAGAGAGAGAGAGAGAGAGAGAGAGAGAGAGAGAGAGAGAGAGAGAGAGAGAGAGAGAGAGAGAGAGAGAGAGAGAGAGAGAGAGAGAGAGAGAGAGAGAGAGAGAGAGAGAGAGAGAGAGAGAAGGGTCACTATGAATGATAGTCTCTTATGGTACATTAACAAACCACAATAATCCCTCTCTCTCCTCTCTATGGGATTGTAATATTTGTCAAAACACACCTTGCATCTGGTGAGTGATCTGTTCCACCCATGTTTGTGCTGTTTCAGGAGTTGGACATCGGAATGAGACCTTGACCAGCTGGCCGACGGAACCAGACTGAGATTTGAGAGCATGCAGAGTGAAGGAGCAATTGGAATTGGAGGACGACAATGAAGAAGTAGATGTTTGCCTCCTAGCTCTTCTCTGATTGGTGGAATGATTATGTGTGCGCGACGGGGAAGATGGAGTGGTGGAGCTTGCCGCAGGTGCAAGGGGGTGGGAGCGGGGGGCAGGAGAGTGAGGGGTGAGAGGAGTTTGCAGGATTTGTGAAGGCGTTCCTTGAGTTACAGCATACACATCACTCAAGTATAAAGACTCCAGTTTTGCTAGAGAGAGAGAGAGAGAGAGAGAGAGAGAGAGAGAGAGAGAGAGAGAGAGAGAGAGAGAGAGAGAGAGATTACATGTGGACTAGTATGTCAATAAAGCACTGCTTTTTCAGGGAGAACTGAATCCCTCTGTACGCATTTTGCAGAAGTGAAAACATTTACTAATGAATACAATACTTGCTCCAAAAATATTGTGAACTCTGTGGCATAAACAATTCCTCTGTATACCATCCAGTACCTGACAGAGAGTGAGCACTATTCTGGCTCTCTGCTGGTGTTTTAAGATAGAGCAATGATGTTCTAGTCATCCAACATGGAAGGGGGTGGAACCAGATTGGGAGGGAGGGGTCAGATTAGTTGGGTGGGTGGGATCAGAGGACAAGGAAATAGAGGAGAGGATGTGGCTCTGATAGAGTGGAGACTGGAGATATGACAAGCTTGGAGAATGCATTGTGATTGGTGGTGGTAATACCTTTATGTCATGTGCTCTATAAATATTGGTGTGCATACAAACGTGTTGTTCCCTACACGTCAGTTGCCAAGTTACTGGGTTGTGGAATTCCCAAGCTTGGGGTGTCTTTGGGTGTGCCTTAATTGTGCCACGACAGTTCCCAACAGCAGGAGCTGCCTAAGTGAGGGGCAAGATTTTTTTTTTGAAGTGAGCTCTGGATAAATGCAGTAGTAGGACTCTATAACACTAGCTCACTCCCAAATGATAAGGTACAGCAAGGTAGCAGACTCATCCACAGAAAGCTGTTGTATAAAGCCCAACCAGTCATAACTGGCAACTCTGGAGTGTAAAGTTCAGGCAATCGCTATGACTACATCTGTGCCTATGTGTTATACAAGGGCAGATTTAACATTATTAGAAGGGAGAGGTCCTATCCTATAGCCATGGTGATATGTTGAGATGGTCCTTACCCTCCCTCCCCCCCTCCCCCTCTGAGCCCCTGAATAAAGATTCAAAGGTCAATAAACTGGTTAAAATCAAAATGTATGCTTATTGATGTCAAAGGTCACAATTAATGAAACACTTATCTATTGATCAATATGCTATCTAGTTTCATTTCATGAAGGTCATAATTGTGTATAATCTGTTTGTCTCAATCAAAAAGGTTAATGGTAGTCACCAGTCACAGTCAATAGAGGAAGGGGTGTACAGTGGAACCCCTAACTCCCTAAAATGCTAAAACCTCTCTAATCAGGACACCTTTTCTTGTCCTAACACAATATAAATGTGTATAATTTAACCCCTGAAATAGGGACACCTCTCTAATCAGGACACTTTTCGCTGGTCCCAAAGGTGTCCGCATTTAGAGGTTCCACTGTACTTGTTGTCCAATGATTGTGAGCATATTGACAAGGGAATGGGAGGACGCTATGATAACAACAACAACAACAACAATAACAACAATAACAATAATAATAATAACGAATACTTGCACCACAATCTGTTTCCAAGCAACCTGGGAATAATGGATTCCTTGTGGTGTTGCTTTGCCCATGAGCTAACACAGTGTAATGACTCACATCTTCTGACAATGGCCTCACAGGAGTTTAATGTCCTGTTTCTCCCATTCATAGCTATAATACATGCCATTCTATAGTAAGCTTTTCTCTTGGCAGCTGCCAAGGAAGTAGCTAGGTGTAAAAGAAATTTTGAGATGAGAACGCCACTGACTGAACACACTTTGGAGATCAGTGTTACACCTTTTCCAAGTTCCGAACGTGTAAAATTAATTATCAGGGTCTTCCCCCTAAAGTGAACCTGTGCAAATAACGTTGACTCCACAATACTGGCTTTGTATCGGCTTCTAATCGATTGCTTTAATTTTTTTCAGACATGCTTTTATCAAATTGCCTCCATGAATTCTGGAATGGCCAGGCTATCTCTATAGCAAATCTTATGGGCGAGGTCCAATAGTATGGGGACAACCCTTTAATTACTACCCCCACCCTCCCTCCCAATCTTAAAAGGTAACACCCCCTTTATTCTGGGGGAGGGGCTATGATGTATGGAGAGATTAGGCCGGCAAGGGCCTACACACATTCCTGAGATTGTGTTAATGTGTTCCTCATTAGTCCCTTGTTATGAATTTTTCATATACACTCCGAGTACAGGATAAAAAGGTACATGTTTGAAGGAAAGATTCCATGAAGGAGGAGGAGGAGGGAAAGAGACCCTACCCTGTTTGTTGAACAGGAGGATGTATGTATGACTCTGAGTGTCACATAAAGTGGTTTGGTTGAGTGAACTTCCTCCGTCAGTATTCAGGAAACCCTGTGTGTACGTGTGTCTGTGTGTGTGTTGTGCTGCAGGCCCAGGCAGGATCTCAATAATGTACATGAAGATCCTCACATCGCCCACACCAGGGGCAGGATCTTATTACAATCCTTCCCCCGACTGAAAGCAAACTAATCACATCACCCACACCAGAAAGGACGCAAAGATTCTTCCCAACAAACTCTCATTGAAAGCCAGCTAATCACATTACCAACACCAGACAGGATCTCATTACACGAACCCTTCCCAACAAACTCTCGTTGAAAGCCAGCCATGAACATAATCATAAAGCCTCACAGTTGGATTGAATACACTGGGAACAGCAAAGAGGTACATTGGCTGTGCTCACTTCAAAAGATTGAGCACTTTGGATAATGATTGTGTTCAATTGATGGTCCTTTAATTCGTGTATCTAACCATAAAGGTGAAACTGAAACCATCATTATGCTCTGATCAGCCCCTCCCTCAGCAAATGAGAATGGAGTCATAACCTCTCTTCTTACTTTCCTTTTTTAAAAAACTTACACTCACCTTCTTTCCGAGAGATATATCTCCAGTTGACGCTATCTTCTTCCAGTGAGACTGAACACTTCCTGTGCCCAAGTAGCAAGACGTCCGAGAGTCCTCCGGAACTGACAATCTCCCCCGAGGGACCAAGGTGGATCGAAGCAGGACGCCCATTTCGATCCATGGTGTAGCGTCGGAGTAGCGCTGTAGTGCTGTCTTCTAGTCCCCTGTCTTCGCTCTCCCCCTTGGTCTCAAGGGTCTTCTTGGTCGCTCGAGAGCCAAGGTCGAATTTGTAGGTTTTTTTATCACTTGAATCTGCATCTCCTATTCCTGATTCAACATGAACCTCCAGTGAAACAAATTCAGAAATGGTGCCATTTGGGGGTAAAGCATCACCACTACCAGACTGTTCTCTGCTTTCTTTCTCACTGGGTGGTTTCTGGGATCCATGTTGGTAGTTTAAGTGACTCTTGATCTCTTTTCTTCTATCATCACTGTTCACATCCTCGTGAAGTTCTTCTACGCATGGTGCTTCGTTGATTAGAGGCTGGTAGGAACTCATCTTCCCCCTTGGCTTTGATTTGACAACTTCCCCCGGGTCCATGCCCTCATCTGACAAGACTTGAGGGCTATCTGAGTAATGGCCTAGTGGGGAGAAATTCATGCCTTCTGGGCGCTGGTATGAGTCCATTAGAGCCGCCATAACTACAAGAAAGAGCTAGTCGGATGATAGAGACTCAATCGACTATACAACATAACAAAATTTTATACAGGAAATCTCGCTAAATATTGTATAGGGATTTCTCCCCTTTCGCAACATGGTAAAGTATCTACTTAGCTACTTAGCTACTTAGTGGCTACTGAATTATAACCACAAAATTACATCAGAATCCACGGTGCAGGTGGTAATCGGACCGAAGAAGATCGCAATCTGGCACAGCTGCACAGGATAAGGTAATTTAGCTGTCTAGTATGGTTATATGTCCTGGGTATTGATCGGATTCAGATTAGTTTGTGGGATGAATAACAAGCTCTCTACTCGGCAATACTTTTATTTTTATTGCAGATGGCTGAAGAAGACTACTCATTCGATGCTGATGCAAGTTCAGACGGACACCACTTTCATTCCTCTCCATCACCCGAAATCATTTCTATGGCCTCTCACTTTGAACCGGCATCCAATCACATGACTAAATCTGTAACGTTCTCTCGAGCAGAGAGTGCAAGTGAGTCCAGACATCCTAGATGTCATCGTAATCTAATGTCTGGAAAAAAGGGAAGTTCCTTTTCGGATACTTCAAGTAATGATGAAAGTGGTGATCTCTCTACCTGCTCCGAAAGTTGGGAGGAGGGTTGGTCTGCTGTCAATGAGCGGAAAGTCACGGAAATCACCCTCAACTTCTTCTACCAGCCTCGCACTTTGACCTTGCTTGCTGTGATCATAATAAGTTTGGTGTGTGCTGCATTTATGAGAGACGATGTATCCGATCGTCAGGCCAACGTGGCCTCAGGGGTGTACGCTTTGTGCATCCTTTTCCTCTCGATTGGTCTCCTTGTGTTCCCCAATGGTCCCTACACGCGTCCCCATCCAGCAATCTGGCGACTCGTCTTTGGAATAAGTTTTCTCTACTTCCTAGCCCTCTCCTTCCTTCTCTTCCAGAGCTACAAAGATATTCGAATCCTCCTCAGCTGGATGGACCCCAAGTTGAACTTATCCGAAACAGACAGCACCAAACTTTATGCTGTGGACTGCAGCTTCACTTGGAGCAATTTATACAGTCGCATGGATGTATTCATCACCGCCCACTTTGTGGGTTGGATCTTCAAAGCTCTCCTTATAAGACATATGGGAGTCCTCTGGACTATTAGCATCATGTGGGAATGCACCGAGCTCTTTTTCGCTCACGTTCTGCCTAATTTTTACGAGTGTTGGTGGGATATGTTGATCTTTGACGTCCTCTTTGCTAATGGGTGTGGTATCTACGTGGGAATGTGTCTCTGCAAGAAGTTGGAAGTGAGGGAGTTCCATTGGGAGAGTATTAAAGACATCAAAGGCACGAAAGGAAAACTCAAACGAGCCGTACTTCAGTTCACTCCTCAGGATTGGTCCAAAATCCGCTGGCTGGACCCAAGCTCTACCTACATGCGCATTCTGGCCATCTTTGTGCTCATCTTGATCTTCCAGGTCTCAGAATTGAACACGTTTCTTTTGAAGCATGTCTTTCTTGTTCCCACCAATCACTATTTAAACGTTGTCCGTTTGATCTTAATCACTTTGACAGCTGCCCCTTCAGTAAGGCAGTACTATTTATACGTGACAGACAAAACCTGTGTGAGGTTGGGGACGCAAGCCTGGGTGTACTGTGCCGTTATGGTTGCAGAGTTGTTGATCTCGATTCGCCTTGGTGCTCCTATGCTACCATGTCCTGCTATCTTGTTTATGCTTGGTTGGCTGGGTGTGACCGCTCTGTTCAGCATCACCATGGTGCTACTGATCACAAGGAGCTCCATCAGGCAAATTTTTTCCAAGAATTGGAGGATTTTGTCCTCCAGTTCCAGTTCCAATTATCGTGGTTCCAATCTTGCTGAAGGAGTGAAATCAGAACCAAAAATCAACGGAAGGAAGAAAAGATTGAGGAAGAGGCACTTGCCACAAATCTCATCAAATCAAGTTGGCCCAAACTTTTAGTTATTTTAGAGTTCATTATTTATTTAAATACGTTGAAGTTTACTTTCAATATGACTCAATGAATCGCTAAAATAATATATTCGCTAAAATAATAATGCGCATAATGCATAACTAAGTACTACTTATTATACTTGCGCATAATTAGAAATCACGTGAACTTGTTTTATGGTTAGCTAATAGGAGAATAAACTCGACAAGTTTAACTATTATTATAGCAGTGCATTAATCCTTTGTTGCTTGACTACAAACTGTATACAATCGATTTGTTTTGGTACTGTTTCCCGCACCTATAAAACCCCTGCCCCACCGGAAAAGAACCATGGCGAGCTTCCAGTCAATAATGAAGAAGTTTCTGGAGTACTATGAGGCTCAGGACGAAGAGGTGCTGATCAAGGAGTTTATGGTGAGTCTATGTAGCTGCATTAAGTGGCGTAGGTGGCACTAAAAGGCAAGATTTAGTGTTTTGGTGGAGATATACGAGCCTATAGTTTGCAGCTGCCAGCACTTGAGGCTATCCGGAATGCTAAAACAAAACTGGTGTGAAATTCCTGGTGGATAGTGTATCATGTTAGGCATGCATTTTTTACCGATCATTAACTCCTGAATGGGTCTCTCCACACTGCATTTTCCTAGTCTCACATAGCCAGACCCGATTCTCAAGACTAGCATTTTCCCAATACCTTAGTGAAGGCTCTCACCCCAAGCTTTGTCTTCTCTTTCTTGAGGAAGGTTGGACCCGTCTGAAGCTGTTTACATCTATGGTGCTGTGTGGGCTGTATTGTTCTTGTGGTCTGCCGTAGTAACAGAACCTTGCTAATGGGGTCACATGAGCATTAGAAATGTGCACTCTTGTGTCATGACAAGTGCAGTGAAGTAGTGACCCCTTTCACCTCTTGCTTATTGACTGGTACCATCCAGCAGGTATTTATGAAGCCCCTCAGGACCCTTAGCTTGACTGGTACTATATAACAGGTATTTGAAACCCCTCAAGGCCCTTACTCATGGCTGGCTTGACTGACAGGCTCCCAGTCCCTTGTACTCAAGAGTGTGCTGCCATACATCTAACAATCCCTTGTTGCTAGAAATAAGAGATGCAAGAGGACATTCAACACATGAAACTGGTTTGACCATTTCTCTGAAACTGTTGGGATTTCTAACCTCCTGTTTATGGATCATGTGATGATAGCCTTGGGGGCCAATTTGCCATTAGTTTGATACCATATAATTCTGAGTTTGAGGTTTTTCAAGAGTAAACATTCCTCTTCTAATTGATATATGGGCATGCAAATTTGAGTGGGTGTTACATGTTGCCATCTGTCAATTGACAACATCAAAAAAAAATTCGTGTTTTTTCCTTGGTTGCTTTCTTGTGTGCTTGCGTTTCTTAGAATAACAAGATGGAGTTGTAGTTGTGAAGGAAAAGCATGATTGTGTGTGTCTCGATAAGATTAGCATATTAGCTTGCTTAAAGCAACATCACAGTGTGGAGTAGAAGTCTCTTTCCGCATTGAAACATCCTATCAGTTACAGAGCTGTGGGAGTAAATAAAATATTTCAAATGTTCAGAATATAGGTACTGTGTACTGTGATAAAAAAACAGTTTTACAATGCATACAGAATTATATGGTGTGCAGCAAAGTCGTTTTCATCATCCTAGCAAGGCCAGTTTCACAATTGAGTAGTTTGATCATGTCCTAGCAAGAAGAGATTGGGCCGGCAGTGCTCACAATAACAGTCAGTCACAGGACATTTTCCAGTCAATTTCTTCATTCGTCCGGTCATTTTCTGCCTTTGTCCGACTAATTTTTCTATTCTCTTAAAATTGCTATTAGATAATCATGTCCGGACAATACTAGAGTGTTACTGTGAGCCCTGGGCCGGTTCAATGCACAGGGGTCTGTCTAGAACTATAAATCTCTCCCACACACTTGATTAATTTGATTTGTGATTATTAATGTCCACTTTGATGATACCGCGCCTATATTATGCAGATGAGTAGTTCAAGCAAGAAGAAATTAGGCTGGTTCAATGCATGGGTGTCTACTATTATCCCCCATATACAGTATTCATTGATTCTAGTCTTGTCATTAATGTCCACTTTGATTTTAATATTATTAGTAGTTCAATCATGTCCTGTCAAGAAGAAATTAATGGACAGAGGTCTACTAGTCTCCCCCACACAATACAGTCTAGTGATTATCAATGTCCACTCTTTGATGACACAGACCCTGAAGTCTCTGTCACAGAAGTACAAGGAGAGCAACAGATATCCTGCCGACGCTGGCATCCTTCCCATCAACAAGAAGAAGAACAGATTCAAAGACATCTTACCTTGTAAGCTCTTTTTTATTACTTACTGTACTGTGAGACAATCCCTGTCATTGGTTGGGAATTATTCCATGAGAGTTATCAATTGAGAGAAGTGCTGATGATTCTATGTGCACTATGTAATGCCATGTAGTCACAAGTGGCTTTGTAGTGAAGATTTGTAGCAGTCCTTAAAATGAAGGCTAAAAAGAGCATAGTCTTCAGATAAAGCAGTCGGTAATGTGGAAAATCATTTGCAATGACAATGATCTGACCATGGCAAGAGTAAAGTAAACTGATAATATTTTGATTACCTTTTGACCAAATAGACTGTTGTAATCTTTACAATGAAGACCCTTAGACCTTTCCTGTGTGCCTCCATTTGTCCCTTCTGAATAGGTCTTGAATAGACTTGGAGATTGAGTTTCCTTAGCAGGAAATGGAGATCATTTATCATAGTTACCTTACACACACTACCAGCTGCACAGATCTACAGGTCCCTCCATCTGCAACTCCATTATGGTTTGTTGTTCCTTCATTCAGCTATTGCCTTTCATGCAAATGTTATTACAAGTGTGTACAGCACATCTGTTGTAATCACCTTCCATGAAAGAGAGTGTCAGAACCAGTATAACTTGGCAGAGTGTTCGAGGCGTCCTGTTGGAAATTTCAGTGAGGATTGAAATGATCTGACAAAATGTCAGACCATGGGAAGAGTTGATCGACCATATTATGATATGGTCTTTAAATAGATACATTCCTAAGTGCAATGGGATGTATTATGCCAATATGATGTCAGACCAAAGCAAATCTTGATCAGACATTTGACCTTTTGACCCAGTAAATGGCCTATGGCAGACTGTTATAATCCTCACTGAAACTTGTCTGCTAATGCCTCTCTTAAGACCTTCCTTATAGACCCCTCCACCTTTGAGAGTGGTAAAGTACCCAACCCTCCAGTTCTTGGAGAGAAAAAAATTGGAAAGAGACAGCAAGCATTTGTGGGTAAGCCCCCTATTGTTAATGATACGTAAACCATTCTAAGTATAAACTCTGACCCCCTCCTTTGCCTCTGATAACTGTCACTACAGACCAGATAGTTCCTCCACATGTATGTATGTATGTGGACTTAATATGTTATCATCTATCTCTCTGCACTAAATGTATCAAGCAAATGAAGCTTGTTTATCCTTCACTTTCAGGACTGTTAGATCATTCCCAAAAGCCATTGAAGTAATCAAGGGCCATTACTGTCAAATGTTAGTAAAACACGTTCCTAACAGTAGGAAACATAATTCTGTGTGGGCTTAATTGTGTTGGGGTATGATCGTGAGATGGTGTCCTACCAGTAACATAATTATGGTGTTTATCCATTCATTAACAATTTGCTAGTATCTAACACCATGCCATCAGTCCACCCAGCTAGTTGGAAATGGGTACCTGGAATTTTCAGGATATAAGTCAATTGGCTGTCTCTCTTCACACAGTGCCAAAAATGCATGCACACCTGGTCAAGTCATGGTGCTTGCAGCCAGTGTTCACAACCTCCTGGAGCCAGGCTAGGAACTTGTAGGACTAACTCAGAATGTAGAGAGAGAGAGAAAGAGAGAGAGAGAGATCTGTAGATCCTAGAACCCCTTTACCATCAAGCTGAGATGCATATCAAATAAAGCAGAGGTGGACTTGCTGGAGCACAACAACAATGAATGAGCTATGTGAAGAAGATTTTTTTTCCAAAATACTCCTGTGTACATGAATTACTCTCCCTAAACCAAATTGATAATAATAATAATCAAATTTACAAAATGACATTGTTACAGATTCCCCAAAATAAGTCAGTTTTTTCCACAAATGTTACACCAAAGTGTTTGGAGGTATCGTAGGCATGTACATAATACTGTGCAGTGTACCATATACCAGAGTCGAAGCAAGAGATCCGACTCAGTCACAGATCTTCTGATAAGAAATCTATAATAAGTGTCCTGTTATGATGTCCTGACGTGATATCCCAACGTAGTGTCCTGATGTGGTGTCCTGACACTCTCCACATTTGACAGGACATCTAATGTGATCAGCCATTTTGCCCTGTCCTGATAAATGAATGATAATAGGAAAATTTGGCCTGCAAATGTGCTGTGTCCTACTGTTCTCAGCAGCTCTGACTGAGTGGAGTGTCCTGTGATGAAATTTGGTACCTGTAGGTCATTCCTTGAAATGGTTGAAGTCACTAGTGAGTGGCTATTGTGTGTGATACTGACATCACATCACATCATGTATGAGTTGCTTGCATGACTCAAGAACATGTGTTTTCTTTTGGTTCTGACATGTCACTGTAGGCGTCCTCACTGACATCATATCACATCATGTATGTGTGTATGTGAGTTGCTTGCATGACTCGAGAACATGTGTTTTCTTTTGGTTCTGACATGTCACTGTAGGCGTCCTCACTGACATCATATCACATCATGTATGTGTGATGTGAGTTGCTTGCATGACTCGAGAACATGTGTTTTCTTTTGGTTCTGACATGTCACTGTAGGCGTCCTTGTGTTTGTCCAAGTCCTAGCATTGTGTTATGACTGGGTTTGTGATAACAGGTATGGAAAGAAGTAGGTTTAAAAACAACAAGAGCCTCATTAAAGAGCACTTTGTCAGATGGTCCATTGATGACCTGTCAAGGAGGTGACTGTTCTAATATTGTAGGTCATGATGAGTGAAACCTCCAGGTGACACTTGACTAAAGGATAACTTCAACACTTGAGAATCGATTATTGTAATGATGATTGCATTGGTCAGTGTTGTCTTGATTGGTGTCAATATTTAGCTGCTGTGTGCAGTAACTTTGGGCAGACATGTACTTGCACACTATGTTTATGTAATTCACAGCACATGGAAGCCATAATACTGCATGCATGTACATGCCATAATGCATGCATGTACATGCCATAATGCATGCATGTACATGCCATAATGCATGCATGTACATGCCATGATACTGGCATGGTGTGATGTTTATTTGCCTTTATATCTTGCAGTTGAGTACACACGTGTGGAGTTACATCCAGTGGAAGGAGTGAATGGCTCAGACTATATCAATGCCAACTATGTCATGGTGAGTTACATATATCCCTCCTCTTCTCCCGTCCCCTCCCCCTTTTCTCCTGATCCCCCCTTTCTCCTATCCCCTCCCAATTTCTCCTGTCCCCACCCCTTTTCACTTCCCTCTTTCCTTCCTGTACCTACATCTCCTCTCCCTTCTTCCCTACCCCTCCCCTCCCCCCCTCCTTTGACCCCCTTTGACTATGTCCTATACGTCCTATAGGGTGCTGATGACGAGATAGGCTACATTGCAGCCCAAGGACCCCTCCCAAACACAGTGGAAGACTTCTGGCGCATGCTCTGGTACCATAACATTGAGGCACGTTGTTGTTGTTGTTGTTGTTGTTGTTGTTGTTGTTGTTACTAGTTATTTTTGATCCTTTGCAGGTTGTTGTGATGGCATGTCGGGAGGTTGAGATGGGAAAGAAGAAATGTGAGAGATACTGGCCCACTGTCCACCAATCCATGGAAGTAGGCATCATCAAAATCACCACGGTAACTACAGTACATACAACTCGGGGTTCTCCCCAGGGTTTACTAAAGGCATGGGGGCAAGACCATGATCACCATAAAAGGGAGGGGCCCAATGATTTCAAGATGGCTCCTGGCTGGTATGGAGAGAGAAGCTAGCCATTGCTTAATTAAATGGACTCCATTTATTCAAATAGTAAGGCATAGTGGCAAGACATAAGGCATAGTGGCAAGACATAAGGCATAGGGGGAAGAACTGAAGGCATAGTGGCAAGACATAAGGCATAGTGGCAAGATATAAGGCATAGTGGCAAGACATAAGGCATAGGGGAAGAACTGAAGGCATACTGGCAAGACATAAGGCATACTGGCAAGACATAAGGCATAGTGGCAAGACATAAGGCATAGTAGCAAGACATAAGGCATAGGGGGAAGAACTGAAGGCATAGTGGCCCACTATGCCTTAAGATGTCTGGGGAGAACCCTGCAACTAGGGGAATTGGGGAATAGACCTGGTATAAATGTGTGTGGTGTTGTGATAACTCTGGCATGTGTTTATTGCTGCTGTAGTGTGGGGTGATCTAGTGTGCGCATGCAGCAACCTATTAACATATAAAAACCAATTTTCTAGATTTAAAACTATCAAAGGTCAAAGTTCGGAATACACGTTGCGCCTGTGCAGTACTTCAACTGATTTTTTTGCAGCTATTCTATCGATCAATTTCAAGGTTAAGAGTGGACGAGTTTGTTGTATAATTTGGTTTCCTACCTAGCTGTATAGTTTTTAGCTAGCTAAAGTGCCTGTCACAGTTGGTAAGCCAGGTAAAGAGAGCAGCTGTACTTCGTAAATGCCACTTCATAACGGGGGTGCAGTCGTGTTGTGTCAAAGTGGGTGTAGTTATGGTATTTTCATTATCCGAATATTCGCTTATCCTATGCTTTAAAAACTATTTGCCCAAATTACTAAAATAGTATTACACACCAAATATGAAGAGTGCCTGATGAATTTCACAGATGCTGCAACAGATTTCATTCTCAAGGTAAAATGTGTTGCATCTCAAAGACCGCTTGGATTTGATGACTAATTTTTGTTATGAAGCTTCCTATACATTAATATTTCTATCAAAATTACGATGAGTTTTTATTGATTATATTTTACTTTTCTACATATCCACACAAGACCATGCATTCTGGAAATTCTAGAATAGATATGAACTAAAACAAATCGTAGACCTTACCTTGCAATTGGGAACTATGTTGTAACCAAGGCAGTGGTCAATGAAGCATACATCTGCAGCAGTCACTCCTAATAAGGAAGTATGGAAGTTTCAAGACTTACTCACCCTATAGGCAGCTGTCAGTTGCTGACAGTTTTTGTTCTAGTTATTGTATGTAAAATATTGGCTCATTCCCGTGCTTGGTTCCAGTGTCAGAGCAGCTGCTACTATTGTAGTTTACAATCATGTTATTTTAGCTGGGTAGTGTATGTTATTTTAGCTGGGTAGTGTTTGTGGTTAATTAGTGCTTACGTATTGGCACCCTTAATAGCAGGAGCTTATCACAATCCTGACAGGATCAGGGTATGATTAACACAGCCCTGATTTTGTTAGTGTGTGCATTTGAAAATGTCTGAAGAAGCTATCAAGAAAATCGAAGAGCAGCTCCAGTGTACCATCTGCCTTGACACCTACACTGACCCTAAACTACTCCAGTGCTTCCGTGTCTTCTGTAGAGACTGTCTGGTGCGACTGGTGGTCCGAGACCAGCAGGGACAGCTCTCCCTGACTTCCCCCAACTGTCGTCATACCACACCCATTCTAGCCAATGAAGTGACAGGCCTCCAGTCGGCATTTCACATCAACCACCTCCTGGAAGCTTTATAAGAACTGAAGAAACCCAAAGATACAGTAACCATTCAGGCAGGTGATGTGATATGCCCCAATCCTTCAAAGAAAGTCTCTCCTTACTGCTCTGTTCATGCTGATAAAGAACTGGAGTTATACTGTGAGACATGTGGGGAGCTAATCTGCTTTCATTGCTCATTACGAGGCCAAAAACATCACAGCCATGAGTACGACTTGATCAGCTCATGTTATGAGAAGTACAAGAGAGAGATGACCTCATCACTGGAGCCAGTGGAGAAGCAACTCATGACTGTTAGGAGAGCATTGTGGGGAGATATCCGACCAGCGAGCAGTTATCGAAGCAGATATACATCGCACTACCCAACGACTCCATGAAATCATCGACGTCAGAAAGACTGAGTTGATAAACCAGTTACACCAAAAGACCCAGGAGAAGCTGAAAGGCCTTGCAGTCCAGAGAGACGAGTTGGTGACCATCCTGGCCAAGTTGAGCAGCTGTCTCGAGTTTGTGAGAGAGAGTCTGGAGACAAGTAGTCAGGGAGAAGTGATGAAGATGAAGACGACCATAATCAAGCAAGTGAAGGAACTGACTGCTACATTCCAACCAGACGTATTAAAGCCTAACACAGAAGCTGACATAGAGTTCATAGTTTCAATTGATGTCACTACAATGTGTCAGAACTATGGACGAATAGGTGTACCAGGAAGTCCAGACCCCTCACAATGCCATGCAACAGGTAAAGGTTTGGAGGTAGCTGTGGTTGGAGAGGAATCTACTGCTTTCGTACAAACTAACAACTTGAAGGGTGAACCATGTGAGAAGCAAGTGACATTGCAATGTGAGCTTGTGTCTGAACTAACAGGTGTCGTGGTGAGAGGCAACGTAAGGAGAACCAGTACGAGATCAACTACCAACCTACCATCAAAGGTACTCATCAAAATCAAGGACCAGCACATCAGAGGAAGTCCATTTCCTGTGACTGCAAAGATGCCTGTTGAGAAACTGGGTACTCCAATCCAAACTATTGGTGGTTTGAATCGTCCCTGGGGAGTGGCTATCAACAAAAAGGGGGAAATGATTGTAACTGAGTTTTGTGGACATTGTATCACAGTGTTCAGTCCCAGTGGAGAAAAGCTACAATCCTTCGGCACACATGGCTCTGATCTGGGACAGTTACATAATCCACGTGGTGTGGCAGTGGACGGCAAGGGGAATCTTCTAGTTTTAATCATCGCATTCAAAAGTTTGCATCAGATGGCCTGTTCATTACATCTGTTGGTGCAAAGGGGGGAGGGTCTCTGCAGTTTAATAGTCCTTCTGGCCTTGCATTCAATGCTTGTAACAATAAAATATACGTGGCAGATTATGGTAATAACCGTATTCAAGTTTTGAACTCTGACCTCACCTATTTCAGCACTTTTGGTGAGATGGGAAGTGGCAAGGGACAATTTTATTTCCCACGTGGCGTGTCTTGTGATAGTGCTGGTAATGTGTATGTGGCCAATACTTTAAACCATCACATTCAAGTTTTCACTGCACAAGGGAAGTATGTGAGGATGTTTGGGCAACATGGTGGTGGTGGGGAGCTTGATAAACTGACTGGTATTGCTGTTGATGCTGATGGTGTCGTGTATGTCAGCGAGTATGACAATCATCGCGTCTCCTTGTTCACCTCCAAGGGTCAATTTTTAATGTCATTTGATGATGAGGTGGTGGGACCAAAAGGTCCTATTGGACTGTCAGTAGACATCAATGGTGTATTGTATGTATGTGACCACAGTAATAATTGTGTTCAGTTATTTTAAATGTGAAGACAGTCGTGCATTTAGGTCATTATCATGTTGTTGTTGTTGTTGTTGTTATTGTTGTTATTGTTATGTGTTAATAAAGAGAGTTGTATTACCAACAACAAAAAAAGTACTTTCTTAGTCGTATGAATGACTTCAGGTTCCAATATGTCAAAGAGCAGTGGCAGTGCTCTAGGTGTAACCTACTGGGACTCACTTTTCAAAGGTCACATGGTGCACGTGCAGGTGGTCCAGTTACCATAACAACATTACTCTAAACCTGGCAACATCTTGAAGGCACTAACACGTGCAGCACTATGAAGTTTTTGACTACAACTTGTTGTTAAACACTCTGTATGTTCCTTGTTTAAATCAGGAACTTTGCTATTCTCTGTCGCAATGTGACTTCAATGGCTTTGTAGGTGAGCATGTTGATCATCTTTACTTCCTAATATGGGAATGCATGTGTTGGCAGTGATTAGCGAGTCAAAAAATGTCTGAAGAAACTATCAAGAAGCTTGAAGAGCAGCTCCAGTGTGCCATCTGCCTTGACACCTATACTGACCCTAAACTACTCCAGTGCTTCCATGTCTTCTGTAGAGACTGTCTGGTGCGACTGGTGGTCCGAGACCAGCAGGGACAACTCTCCCTGACTTGCCCCAACTGTCGTCATGCCACACCCATTCCAGCCAATGGAGTGACAGGCCTCCAGTCAGCATTTCAATTCAACCACCTCCTGGAAGCTCTAGAAGAACTAAAGAAACCCAAAGATACAGCAACCAGTCAGGAGGGGGCAAAGGGTGACATAACACACCCTAAACCTTCAAAGAAAGTCTCTCCTTACTGCTCTGTTCATGCTGATAAAGAACTGGAGCTGTACTGTGAGACATGTGGGGAGTTGATCTGCTCTCACTGTGCACTCCGAGGCCAGAAACATCACAGCCATGAGTACGACTTGATCAGCTCATGTTACGAGAAGTACAAGAGAGAGATGACCCTATCACTGGAGCCAATGGAGAAGCAACTCACAACTGTCAAGAAAGCTCTGGCACATTTGGATGTACATTGTGGAGCGATATCTGACCAGCGAGCAGCTATTAAAGCAGATATACATCGCACCACCCAACGAATCCATGAAATCATTGACGTCAGAAAGACTGAATTGATACACCAGCTGCACCAAAAGACCCAGGAGCAGCTGAAAGGCATTGCAGTCCAGAGAGACGAGTTGGAGACCATCCTGGCCAAGTTGAGCAGCTGTCTTGAGTTCGTGAGAGAGAGCTTGGAGATAAATAGTCAGGGAGAAGTGATGAAGATGAAGACGACCATAATCAAGCAAGTGAAGGAACTGACTGCTACATTCCAACCAGACGTATTAATATTTAACACAAAAGCTGACATAGAGTTCATAGCTTCAACTGATGTCACTGCAATGTGTGAGAACTATGGACAAATAGGTGTACCAGGAAGTCCAGACCCATCGCAATGCCATGCAGCAGGTAAAGGTTTGGATGTAGTTGTGGTTGGAGAGGAATCTACTGCTATCATACAGGCTAACGACTTCAAGGGTGAACCATGTGAGAAACAAGTGACATTGCAATGTGAGCTCATATCTGAACTAACAGGTGTTATGGTGAGAGGCAACGTAAGGAGAAGAGGAGAGAGCCAGTATGAGATCAACTACCAACCTACCATCAAGGGGAGGCATCAGCTACTCATCAAAATCAAGGACCAGCACATCAGAGGAAGTCCATTTCCTGTGACAGCAAAGATGCCTGTTGAGAAACTGGGTACTCCAATCCGAACTATCGATGGTTTGAATCATCCCTGGGGAGTGGCTATCAACAGGAAGGGGGAAATGGTTGTAACTGAGTTTGATGGACATTGTGTAACAGTGTTCAGTCCCAGTGGAGAAAAGCTTCAATCCTTTGGCACACATGGCTCTGGTCAGGGACATTTTCACAATCCACGTGGTGTGGCAGTAGATGGCAAGGGGAATCTTCTAGTGGTTGATAGTTCTAATCATCGCATTCTGAAGTTTACAGCAAATGGCCGTTTTATAGCAGCTGTTGGTGGACAGGGGGGAGGATCTCTGCAGTTTAATAGTCCTTCTGGCCTTGCATTCAATGCTTGTAACAATAAAATATACGTGGCAGATTATGGTAATAACCGTATTCAAGTTTTGAACTCTGACCTCACCTATTCCTGCACTTTTGGTGAGAAGGGCAGTGGCAAGGGACAATTTTATTCCCCACGTGGCGTATCTTGTGATAGCTCTGGTAACGTGTATGTGGCTGATACTTTAAACCATCGCATTCAAGTTTTCACTGCACAAGGGAAGTATGCGAGGATGTTTGGGCAACATGGTGGTGGCGGGGAGCTTGATAAACTGACTGGTATTGCTGTTGATGCTAATGGTGTCGTGTATGTCAGCGAGTATGACAATCATCGCATCTCCTTGTTCACCTCCAAGGGTCAATTTTTAATGTCATTTGATGATGAGGTGGTGGGACCAAAAGGTCCTATTGGACTGTCAATAGACATCAATGGTGTATTGTATGTATGTGACCACAGTAATAATTGTGTTCAGTTATTCTAAATGTGAAGACAGTCGTGCATTTAGGTCATTATCATGTTGTTGTTGTTGTTGTTGTTATTGTTATGTGTTACTTTATAATAAAGAGAGAGTTGTATTACCAACAACAAAAAAAGTACTTTCTTAGTCATATGAATGACCTTAGTTTCCACTATGTCAATGAGCAGTGGCAGTGCTCTAAGTGTAACCAACTGGGACTCACTTTTCAAAGGTCACGTGGTGCACGTGCAGGTGATCCAGTTAACGTAACAGTATTACTCTAAACCTGGCAACATCTTGAAGGCACTAACACGTGCAGCACTATGAAGTTTTTGACTACAACTTGTTGTTAAACACTCTGTATGTTCCTTGTTTAAATCAGGAACTTGCTATTCTCTGTCACAATGTGACTTCAATGGCTTTGTGGGTGAACATGTTGATCATCTTTACTTCCTAATATGGGAATGCATGTGATTAGTGAGTCAAAAAATGTCTGAAGAAACTATCAAGAAGCTTGAAGAGCAGCTCCAGTGTGCCATCTGCCTTGATACCTATACTGACCCTAAACTACTCCAGTGCTTCCATGTCTTCTGTAGAGATTGTCTGGTGCGACTGGTGGTCCGAGACCAGCAGGGACAACTCTCCCTGACTTGCCCCAACTGTCGTCATGCCACACCCATTCCAGCCAATGGAGTGACAGGCCTCCAGTCAGCATTTCACATCAACCCCCTCCAAGAAGCTTTAGAAGAACTAAAGAAGCCCAAAGATATAGAAACCAGTCAAGAGGTAATGAAAGGTGATGTGATATGCCCCAATCCTTCAAAGAAAGTCTCTCCTTACTGCTCTGTTCATGCCAATAAAGAACTGGAGCTGTACTGTGAGACATGTGGGGAGCTGATCTGCTCTCACTGTGCACTCCGAGGCCAGAAACATCACAGCCATGAGTACGACTTGATCAGCTCATGTTATGAGAAGTACAAGAGAGAGATGACCCCATCACTGGAGCCAGTGGAGAAGCAACTCACAACTATCAAGACGGCATTGGCACATTTGGATGAGCATTGTGGGGAGATATCTGACCAGCAAGCAGCTATTGAAGCAAATATACATCGCACCACCCAACGACTCCATGAAATCATTGACATCAGAAAGACTGAGTTGATAAACCAGCTGCACCAAAAGACTATGGAGAAGCTGAAAGGCCTTGCAGTCCAGAGAGACGAGTTGGAGACCATTCTGGCCAAGTTGAGCAGCTGTCTTGAGTTTGTGAGAGAGAGCCTGGAGACAAGTAATCAGGGAGAAGTGATGAAGATGAAGACGACCATAATCAAGCAAGTGAAGGAACTGACTGTTACATTCCAACCAGATGTAGTAAAGCCTAACACAGAAGCTGACATAGAGTTCATAGCTTCAAGTGATATCATTGCTATGTATCAGAACTATGGGCAAATTCGTGTACCAGGAAGTCCAGACCCCTCACAATGCCATACAACAGGTAAATGTGTGGAGGTAGCTGTGGTTGGAGAGGAATCTACTGTTGTCGTACAAGCTAACGACTTCAAGGGTGAATCTTATTCAAAGCAAGTGACATTGCAATGTGAGCTTGTGTCTGAACTAACAGGTGCCGTGGTGAGAGGCAACGTAAGGAGAAGAGGAGAGAGCCAGTATGAGATCAGCTACCAACCTACCATCAAGGGGAGGCATCAGCTACACATCAAAATCGAGGACCAGCACATCAGAGGAAGCCCATTTCCTGTGACAGTAAAGATGCCTGTTGAGAAACTGGATACTCCAATACGAAGTATCGATGGAGTCAGCCGTCCATGGAGAATCGCTATCAACAAGTCGGGGGAAATGGTGGTATCAGAGGGTCACGGTCATTGTATATCGATTTTCAATCTCATGGGTAAGAAGCTTCTAACATTTGGCACACATGGCTCTGATCGGGGACAATTCATTAGACCTTTCGGTGTGGCAGTAGATGGTGAGGGATGTATTTTAGTGACTGATGTTAGCAATCATCGAATTCAGAAGTTCACAGCAAATGGCAAGTTTCTTTCATCAGTAGGTACTTGGGATAGTCAACTGTTCACGCAACCCGGTAGCATTGGGCTTAATGACATCAATAGCAAGGTATATGTCGCAGATTTCCGATCTCATCTTGTCCAAGTTTTGAACTCTGACCTCTCCTATTCTAGCACTTTAGGGAAGCTAGGCAGTGGTAAGGGTCAGTTTAACACTCCATGTGGAGTATCTTGTGACAGCTCTGGGAATATCTATGTCACCGATAGCGGGAATCATCGTATTCAAGTCTTCACATCCAAGGGGAAGTTTGTGAGGATGTTTGGGCGACGTGGTGATGGTAAGGGTGAGCTCGAATGGCCTCATAGTACTGCCGTTGATGATGTGAACAGATGCGTGTACGTCAGCGAGAGTGGGAACCATCGCATCTCTGTGTTTACTTCCGATGGTCAGTTTGTGACGTCTTTTGGCTGCAGAGGGAAAAAATCGGGACAGTTTAATCATCCTCGCGGAATAGCAGTGGACAGTAGTGTATGTGTGCGACACGGACAATTATCGTATTCAGTTATTTTAGTCTGCGTATACTTTTATAATGATGTATGAAGCACAGTTAATGTATGTATTATTATCAATCATTACTGGACCCCTAAAGCTGTCGAAAGAGTTTATAAAGTGAATCTCTTGTAGCGCTTCACAACGCGACTTTATCACACTTGGTGAAATATTGGGTGGGGACTGTCTATGTACGTAACTGCAAAGTATATATGACAAAAAATATCTTTCCCTCCTCCAGATCTCAGAAGAGAATATCTCAAATGACTTTGTAATCAGAGATCTTACTGCTGAATGTCAAGGGGTAAGTCCAAATTTCAGGTGTGCATTTCATGTCTAAGGAACTGATCGTGTCAATTTTCTGTGTGTGTCTCTCTCTTTTTTTTTTCTTTTTTTTTTTTTTTTTTTGTAGGAGACGCAATCGATCCGTCAGTACCACTACAATGCCTGGCCGGACCACGGCAAGCCTGATTCCCCGGACCCCATCCTCCGCATGTTAGAGATGATCACTGACTATAGGAAGATGAAAGAAGTCCCAATTGTCATTCATTGCAGGTGGGCGTGGTCAAGAGTATTAGTGTGTGATCTGGTAAAGGATCATCACTATGATGGGGTATGTGTTTCTTATTTCTTACCCAGTGCTGGCTGTGGAAGAACGGGGACTCTCATTGGCATTGATGTTGCCAAAACCATGCTCTTAGCCAAGGTGAGATGTAGTTCAGCATGTTTACAGGTGATTATTCACCTCCTCCCCTCTACCCTCCTCCCTCCCCTCCACCCTCCTCTCTGCCCTCCTCCTCCCCTCCACCCTCCTCCCTCCCTCTCCCCTTTCCCCTCCTCCTCCCCCTCCTCTCTCCCTTAGAATGTCTCCCCAGACTTTTCCGTATACAAGATCGTCGAGAAGATGCGTCAACAGAGACCAGCCATGGTGCAGGCAAAGGAGCAGTACATGTTTGTGTACATGGCCATAGCAGAACTGGCTCGGAGGTCAATAGGTCTGAACCCCACTGTCCCTCCTAAACCACCCAGTGTAAGTCAAGTCACCCATGTGTGCACGTTATGAACAGGCAGCAGAACTAAAAATAAGAAATCTACTTTAATTGGTCATAACCATTAGTCGGACACACACATGAAAACTTCATGCAACTATATACCTTAGTAGGAATGGTGGGTCAAAGGTCATAAGATTGTATAAAAATCAAAACTCTGTTCTCTTGTCTATCTTTATAAACATAGGAATAAATCCAAATTGAAACAGAATCTTGAATTTCTGTCATCCATTTACAATACATGTTAAGTCTTTGCTCCCTTGGCATGTATTATATTATCCTATGCTATATAGTGTTGTAGCAGGTCCATGATAAACAATTAGTCTTAAAACCGTATGCTGTCTGAGTCTTATGAGAAAGGGCAGCTGTTTCTGTTTGCCTAAACTGAAACAATCACTGAAAGTGGGATTATTTCTCATGACATAAACCCATCGTTTACAATATACTGGTCGGGTCATAGTACACAGTACTATAGACTGTTTGGAGAGAAGTACTACTTTTAAGTGTGCTTGCTTGATTTTAGCTTATCTGTACTTGAAATTGTATCATCATCTTTCTTTTATCCTTTTCTCTTCTCCCCAGAAACCTACTCCTGCCCCAACTGGAAAGGTATGTGCATGCATATCCTAGTTAGGCCAGCAAATTGTTTGCCTTCCATGCATGGGTAGCTAGTCTGTGCATTTGGCACTGTGTGAACCTCTTGCTTACCTATTTCAGACAAGCAAGTCCTTGCACTAGCTCTCACAAGTTATTATGTGGCTAGAGATCATGTTATTAAGGAAGGGGGTTCCACTTCTTTGTAATTGGATTTTCAAAGTGATGCATTCTATGTAGATGTGGTTATGCATTTCCTGTGCATGTGGGTGGTGTGGATGTTGATGCATAGAAGACCAAAAGAGCTGGGCTTCCTCAGGATTTCCAGTTATATTTACGAATGAAACAGGCATTATCATCATCACAGCCCTTAGAAGAAGAAGAAGCAGTTCATAGAAGTTATAGCACTACAGTATCTCTACGAGTCGGTAGCTAGAGCTCTAAGTAGATAGACACCAGTGAAAATAGACAAACTCCCGTTATTTGCTACTGCAAAAAAAAAAAAGCTAGTGAGTGGTTGGACATAATGTGCTCCCCTCCCCCAGGCCTCAAATTGATTACAGTTATGGATTGATAATGAAAGGGTTGTCCCCATAACTATATACTTGACCTCTCTTTTCCTTGCAGTCTTATATGAATGTGGATACAAATGCACCTAATGCTCGCAGTCGTAGCCCCACCCCTTCCTCCATCCACAGTAGCTCCCCTCCTGCTCCACTAGAACCTGCAGACTCGGACAAAGTTAAAATCACCTACGAAAATATTGACAATATCAACCAACCTCCTTCACAACAACAACCCCACGGCAAATCCGACGTCCCTGAGGTAATTGAAAGTAACGAGATGGCGGCAGTTAAAGTACCGCCAGCGGTAGGAAAGCGGCCTATGGCTAAACAGAGGAGTAACCCAAACTCTCTTGCTGGTCCACCGGTTCCTCCGGAGAAGAAATTGAAGGAGGATGAGAATAAGCAACCATCACCCAAACCGCGTGCTCGCAGGAGCCGGAATGAGAATGGTGGTGCATCAAATGCTGTTCCAGTACCAACACCTGCAGTGACCACTCGAATCACCCCTCCTCCCCCTGTAACAAATCGTCCTTCCGTCCCCTCAAAGCCGAAATCTGTGCCTTTGGTGGACTCAAATGGACAAAAACCGCTCCCTCGGTCTAAGACTCCAACAGAGTTGCTAGCTCAACGACCTCTACCCTCCACTCCAGAGAGCCCTCCAAACTCTGCCCTGAGGAACAGTGTCTCCCCTGTTCACTCCCCATCTCATAAAGTTGCGTCCAAACCCACAGTGCCGGCACCTCAGAATAAGCCCCTCCCTCCCAAGCCCCCTGCCCCATCCATGGAGGACGATGCTGCCTACAGTCTAGTGGACCCATCTCAGTTTGACATTGGTCCTGACATTGTAGTGATGCATGAGCCAACTGTTCCCGGCCCCAGCAAGGACCCCAACAAGAGTGGCGGTAGCATTTTTGACACGGTAAGAAATTTATCATTGCTCAGGCATTCCTTTCTTGACATGCATGCTACATGTACATTTCTTGACATGCATGCTACATGTACATTTCTTGACATGCATGCTACATGTACATTTCTTGACATGCATGCTACATGTACATTTCTTGACATGCATGCTACATGTACATTTCTTGACATGCATGCTACATGTACATTTCTTGACATACATGTTATATGTATGTATGTTTATGCATGCTGCAAGTATATTTCTTGACATGTATGTATCTTGCCATGCATGTCACATGCACATTTCTCGACATTCATGTTACTTTCCAGTTTATGGATGTATTGGGAGAAGATCTTGTCAACAGCATAGAGAACAGAAAGAGTCCGACACCTCCTTTCTCCACTTCCTCATCCAACCCTCCACCTCTTCCCACGTCCTCTCCCCCAAAGAGACCTCCTTCCAACATGTCCTCTCGGCCCCTCCCTTCCATCCCTCCTCCAGGGGGTAGCAATCAGGGAGAGGATCAGCAGGACGATGTTCCACCCGAGATACCACAGAGAACTGATGCCAGTTTGGAACTCCTGAACAGTACTTCATCATCAATGAGGGAGCCCCCTCCTAGTGCCCCCACTTATGATATCCCTGGGGCTATATCATCAACTATTGACGATGAGGGCCCAAACACTTTGATCCCCATGGTGACAACCTCTGATGCAGATTATGAACAACCTGCACCTTGTGAGTACTTAGATAGTTGTGAACAACCTTTTGAGTATTTAGATAATTGTGAACAACCTTGTGAGTAATTTGATAGTTGTGGACAACCTTGTGAGTAGTTAGAACAATCCTGTGAGTAGTTCGATGGTTGTGAACAACCTTCACCTAGAGCGCTCTACGAGTCCTGCCCTGCATGAGAACAAGGAATCCAGTGGAACCTCCGAATAATGGACCCGTCCTTTTGTCCTCTTTTGGAGATTATGTATCGAATAATATACAAAAGTACCTTTTAGATTGTCCTTTGTTAAGAGGTTTGTCGGAGTGACCTTTATTGAAGGTTTCACTGTGTTCAAAACTCTAAAACCCCTGGCCTATTAATAGTCTGGCATAGCACCGCCCACTGACTTGAGTACGTGGTCTGGTGACATACAATACAACGAGTTGTGCCATTTAGCAGGCCGGAAACCTGCTAAATCAATGAATATCATTAAATGACGTTTAATGACGTAAAATCACGCAAACACTTGGCACCTTTACACGCTAAAATTGTACCTGCCAATTAAATTAAGGATAACTATGACAACTGTGATGTCACTGGCTAATTATAATACCGCTTCCTACGACACTTCCTGTTAGTAACGCGCGTGCACAGTAGAATCCACCAGCACAACTCGTTGTATTGTATGTCACCAGACCACCTACTCAAGTTGGTGGGCGGTGCTATGCCAGACTAGCTACTGTTATGTCAATTTGTGTTATCATTGCCTTCAATTTCACTTTCATATTTACCTATGTAGTGTCAGTGCCAGTAGCATCAGTGCCAGTTGGATCCAAGTCGTCATCCATCCCCATGTCGAACAAGATCTCTCCGCCCCCAGTCAGCCCAGCCTCATCCTCAGTTGCAGCCTCCATAGTGACTATGAACCGAGGCCCTAGCTCCTCTTCTTCCTCTTCTATGGGCTTAAAAATTGGCTCCTTTTTCAAGAAATCCAAGAAGGTAAAGTATCTTACATTCACTGTTCTTAGCTAGAACTGCACATTTTCTGCTGGTGTCTGGAAGTGGTGGAGGTAGCTAGTGAAATATGAATGGAAGTAGACTACTGTATAGTTCTATGAGAACCCCCTTGACCCCCTTAACTATGTGAGAACCCCCTTAACCCCCTTAACTATGTGAGAACCCCCTTAACCCTCTTAACTATGTGAGAACCCCCTTAACCCTCTTAACTATGTGAGAACCCCCTTAACCCCCTTAACTATGTGAGAACCCCCTTAACCCCCTTAACTATGTGAGAATCCCCTTAACCCCCTTAACTATGTGGGGATGGTTTGATAAGTCAGGTTCCCTAATTATTGCACAAGTAATCCTTCCTCCAAGGAAATCCTTCCAAGTATGAATTAACTAGATAGATGTAGTGGCATTTGCTGTGTCATCAGAATCACTACATGGAGTGGATGTTTTGGTTGAGGAGTGGTCCTATTTAGTCTATTCGTCTGAATGGTATGGATGCGCATACTTTGTGTTACATAAAAGGACAGTGTTCCAAACTTACTTATTAAAATTTTCAGCTTGTTTTGTATAGCATGACAGCTATTTAAGATGAAAGCCATGTTCAGTGTATCATTTAGCAGCGAGAAAATCACTTTTACTCTCAGTGTAGTTAAGAGTCTTTTAGTTTGATTCTGTGTGACACACCTTTCTTTCTTTCTTTGTCACACCCACCATTATCTCCACGTGCAGGAACCGAAGAAAAAGGCCATGGTCACTGAGGAGCAGAATGCAAACTCCGGCATGAGTAAATCCCTGAGTAAGTCCCTGTTATATATATTATGATTAGAAAGAGGTGCGATAATATTCTATAGGAGTAAGTCCCTGTTATGATTAGCCTACCCCTATAATAAGATGTGTATTATGATAGTATGCGTGTTCTATTTCTGTAGCAAGATCAACGGAGTTGAGTAAACCTAAATCCTCCCTCATGTCCTCTGTCAGACAGGAAAATTCGATCGATGACAAGTACAAATTCCCGGGAACCATGGGTGAGTGAAAGTTCTTCCTGAAATATAATAGTCAGGACACTCTTCTAGTGTCCTCCTGATCAAACTTTCCAGGAACAAGCTTTTTGACATTTCATTGAGAGCAGATAGGGAGGCAGGCTCCCTGTTTATGATTGTGTCTCATTGCGTGTCTATTCCCTCTCTATAGGGTTTGGGGTACGCTTGGAAAGACCCATGGGCCCTCGAGACGAGCCACCCCATTGGAGAACAGTGACTATCCCTTGTGCTATTAAAGTCACATGATGAACCATCGCTTTATAATAGTTAGATTTGTTCTTTGAATTCTTCTTCTTTTAAGATCCATTCCTCCCCCTCCTTAAAATGTCGAATTTTGTAATTATATGAAGATCAACTCATCATGAAATGTGTTGAACAGAAAAAAAACTGTTTTTTTTTATTTATTTTTTTTTTAACAAGCATTGTCTCCTGTTTTAGCAAATTATTTATTGTAGAATTATATTTTCATCCAAAAAATGTATCTAGCATAGCATTGTCTAATACAGTTATAGATTGAAATGCATGCTATCATGAAGGATGGCATGTATGATACAAAAAAATTAAGGCTTTGACCCTATTAAAGATCCGGCTGAAGTACTGCCTATAGGTACTAGGTTTGAGCACCAGCCATCAAGAAAGGGTAAAGCAATAAATAAGATAACAATGGTGATAAAAAAAAGGACAAGAAATGTACAACACAATGGTGGTTGATCCACAATGTCATAAAAAAAGCTGTCACTGTTCCCGATTGGCAATCCACACCCACAAATTAAACACCCCTCCCTTCTCACTCCTTAATATTTGCTGAGAAATGGGAGGGGTCTAACCTCATCCCTGTTCGTAGCTGTGGGTCTCAATGGAACGATACATCTTGTCTTCCTCCTTGCGTTGCTTGTCTTCCCTTCTTTGGTCCCTTTTGTCATCGTATCCCACCCCTTTCTCTTCTTCCTTTCCTTCCTCCCGACAACACCTAGTCAACTGCTTGCCCACCCATTGGCAAGCTGCAAAAATATATATATAGAACTCCTTTTAAAATCAGTTGTTAGAGGGTTTTCTAGCCGGATCTACTCACCAGAAATTATCATTCAGCACATTTCCTGGTGTTAGGTAGTCTGCTATGCGAGATAAGTTAGCGGGTTTTCACAAACTGCAAACTGAATTTCTTGCTGACGTAATGTAAACGCGGATCACATGATTTAACGAGCCACGCCTCTTTTCGGGTTTTATCTTGTCGACCCTGTTCCATTTTAGTATTATGGCCGAGAGGTCGAGAGAGTCTAAGAGATGCTACTACTGTAATGAGAGCGGGCACTTCAAGAGGGACTGTCCCAAAAAGAAGAAGAATGACCAAAGATCCCACAGTAGTGAAATAGTGTGCTATCATTGTCAAGAAACTGGGCATTTCAAACGAGACTGCCCCAAGAGGTTGCAATATGAGGCAGCCACTATTATATCTACTCCTGCTAGAAAACTGGAGTCAGCTAGAAAGGTAAATGGAGATGCAGTAAGTAATGGCACTGCAGTTAAATGTGGATCGTTGATTAACTCCACCAATAAAAACTACTGGAGTAGTCGGGAATCTGCTGATCGAAAGAAAGGGAATGTACATTCAGGACAACCAAGTCCCTTAGGACAGCTGAATCCCTCAGGACAATCAAGTCCCTTAGGACAGCTGAATCCCTCAGGACAATCAAGTCCCTTGGGACAACTGAACCCCTCAGGACAATCGAGTCCCTTAGGACAGCTGAACCACTCAGGACAATCAGGACAGCTGAACCCCTCAGGACAATCGAATCCCTTAGGACAGCTGAGTCCAACAGAACAGTTAAGTCCCTTAAGACAGCTAAGCCTTACAGAACAGCCAAATACAGGACAGCTGAGTCCTTCAGGACAGCCAAATCCTACTGTACAACCAAGTCCACTGAACCCCACTGCAAAAGAAGAAAGGTCACCTCTTCATCCCTTTGGGTCAAGTCCCTTAAAGCAAGTGAACCCTGCTGACAAAGGCAAGACAGAGAGACCACCTCTTCCTCCTTTTGTGGACACTCACTGCCACTTGGAATATGTCTTCGAGAAGTACAGACATGAGGGAACCTTTTCAGAATTCACTAAAGAATGGAAATATCCAAGAAACTTTGATGCTTGTATTTGCTCCTTCTGTGACCCAACAGCTTTCAGTTCTTTTGGGAAATGGCGTGAGCTTCTGGCAGAGCCAGGTTCAAGAGTCTGGGCTGCTTTTGGGATCCATCCTCACAATGCTAAATATTACGATTCTGCACTGGAGGACAAAGTTTTAAAGTGCTTGGAGCATGAAAGGTGTGTAGCAATGGGTGAGATTGGACTCGATTATGGTGAAAGGTCTCCCTCAGATCCCAAAACGCAGAAAAGTGTGCTTTCACGTCAACTGGAGCTTGGAATGGCTCTCGGTAAGCCGTTTGTCTTGCACTGCAGAGATGCTGAGGAAGATCTGCTCCATATCTTATCTGATGTTGTGTCCAAGGACTGGAAAATCCACCTCCATTGTTACACAGGAACACTGGATATTGCAAACCAATTCCTCGAAGATTACCCAAATCTGTTCCTTGGGATAACAGGAAGTGTGACTTACGATAACGCCAGAAATGTTCGGAGAGTTGCCCAAGAGGTGCCCCTGAGTAGATTACTTGTTGAAACTGATGCTCCGTACAACACCCCACGGAACCTCCCTCGTGCCGGAAGGTGTCCATTCAGTCACCCCACACATGCCTACTACGCAGCTAAGGAGATCGCCAACTTGAAGAAGTTGGAGTTGAGTGAGGTTCTCTCTGTCCTGAGGGAGAACACTAGGATCATGTATGGCATTTGACCTTTCAAATCACTTGCAAAATAATTTTTTGTATTAATAATGAAGAAGAACTAAGTTATTTTTTAATTGAATAACTGGAAATTTTCATGAATAGTTGAATACCACATTAATTTTTTTCTTAAGAAATGTTTGCTGCGTATTTCTAACTAATCAATGGATGACAGGGTTCAAAGGTTCTGCTCTGATCTCAGACAAGTTGATCTCTGCTTCCATTTCTTCGTCTAATTCTCCTATCACAGCACTGCAAATTCAAAAGTTCATATACACACACTTTGAATAAATGTTATGTACATGTTGTCTCCACGGATGATATAGAGACCCAGCTGCACCATCTCCACTCCTGCACCGGATGAGAAAACACGTTCATGGCTCCCCGACAGAATCAGGTTCACTGTCTGATCAAACCCTTTAAGAGTTCCCTATTGCAGATAACACATTATTATGTATAACTGAGGAAAACGATGAGTACTGCAGCATTGACTCACAATTATCACTCTACCATCGGCTGTTATAATGGATACACTTTCTGTAAACATCAAGGAAAAAATTCATGCAAAATAGTACTGCATGAAGGACACTTACTGTTCACTAAGGGTTCCAGAGAGCTGAGAGCCATGGTGCCTTTTCAAGAGTTCAAAGTTCGAACATGAGGATTCCGGATACGATGATATCCGGAATTCGTATATATTCACGTGACTAATCTGAACGTCACACATGCAAACGTCACATTACATCACACAATAACGGATTGTTGACGTGGCAGAGAACGGCGTGGAAAAAGGAGGCTGGTGCCTGCCAGCAAGTCTTGGATAGGTTGTCTGTGGGAACGTGGACCTCTCTTTATATATAGGTTTGAAGTAAGAAGATAGCCACAGATCAAATAGAGAAGAAATCGTGATGGGGTTGACCATATCAAACTTGTTTCAAAGCCTCTTTGGCAAAAAGAATATGAGAATTTTGATGGGTAAGTGAGTAGTGTGATGATGTGGTAGGTCGTACTGTACTAATGTTGATTCTCTACCTTTTCCAGTTGGTCTGGATGCAGCTGGTAAGACCACCATTCTCTATAAACTCAAACTCGGAGAGATAGTCACGACCATTCCCACAATAGGTAGGGTGATAGGAAGTGATACTTAGTACTGGATGCTGCACTATATCTAGCTTTTATCAGTTAACCACTGAGAAACTGTAGTTTCAAATTGTAGATAGTAAACCCTAACTATCAATATGTGGTTACTGGGACTTAATTGTGGTTTTATTTGTCTCAGGGTTCAATGTGGAGACGGTAGAATACAAGAATATTAGTTTCACAGTGTGGGATGTTGGGGGACAAGACAAAATCAGGCCTCTGTGGAGACATTACTTCGTCAACACTCAGGTGGGCATCATATAGAGTATGGACAGTTCAGGAAATTATGTTATGACTTTGTAGTGTCTAATTTGGATGGCATGTCTATGCCATATTATGTTTAGTGTGTGATTGAATGTTTTCTTGTGTGTGTTAGGGTCTGATATTTGTGGTGGACAGCAATGACAAGGAGAGGATCAACGAAGCAAAAGATGAACTTGCAAAAATGGTAAATAATAGCTGAAGCTTAAATCAAGAGTAAATTAAAGGGACTTGATGGAAGCTTAGATAACTATTGTCTACCCTGAACATTCTCTCATCATGACTCTTTCTTCTCTTCAAGTTGGAAGAGGATGAACTGAGGGATTCAGTGTTGCTGGTGTTCGCTAATAAGCAGGATTTGCCCAATGCCATGTCCGTCTCCGATCTCCAGGAAAGACTAGGCTTAAATGCACTCAGATCAAGAAATGTAAGCAGCACATTGATTAGAAGTAGGGACCAGCCTATTATGCCAGAATAATTTTAGGCATGATAGGTACTCCCAAGCATCAGGCATAATGCTAGCATAATAGGGGCATATTATGTGAAGCGTTAGGGTTAATTGTTTCTCTTTTTAGCAAATTTAGTTTATATTCCAAATATTAAGGTTAAGGAAGCAAGCAATGTTCATGAACCATTTTTATAATCATGTATCATTGAATGCATGCAATTACAACATCAGTACATTATAGCAATCTGTAAGTGTGTATCAAGAAGAAAACTTCGATTTTTCAGTAAGATTATGGGCACAATTTAGAGCATAATGGGGTCAAACGGGCATAATTAAAAGCAAAATGGGTAACTTTTTGGGGAATTGCTTAAAAGCATAAAGGCCAAAAAATAATTAGAAGCTTATCACCTTTACAATGCAGCCACTTAGATAGGGCCAGTGGTGTGAGTGATCGATAACCATGTCTCTCTCACTGCTGATGTATAGAGACTCTCACTACCTTTATTCCAGGACAACCAGAATAAAGGGGAGTCCACTGCATTTATTAATTTATGGGAAACTATTCCTATTGGCAATCAGATCTCCAACAGTTTACTATAACATGTCGGAGTTAGTGGGCTCCACTTCACTAATTGCAATTTCTTCACAGTGGTACATCCAAGCAACATGTGCTACACAGGGCACAGGGTTGTACGAGGGATTGGATTGGCTCTCCAGTCAGCTCTCAAAGTCTTCCTAAAACTCTCCAACTGAGCTGAACTAATAGGCTGATATTTATAATCCACACTTCTTGTATTGTATATGTGCCTGTACTGTACCCTGACAAATTGCTCTATTTTTTATTATGACTATTTCGTTATTGTTCACTATGTGGGTGTGGTTAGGAGCCAGTGAATTCTAAAATCCCAGTTATAATGGTCTGTTGCTTTGAATTTCTGGGTAAATGACATTGATGGGTTGCAAGGGGTGATTCTATAATGACGAAATGATGGTACATACAAACAAAAGCAAAATGTATAATTTTTACACATCCTCCATTCATCCAGCCCCTTTAGCTTTCTGTTGTTTTACTGATGCTAGCACTAGTCCTGCTCGTGTGAGTCCGTAAAATTTTGCTGGGATGAGGTGTTTCTTGGTAGCTTCAAAACACCATCCTTTGTGCTGGCCACAAGACTGGCAGTTCAGAATGGTCCATTTGTACCTGCCAACAAAGGAATGATTGTAATTAATCACCTTGCCAAGATTATTGTGTTGGGGACAGTACTGTCATGGGTACACATTATGAAGGACAACATTAAATCTGGTAAAGGGTAGAACAACTTACAAATCTGGTAAAGGGTAGACATAATTACAAACCCATCCCAGACTCACCCTGGAAACCATGAATGTTGTGTTGAAGGTAGACCATGCTTCTTTACTCCCTTGGCCTCAGTGACGGTCAGGGTATCGTGGATGTAACCCCCAGGGTTGACGTATGCTGCCAGGGGCCCTTCCACGGACATGCTGAAGATGTGACTCTTTGTGGTGATGCTAGCATCACAATCCACACAGCGAAGATCTGTGAACTCCTAATAAGGAAAGGACTCAATAACTCTGGGGGGGATTTCTGATGTGTTCTTATCAATACCATTGTCCAGACCCTTACCTTCAGTATTTGGAGTCCTTTGACCAATCTGAGTGTAGGGCAGTTGATGGAAAGTAGTTTTAACTTTCCTGTCTCATCTGTGGGTAGTCTCCTGGCCAACCAATAAGACAAACCTATGTCGAAAAGTGAGCTATCATTTTGTAACACTGGCTATTATTTTTTTGTAACACTTGTAACACTTGGGCTATTATTTGTAACACTTGGGCTATAATTGTAACAATTGGGCTATTATTTGTAACACTTGGGCTATAATTGTAACATTTGGGCTATTATTTGTAACACTTGGGCTATAATTGTAACACTTGGGCTATAATTGTAACACTTGGGCTATAATTGTAACACTTGGGCTATAATTTGTAACTGGCTATCACTTGGGCTATTATTTGTAACACTTGGGCTACAATTGTAACACTTGGGCTACAATTGTAACACTTGGGCTATAATTGTAACACTTGGGCTATAATTGTAACACTTGGGCTATAATTTGTAACACTGGCTATCACTTGGGCTATTATTTGTAACACTTGGGCTATTATTTATTTTGTAAATGGATTTTGGACTCACTGATGACATCATTTGGTAGTCTAGCTGACTGCGAATCCTCAGATTGAAATGTCTTCAATTCTTGCTCCATCATCAGTTGCTCACGAAGATAGTCCTGAAAATCGAGTGAGTCACTATGAGACAAATGCATGCATGGAACATGTGCTGTACATATGATGCACATGTGGTGTACATGCTTACAAAGTCATACTGATCATAGACCCAAGAAGGTACTGAAGATATAGATCCTGACAGGTAAGGATGCTGTGAAAAGAAAAGGAGGGAGGGTAGTTTTAGTATCAAAGTTGGTAAAGGGTCATGACTTCAAAAGGATTTCTTACCTGTAATTTCTTTCTGCATAGTTCTAGTTGAGTGCAAGTGTGGATGGTGCAGTCAGCTTGTCTTGCCAGCAGCTGCACTGCATGACAGCTGGAAAAAATGTGGGAGGGGCAGGAGAAAAGGTGAAGTGGGCGTGGTGGGAGGGTTGCTTCAGGAAGAATTTCCACACTACAGTCCATCAACCTGAAATAGAAAGGAAAAAAGAGAGGAAGGAAGAATGAAGTAGGAAGAAGTAAAGAAGGATGGAGGCAGAAGTGAACCTCTACCAAAATCTCACCCATTGACTTTCTTATGTAACTCCAGCAACTTGAACCGCTGCCTTCCCAGGAACTTCACCACGAAACACGGCCCATAGTAATACTGAGATTCTTCCTCCTTGAAGGCCACCACCTCTGCCGTGGTGCCTACCTGGGATAACTCCTGCTGGGTGGGACGGGCCTGGTGGTCGGGGGCATGGCGGAGACGGAGGTCGGTGCAAATAGCAACCGACTTGCCTCTTGTGCTGGCATCACGAAGCATCTGAATCATCTGAGATAAAATTTAGCTTAAATCAACATTCTTATACTCAAAATATTCCCGGGTGGAACAAATACATTTGTATATTGTAAAGAGGTTGTGCTTTTTTAGAGGTAAATGTATTAATACTATGGAACGTGAACACTCTGGACCTTAAAGGTTATCCTTTGCACGTCCTGATTCTTTACGAGAGGTTCCACTGTAACAGTTTTCAGGGGAACTTACATGAGGGTTATAAATGTGCATTGGTAAGGTTTCTCCTGGGAAGAGAATTCTGGAAGGAATACAGAGGAGGGGCAAGGTGGGTGTGGTCTCCTCGTCCTCCATGTTGGCAGGTCTATCCTCCTCCATCTCCCCAAGGTACTTCAAATAATAAAAATAAGCAACTTATGTACATTTCCTCATGCAAAATCTGAAGTGCCCAGCATTTAGAGTTTCTATTGTATATTGTACCACTTCTCTCATAAGCCCCCCCCCCCCCCCTCTCTCTCTCTCTTACTAGGTGTCTAGCCGGAAGGGAGATGTCAAACTTTGTCTTCTTTTTCTTCTTTTTCTTCCACCAGCTCTGTGAAGACTGCGTTGCCACTTCATTTCCTGACCGAGAAGCATCATCCTCTCCATCTTCATTTTCAGTGTCTGTGTGCTCCTCCTCATCATGATTACTGGACTCTGCAACTATGAATAACAGCCAAATGAAATGTCTCACTTGAAAAAAAGAAAAAAAATAACCTCCGAAACTAGGGGTTAGCTACCTTCTTCTTCGAAGTCTAACTCTTCATCCTCAAGTAAAGGTGCTTCTTCATCGCTGCTTTCGTCACTTTGCTGCAGCAATCTACCTGCAAAGTTGAAAAGATCCATAAGTCTGTTAAACCATAAATAAAAGTTCGAAGGTCAGGTATACCATAAATCACTATTGCGCATGCGTACGAAATTAGTTCCCACCCGTACCCGCCACGGATCGGATAGGTTCGCCATGGACTTCATCTTAGTGGCAGCAATGCTTTTCAGCGTCGCTGAGCTCACTGAAGACAGATGTATGTGTACCTAGGTGTAGAGCCATGACCAGTAACAGTTGACAGGCCTGGAGGATAGTCTGGCGGCGCCGACCCTTAAGAAAAAGGAGGTAAAGGGTCGGCGCCGCCAGACTATCTTAGAAGCAATTTTTGATTGGTCAGGTCAGGTCATTTATGACAATATATTGTGTGTGCAAAGTGCGTCATCTAGGGGGGTCTGGGAAAACTTTGATCTGGTTTATGTGGAGAATCAGGAATGTCTGGTAGAGTACACAGCTGGATCAGGTGACCATTGCAGATGTTTGTGGGTTACAGTGGATTGCAGGTTGCTTGACACAGTACTTCAGTCAGCAAGGTCACATGGACCAATCAGATTCATGCTGACATCATTGCCTGCAAGTCTGATTGGTCCATGTGACCTCGGTGGCTAACGTACTAGTGTCAAGCAACCTGCAATCCACTGTATGTGATATATTTTCCACAACATCATAATTTGCACCTCCAATTAACATGGGAATGCCATTATTATATCACGCATGCCACAATTATTGGTCTGGCCAATGCCTGACCTGCCTGATCGCCCTGATAATTCTGTGTTGAGTGTTAGGGCCCAAGTGTTAATCGATTTCCTTGGGGATTCCATAGCTTTTTATCTTAATAATAGGTGCTGGTGAAAGTTGCAGCAGCTCAGATATGGGTGATGATGAAAACTTGGTAGCAATGTTTCGTCAAGGTTGCCCCTGGCAATTCTCCGATGTCAAATGTGCACTGAAATTGATGGACAAGATAGAATCGTGGTTGAAGAAACATAACAATTTTCAAGTCTTAATCACTGGAAAGATGGGAACTGGTAAGACTACACTTATCAAAGGACTGAAGGAGAAGTACATCCCTGAAGCAGATAATCTTCTGCCACATACTGTAAAAGTTACACCTTATGAATACGAGCATGAAAAGATCAAATTCACATTCATTGATACACCTGGATTGAGAGAATCAAGTGATTCTCACAAGGATTACGAATATCTAAAAGAGATGGTCAAAAAAAATGAAAGACCCGATTTGATCATCTTCACTATCAAAATGGATGATACTCGACTTCGTCCAGAAGATGAGGCAACTATCAAAAACGTATCTGATGCATTTGGTTGGAGTGTATGGAAAAATGCAATGTTTCTCCTCACATTTGCCAATAAAGTATCCAAAGTAGGTTCCCCCCCAGGTAGCAGGGAAAATAAAGTTTACTTCAACAGGCAACGTGATGAATTCTCCCTTCTTATCACCAAAGAATTGCGGAAGAATAGAGTGCAACCAGAAGTAGCAGACAGCATACCAGTTATTCCAGCAGGACTTGTCATGCAACCTTCTATTCCATCGGATTCGAGGGGGATATCTTGGGTGGATGAATTCTGGAAGGAGATGTTCAAAGTTTTGAAGGCATCTAGGTATGATTCCAGTGCAAGTGACAAGGAAGAAGAGAATTCATCTACCTCAACACCATCAAGTCCAACTCCAAAAAAAACACCAGTTCCGACTCCAACTCGACAATCGCCAGCACCAACTTCTATTCCAAAATCTTCTCCCAACTTGGCTCACTCCACAGTGATCACCTTACCGAAAAAATCTAAACGATCATCAGCACCAACTTCTAACTTAGCTCACCCCATAGCAGGTTCATTAATGTGGGTACTGTGGCAAGTTTTGCTTTTTTAACAAAACAGAATTATGATAGCTAGCTAGTTTCAGTCAGTGTATGCAGCTTTTGTCAGATTATAGTATTAAAATTGTTTTCTACAATGTCTATGTGGCATTTGAGTGCTTTAACCACAGCAGGTCTTTTACTGTCACTTGCTTTAGAAATCATAATTATACTTGGATAAGTAACATCCAGCTTTCTTCATTCTCAACAGTTGTGGCTTAGAATTGTGACCAGCTGGAATAGACGAAGCTCCTGCACTGGTTCAGGAACATTTTCTACTAGCTAGTACTTCACGTGTTCTATTTTCCCATTCTTTGAGTCTTTTCCTTATTGTAATCACCTTTTTGACATATCTTCTGATGATCTGATATTCATTCAAAAAGGAGACTTTATTTCCACATGTATGTTTTTGAAACTAGTCTGTATCTTCCAGCCTGATCCAACTTTTATGGTGCATATCACTAAATCTACCATGCATGTGATTTTCATTTGTTAGTTCGTTCAAGTAATTCATTGCCTTATTCATCAGGTTATTTATATACTTGGTATGCGGTTGGCCCTTTCTTTTGATACATTTCCTCATAGCATTTAGGGGCTAGGCTAGCTATGTATCACTTCTCTCATGAAGCCCTCCCCTCCCCCTGGCTGGAAGGAAGATATCAAATTCGGTCTTCTTTTTCTTCCACCAGCTCTGTGAAGACTCATTTCCTGACTGAAAAGCAGAATGTGCATACGTACTTGCTACATTGTATACTGCGCATGCGCATGAGATTCTAGGGCGGATCGGAGCGGATACCGCGTACCTGTGGGCGTAATCAGACGAGATTAAAACTATACACCATGGGATCGGGAATGGTGGGCTTCTTTCTAGTAGCGGCATCGTTATTCAGCATCGCTGAATTTCACAGTTGTAAGTGTTCCTATGAGTACTGTTAGGTTACCCAATATTCTCTTAATGTTCTTTTGTTTGTTTTGAATTAGCTTCAATTAATATTCAATTAGCAGTCTCATTTAATAATAGGTGAAAGTGAAAGTTGCAGCTCAGATATGGGTGATGATAGGTTAGTAGCAATGTTTCGTCAAGGTTGCCCCTGGCAAATCTCCGATGTTAAATGTGCGCTGAAAATGGTGGACAAGATTGAATCATGGTTGAAGAAACATAACAATTTCAGAGTCCTAATCACTGGAAAGATGGGAACTGGTAAAACTACTCTTATTAAAGGACTGAAGGAAAAGTATGTCCCTGAAGCAGATAATCTTACGCCACATACTGTAAAAGTTACACCTTATGAATATGAGCATGAAAAGATCAACTTCACATTCTTTGATACACCTGGATTGAGAGAATCAAGTGATTCTCACAAGGATTATAAATATCTAAAAGAGATGGTCAAAAAAAATGAAAGACCCGATTTGATCATCTTCACTATCAAAATGGATGATACTCGACTTCGTCCAGAAGATGAGGCAACTATCAAAAACGTATCTGATGCATTTGGTTGGAGTGTATGGAAAAAATGCATTGTTTCTCCTCACATTTGCCAATAAAGTATCCAAAGTAGGTTCCCCCCAGGTAGCAGGGAAAATAAAGTTTACTTCAACAAGCAACGTGATGAATTCTCCCTTCTTATCACCAAAGAATTGCGGAAGAATAGAGTGCAACCAGAAGTAGCAGACAGCATACCAGTTATTCCAGCAGGACTTGTCATGCAACCTTTTATTCCATCGGATTCGAGGGGGTGGATGAGTTCTGGCAGGAGATGTTCAGAGTTTTGAAGGCATCTAGTACAATTATTGACCAGAAAGAAGAGAAATCATCCACCCCAACACCATCAAGTCCAACTACACGAGCCACTATGAAAAAATCAACAAAATCGCCAGCACCAACTCCAAAATCTTCTCCCAAAGCCCACCCCATGCCCACTTGTCATCAGCCTGAACTCGGTGTGAAAGTTACCAAAGAATTGCGGAAGAATAGAGTCCAGCCAGAAGTAGCAGACAGTATACCAATTATTCCAGCAGGACTTGTCATGCAACCTTCTATTCCATCAGATTCGAGGGGGTGGATGAATTCTGGCAGGAGATGTTCAAAGTTTTGAAGGCATCTAAGTACGATTCCAGAGCAGCCAGACTCTCTGAACTCCAACAATACATAGTGGACTCTGGAGACAGCCAGGTCAGCAGCAGACAAGAAGTCCAAAGGATTACTCTGGGAGGATGGACTGTTATACCAAATGTGGATCTCAGTGAAGGTGCAGCTCACCAAGCAGTACGTGGAATAGCAGCCGGCCTTGCATACGAGGCTATGCATGGAATTGACAAGGAAGAAGAGAAGTCATTTACCTCAACACTATCAAGTCCAACCCCAACAAAACCAACTCCAAAAAAAACACCAGTTCCAACTCCAACTCAGAAAAAATCTAAGCGATCGCTAGCACCAACTTAGCTCACCCCATAGCAGGTTCAGTGATCACCTTACTGATAATAACATTAATGTGGGTGCTGTGGCAAGTTTTGCTTTAGCACAGCAGAATTATGATAGCTATAGCTAGTTTCAGTCAGTGTATGCAGCTTTTTTAGCTCACAAAACAAAATTAATGTCAGATTATAATTCTTTTTAGCATTAAAATTGTTTTCTACAGTGTCTATGTGGGGTCTTTTACTGTCACTTGCTTTAAAAATCATATACTTGGATAAGTAACATCCAGCTTTCTTCATTCTCAACAGTTGTGGCTTAGAATTGTGACCAGCTGGAATAGACGAAGCTCCTCTTGCACTGCTTCAGGAATATTTCAACTAGTACTTCACGTGTTCTATTTTCCCATTCTTTGAGTCTTTTCCTTGTAATCACCTTTTTGACATATCTTCTGATGATCTGATATTCATTCAAAAAGGCGACTTTATTTGCAAAGGTAAGCACAAATATTCTATGTTTCTGCTGAATGTTTTTGAAACTAGTCTGTATCTTCCAGCCTGATCCAACTTTTATGGTGCATATCACTAAATCTACCATGCACATGATTTTCATTGGTTAGTTCATTCAAGTAATTCATCACTTTATTCATCAGGTTATTTATATACTTGGTATGCAGTTGGCCCTTTCTTTTGATACATTTTCTCATAGCATTTAGGGCTAGGGGCTAGGGCTAGCTATGTACCACTTCTCTCATGAATCCTCCCCCTCCCCCTTAACTTACTTGCTGGAAGGGGGGTATCAAATTTAGTCTTCTTTTTCTTCTTCTTCCACCAGCTCTGTGAAGACTCATGACTGAGAAGCATCATTCACTATATCTTCAGAATGTGCGTGCTCCTCTTCATCAGAATTACTGGACTCTTCAGAGATTAACTCTTCATGCTCGAGTAAAGGACCACTGATTTTGTCACACTTATTTCATTGTATAAGGTAAGTCAGGAATACTTTTTCGGGAAAATGGTTCTTACTTCTGATTGGGAACAGATAGAAACATGTAAAGTGCAGATGAAAGTTGAATCTTTTCTCTAACTAGCAGTGAAAGTTTCATAGATTAAATATTGTGGATAATTTATTATAGAGCCAAGAATAAAGGCACTCAAAAATTGGTGGGTTGGGGTAATTCCGAATGATTGTTGTGGCCACACAAAGCATAAAGCTGCTTAGCCTTACAACTTGCTTTTCAAAACTTCATCCCTAGTGCCACTTTCAGAGGGCTAGATCAATCGCTCATCATTGTCTGATTCTGCTGACAATCTCCAGTAAGTTTTAGGAAGTTCAAAATCAAGGGGCATTATTTAGAGGTAGCTAGCCTCAGTGCACAAGAAGCTTGATCTTCAAGAGTTGTTGCAAAGATAGAGCAATAGGAGTAGTTTATGTGTATCACGTTTGAGCTTGAAACTCCTCTTCCTTTTGAAGTAACCTCGGTTCAGAATTACTTACCTTACTTTTTTTCTTTTTTTTTGTCCCACAATTTTATAATGGAATTCGATTATACTCAGACAAACAAACAAGTCCAAGTCATGGCACTCCGTCTAGAGAGGGGGGGAGAGTTGGGAGGCGATGTAGCCATAAACAGGCGTTGCCACGCCACAGGGCGATGGCTAGTTGTCCAAAGAGGTGCTTGGAAGAGTTAGAGGAATCTGTAGTACCCACTCTGTCTGCAATGGCCTTGCCAATGGAGCGAACAGTTTGAATTGTGTCATCAGCAAGGCCACCTAACGTTTCTGCTACCAGAGGAATGAAGTGCAAGCCGGCAAGCTGATAAAGAGGATGCTAGCTTGCGCACCTGAAGGGCATGGCCCGGGGTGAAGGAGGCTTCATTTAGAGTCTGCTGCTGCAGGGGGCTGATTACATGGACATCCAGAGCTGCAGGATGGCCCCCTTTCCAATTGGGTAGAAGGATGTCAGCTGGGCGAGAGAGGGAGCTGGCAAGGAGGCCAGGGGTCTCCTTGGAAGGGGCCAAGGCTGCAGAGAAGACCATGTCACGTATCATTATGCCGGGAAATGCAGTCACCATTTCCACTACACCCAACCTGGTGATCACCAAAGATGTCAGCAGTGTCCCGGCATTCTGGGCAAGGAAGTGGATTACTTTGGAGAGGAATTCCCAGCCAGTACCGCAGGCAGCATTGGAATTCTCTGTCTTGAAGGTGAAGACCCAGTGATGCCACATTAAGCCAGTCCCCTGCATGAGGCAGACTTGAAGAGTATGCCAGAGCTCGTGAGCGAATGGTGGGGGCAGAAGAGAGTAAGTTCTGGAAGGAGGCCTCATCAATGCTGTGGGAAAGAGAGCGTTGCCGTAGAGGGACATTGATATCATCAATATTTTGCCAGCTGCTGTGGTGGCAAGGGCCCTTACGACAGGGATGGTGTGAAGTGTGGAGCTAGGCGGGTGACCAAGGATGCACTCCACCAGATGCTTGGAGGCTGTGCTAGAGGCCAAAAAAGCAGCTGGAGCATGTAGTGAGGCACTGCGAAGATTAAGGCCACCATGACTGCTGGGGAGGCTTGCCTTAAGCCATGACCAATTGGACAAAGGACCACCCACGATGATTCCAGGGTGTCACGGATGGCTTGGTTGAAATCACACGAGGATTGCTGTATATGGCTGGGAGGACAGGCTCGGAGGACAAAAGAGACCTTGGGGAGTGCGAGACAGGAACGTAAGAGAGTAATCTCTGCTTGGGAGTCACCTAAGTCTCGCAGAGCACCCAGGGAAGTCCTCACTTTTGTCAGCCTAGCCTGAAAGATTTCCTCACAGAAATCAGGTGGTCCAATGGGGCAGCCAAGGAGGGAGAAGCCCCGTTGTGTGATGGGAATGTCGGCTGGTAGTGGAGATTGTGCTTCCTTGGGAATGAAGAGAAGAGACTTTCCTCTATTAAGGTGGAGGCCCAAGAGGGGGCCCTCTCTCTCAACGATTTGGAGGGCAGCAGCCAGGTCCTCAGGGTGACCCATAAGGGTGCTGTCATCGAGGTACCAAGCATTGAGGGAGAGGCCAGGGACTTCATCCCTGATCTTCTCTATCAGAGGGTGGAGAGATAAGGCGAACCCCAATGGACCTAGGGGGTCCCCTTGCTGCACACCACAGGAGCCATGAAGAGGAAAGGTTGGCAGGAATAGCATGCTTCAATCCAGGCAGAAAGGGTGGGGATGCGGTTACGAGTCTCCACAAACATGGCCTCCTGGTTAATGCAGTTGAAGGCGTTACTGAAGTCAAGGAGGAGCGTCCATCGATGACTTGGGAGGGAGGAGGACTGCGCATGCGCATGAGATTCTAGGGCGGATCGTTGGGAGGGCGTAATCAGACGAAGATTCAAATTCAAAGAACTATACACCATGGAAATGGTGGGCTTCTTTCTAGTAGCGGCATCGTTATTCAGCATCGCTGATTTTCAAATTCATGACAGTTGTAAGTGTTCCTATGTGTAGGTGTTAAGTACACTGTTGTTTTGAAGTAGCTTTCTATTCAATTAATATTCAATTAGCAGTCTCATTAATAATAGGTGATAGTGAAAGTTGCAGCTCAGATATGGATGATGATAAGTTGGTAGCTATGTTTCGTCAAGGCTGCCACTGGCAAATCTCTGATGTCAAATGTGCGCTGAAAACGGTGGACAAGATCGAATCGTGGTTGAAGAAACATAACAATTTCAGAGTCCTAATCACTGGCAAGATGGGAACTGGTAAAACTACTCTTATTAAAGGACTGAAGGAAAAGTATGTCCCTGAAGCAGATAATCTTATGCCACATACTATAAAAGTTACACCTTATGAATACGAGCATGGAAAGATTAACTTCACATTCTTTGACACACCTGGATTGAGAGAATCGAGCGATTCTCACAAGGATTACAAATATCTAAAAGAGATGGTTAAAAAAAATGAAAGACCCGATTTGATCATCTTCACTATCAAAATGGATGATACTCGACTTCGTCCAGAAGATGAGGCAACTATCAAGAACATATCTGATGCATTTGGTTGGAGTGTATGGAAAAATGCAATGTTTCTCCTCACATTTGCCAATAAAGTATCCAAAGTAGGTTCCCCCCCAGGTAGCAGGGAAAATAAAGTTTACTTCAACAAGAAACATGATGATTTCTCCCTTCTAATAACCAAAGAATTGGAGAAGAATAGAGTCCAGCCAGAAGTAGCAAACAATATACCAATTATTCCAGCAGGACTTATCATGCAACCTTCTATTCCATCGGATTCGAGGGGGATATCTTGGGTGGATGAATTCTGGCAGGAGATGTTCAAAGTTTTGAAGGCATCTAGGCATGATTCCAGTACAATTATTGAAGAGAAATCATCCACCCCAACACCATCAAGTCCAACTACACGAGCCACTCTGAAAAAATCACCAACACCAACTCCAAAATCTTCTCCCAAAGCCCACCCCATGCCCACTTGTCATCAGCCTAAACTTGGTGTGAAAGGGAAAATTTTAGCAGTGATCTCCTATCTGATAGTGGGATTAATGTGCTGGTGTTGCGGCAGGTTTTGCTGTACTAGGCGCGCCATAGTAAAAGAAAAGTTTTTTTAACAACCCAAAAATGTGGATCAAAACTACTGCAACTCAGATAACCCACATTAGTAGTAAAAATAACTCTCATATTTTGTGGTAATAATAACAACATTAAAATTTGGTCATTTTGATGATGGTAGATAATGGTTAAAATAACTATTGTGTTATAATCGTAATAACAATTATGTTGATAATTATAGTGATAAACGTACATTGTTATAATTACTAAAGGATATTGTTGAAATAACCATCATGGTTGTTGAATTAACCAGAAAAAAATAATTTTAAAGTAATATTCATTTTTATTACAACTTCAGATGGTGATTATTATTACCCACTGGAAATGGATTGTTATTATAGAACTTAGCTCAGATTCACCCTTTAAAAAATTATAACAACTGGTAATGGTCAATAATTATTACAACAATAATGTAGGTAATAATAACAGGAACATTAAAGATTTCGTTTTATGTCCGACACAACAGCTAAGTAAGTGCTAGGTCTCTTTAATGAATCTGGAAATGAAAGGATATAATCCTGCAAAAAAAAAGAATACATTCTGTGCAGGTTTAGGATATTCCAAATTAAAAATATAATAACATGAAAACATATAAAAGAGAGCTGATCTAAAATTTTGCACTTGACACAGGGTGATCTGTTCACAAGTAATAAAGAATTGTGAATTGGATCCTGCTTCATTCTTGAACATAGCAATTCTTGGAGAATTTCGTAGAGGAAGTTTGCGATAAGCTTCTTCCATTGACTCAATCTGATACATGATAGTGGTATCAATTTATTAGATAGCCATAATAATTATGGGTTAATAGTATTCTAAATGGAGCACATGTACTCAGCAACTATAAACTTATAGCTTCGCTATTAATTTTAGGACTGTGTAGGAGATATAAAAAATATACATTGTTAAGGATGGGTGAAGGAAGATTAGGCACTGGTGGTATAGCAGGTTAGTGTAGCTATGGGTACATACCTCATATTCTTCATATATATAATGCAAAACATCATTCTTAACAAGAGCCTGGGTTACTATCTTCAATGCTACTAAATCCAACTGTTCATCATCATCATCATCATCAACTATAATTCATGATATAGGCACCAGTAGCTAGCTATGCACCTGTAGCTGTGTGAGCTGATTTTTCTTCCCACTTTTTTTTGCATACTCAATAATGGCAGGTAGCTACATATTTCTTCCATTCACTGATAAACAGAGACTTAACATCTTTTCCAATAACCATTTTCATTTCTTGATCAATCTGTGTATTGGGGAGGGGGAAGGGAAAGGGAAAAGTACAATGAAGTTATGGTGGCTGGAGCAAAAAGTTAATTCTTACAATAGGTCGACGAGAGAGAGCAGGGTAGTTTTCAATAATCTGCTTGATACTAGTGGCCTCATTTTGAATAAATAATCGACGTTCATGGTAGATCGATTTTAATAATGGTAGTAGCACACTGTCTTGAGGCTTAGATTTAGCCAACTCATCTGATATAGCTCGTTTATGGACTTCTATACTGTCTGGATCTTCCACCGACACATCTACTCCTACAGGATACCTGCGTAGGAGTTGCTCTTTGCACTTAATTGTTGGACATTTTTTCCGCTTGGCATCTGGAAGCTCACTGGCTGAGTTTGGTAGTTTGAGCTTATCCCTTTTCACCACATTCCTTACTCGTGTAATCATTTTATCGACTCACGATTGCTGAATTAATAATACATATAATTAAATGAATGCTATGTATAAAAAAATAACTTACATATCCTATTCTCATGTCATCTTTCATGAAAGGGTATTTTAGTATAAGTTTTCTTGCTTGCTGCTCACAATCTACTCGTGAAGGCTTCCTTGAATGAGCAAATAACTGAGTTACTAGGACACGTATTATTTCTGATCTTGCAGAATCAGTCAAACAGTGACTTCTTATACATTCCTCTACCTCTGGCCTCCAATGGTCAGGTACTTCCATAGATTTATGTGATGAAGATGGTGTACTGTGAACCAGAACCGTTATCAGAACCATTATCTTCACTAGTAACACTGCTTGTTGGTGTATTATAGGGTGCTGAAATTTTAACCAGGGGTACTTCTGAAAATGATCGATTTGCTGTACTCTACACATGTACAAATAATACAAATAAACTAGACAAATAAACTAGTTTATAGCTACATAGCTTAGTTATTAACATACCTGTGGACGAAGCTTCATTATTTTTTTCACTAGCCCTATAGGAGGCACCATTGACTTTATTTCTTCTTCAGTTAAAGCGATAAATTCAGTGCCATCCACATAATTCTCTGTGTAATACAGGCCCTAGAGTATACAGTCATTTGTTAGCTAGTTTAGCTACTTACCTTCGAACACTTTACTAAACTTTTCCGGTATGCCACTTTTTTGAAGCCAGGCACTAACTTCTCTCGCTGACATTGACTCGCTAAAGTCCACAAAATCAGAACCATCAGAGTCCCAACCGTCTGCCATTATACCGAAGCAGCTGCTATCATAGATATAAGATGTTTACGGGATTGGAAACGGATCACGTGCTCTCGTTAGCAACTAACAACCGAGGCGCGTTGACAGCTGAATGACATAGCACTTTTGTCAAAGTTGCTGTTCTGACAAGATCCGTGAGGTAAGACTTATGCCAATGATACTATAATACACTAGGGCATAGATTTACTGTATGAAATAAATTTTAGCTCAGATTTTCAAGTTTATTCCTACAAATACTACTGTGGTGGTTAATGGGACTGTATTAATCCCTCTCACGCTTGATGGAATCAATTGCTGTTGCTTATTTTCTGATCAAAAGGCATGTAAACTTTAGCTACATGGAATAGTAATGTTAGTTTTTGTATTAGCTGATGTATATTGTCTCTAGCATTTGCAAGTGGTGTTAAAACTGTAATCCCTCTCCCAAGAAATAGATTAACAATATTGCAACTGTATTAGTAATTTCAGGGAAAGGATAGAACAGTAAATGGAATTGGTGCATTTGTTTTCTATACAATAGTCATCCTATGGAGATGGCAAGCTTACTATATTTCCCCCCTAATATCCATAGGGTCCACAGGACAGCTGACTGAGCCGAATTCTTGAGATGGATGGTGTCAAAATCCAACAGCCAAAAGCTGGAAGTATTGCAATAATGCTGATGAGGGCGAACTGAGCAGAAACTGGCGGATAACTTTGGGCAAAATTATCTAGCTATAATAATGATGAATTTATGTCTAATTTTAATACCAAAAGTCATTCTGGCCTTTCTTTCAAATCAATCACATAAAATTAATGTATAATGAGTAATGATAGGTACTCATAGTTATAATTACAAGGAACAAAGTTATGAATAATTAATAACTTCCTTCCTCAGACTCTCCAACTTCAACTCTCTGACTCTTCACTTCTTCAATACCTTCCCCTTAGCTTGCTTGTACTATTCTGTGAGCTGTAGGGGCAGAACATCACTTTAACTGCCTTGAAAGGAGTGAATATTGATCTCCTTTCACGGCCATTAATATAATTAATGCTGCATGCGCGTGCGCATCTGTCAACGCGCCTCGGTTGTGCAGTTCATTGGGCGTTTCCAATCCCGTAAAACCTCTTACTGCGGTTTTAGGAAATCTTGGAACACGAGAAAGTGCGCATGCTCAAGCGCATGTTCAAGCACATTGGTAACTAAGGCTCCAGATCGTTTCTCTGCTTACAATGGTCAGTATTCACAGCTGTGAACCAGGTAGGAGAAGCCTTATAGTAAGGATATACATTGGAGAATAACTAACACCCGTCCTAACTGAGCCATCGTCGATTGTTTTGGTAACTATGCACAACTGCGCATGCGCTCACTACGGTTTAATGTTTACTGCCGGCCGTCTTTTGTTCCAAGATTCCCTAAAACCGCAGTATATCTATGCTGCTATGCATGCATGATGCCTTCTGCGCATGCGCAATAATAAAATTTTGGTGCAGCTGCTCCTACCTAACAAAATGGAATTAAGTTTGGTATGTAAGAAGTGTCCTCTGTGTAATTTCGAATCTCCGACTATACCTTTGCTGTTGAGCCACCTTCGAAGTGTGCATGCAAGTGATCCCCGGTTTCTCGTGACGTGCGGTATTGAGGGCTGCACTGTATCTTCTAAGAGTTTCTCTTCCTTCTCTTTATTCCCATATATACCGTCGTCATTCGAATGTGGGCATTGTTAAAAAAAGAATTTTTCAATTACAACCTGATGATCAGAGTTCAAGTGAACTGAATCCTAGTTATTTCTCAGCTTCTTTGAATGATGAAGGCTCAGATGAAGGTATCTAGCTACATGCATGCATGGAACTATTTTAGCAGCCCTTAGTCCAACTAGAAGAGCTGCTATTTATGACAGTGTACCTGTAAACTGGATATTTTGCTAATCAGGCCACTATTGTTCTCAGGGGATTCTTCATTAGGTGTGGGTGGGCAAAAAGCTAATCATTCCTATTGAGTCCTTAGCTTTTTAGCAAGTAAACTTACTGACTACACTGAGATTTAACTACATCTGTCTATGACGGCAGCAATTTTCCAGGGTATAAGAGTTTGTGAGCATCATAATAATAAAAATGTGGGGTATGGGAAGTGGAACTATATAAGCTAGAGCATAGTGGCCTTAGTAAAGATTTATAGCATTATCAGCATGTTAAACAACTTAATCACCAAGATTTCTGAAATGCAGAGGTTATGGATGTTGATGTTGCTCATGCATTGGGTAGAGATGTGCAAACTCGGTGTCGTGCAAGCGCACTGTTTCTTCTCAAGCTGAAAGAGCATAGACGCATAACTCAAACTGCCATCGATGATGTAGTGGAAGGCTGCCAAAGCCTTTTTCAGCAGACAATTCAGACAGTTCAAGCCGGCGTCCGTTCCTGTTTAGCTGAGAATGGAGTTGATCCAGATAATGTAGCTGGATTAAGCGAGACATTTTCCAAGCTTGTAACGGCCTTGACAATAAATACAAGCAGGAAAAGTATTACAAAGAAAATCTTGGATTGGTGGTAAGCAACCAACTATACTATATCATAAGCAGTCCCATTATTCCAAATTAATTTTTGTGTACAGGAACCAAATGAGGTGAAGATTGGTGATCGCTACTATGTTAAAAAGTTTACAGGATCCAAATCACAATTGAAAGAACAGTATGACACTTTCCAATATATTCCTTTATTAAGTACTCTAAAGAGGCTGCTATGTGATAACAGTATTCTTGATGAAATAGAGAACTGTCCTAATCGCATTCATAGTGATAATATAATTGAAGATTTTTGTGATGGAACCTTGTTTCATGAGCACCCTCTATTTTCCAAAGATCCTTATGCCTTACAAATCATAGCCTATTATGATGAAGTGGAAATGTGCAATCCTTTGGGATCACATATTAAAAAGCATAAGTTGGGCATTGTTTTTTTTACTTTGGGTAATATCCACCCAAAATTCCGCTCTTCTTTGTGTGTTATTAACCTGCTACTAGTTGCTACGATACCAGTGATCGAACGTCATGGTATCGATAAGATTTTACAGCCTTTTATTACTGATCTTGATGTTTTGGCAACCACTGGTGTGACCATGCCTATAAAAGGAAGTGAGCGTACCTTTAAAGGTGCCCTGCTGGTCTTTTTAGCTGATAATCTAGCTAGCAATTTTCTTGGTGGATTTAAATTATCTTTTTCATTCTCTTTTCGGTGTTGTCGATCCTGTCTTGTTACAAATGATAAGCTTTCTAGCAGTTTTTTTTCTGATAAATTTGTTCGAAGAAGCAAAGAAAAGCATGAAGATCATTGTAAGGCATTGGAAGGTCCTCTAGGTAACCACTATTCTAAAACTTATGGTATAAATAGAAGATCTTGTCTTATGGATGTTCCATACTTTTCTATGCTTGGTGGTGGTTTACCACATGATGTCATGCATGACATATTGGAAGGTATTGCTCCTTTGGAAATTAAATTATTGCTACGGTATTGTATTGAAAAAAAATTCATAACTTTAGATGAATACAATAAAAGATTGATTAATTTTTCATATGGTTATGCAGAATATGATAAGCCAATTCCCATTCTTACTCGTGTTCTTAATGGAGATGGTAGTCTTCGCTCGAACGCAGCTCAAATACTTTTATTATCACATATATTACCATTTATTATTGGACGTATAATTCCAGAAGATGACGAGCACTGGAGATGTTTCTTGCTTCTACTGCAAATTATTGATATTGTTATGTGTCCAGTAACTTCAGAATCTGTGAGCACAAGTCTTAAATTTCTTATCAATGAGCACCATTGCTTATTCATGTTACTATATAATAAAGAAATACCTAAATTGCATTTTGTTGTACACTATCCAGAGCAAATGGAAGCAGTGGGTCCAATGACTAAATCATGGACTATGAGGCACGAGGCAAAACTCAACTTTTTTTAACAGGTTACCAGATTAGATAACTTTAAAAATATTGCATCATCCATGGCAAATCGGCATCAGCGTTGGATTTGTTACGAGTTATCCAGTGGAAGCCTTCTTTCTAAACCTATTGAATGTGGACCAGGAGTTGGTCCTAAGCAGTTTTGTGATGAGACCCCTGACATTCAGGGAGGTTTAAGTAGCTTGATGGAGATATCTCCTGAATCTTCTATTTTTCATCCTCGTTGGGTACGTAAAGATGGCATAATGTATAAAGACAATATATTCTTAGTTACTGGTTCCGATGGTTTGGATCCAGTCTTTGCACAACTTGATGAATTGCTTGTTGTTGGTGGTGACTTGATTATTTTCATTCTTCATCCTTGTACCACACTTTTTTTTTGATAGTCACTATCATGCTTATGCTGTAGATGTTAAACCTCAACGGATTCTGAAATGTATATCTGATCTAGCAGATCCTAATGTACTACATGGAAGGAGAGTTAATGAGTACACATATGTTGCACTGAAATATTATTTCATGTCATAATAATAATTTATGTATCAGTATAATTATACATGTGTTATTTTAAGACAGTAATGTTTATTCAAAATGACTCACAGGAATCATAACCTTGATTGGTCAAAGTAATACTTTTTTGGGCGATTATTTTAAATAAAATAACTTTTTTAGTAAAACTAACCCACCATAGTTATATTAACCTTGAGAAAATTGAAACGATCTTCTAGAATTTTAGTCATTTCAACCCAGAGGAGTTAAATTTACCACTTTTTTTTACTGTAGTTTCAGTGACTTAGCTAGCTCTATAATTATATAGTTCACAAAATAATTCTTTTTTAGTATTAAGATTGTTTTCATCGATATCTATGTGGCTCTTGAGTATTTCAACCATAGCAGGTCTTTTACTGTCACTTGCTTTAAAAATCATATACTTGGATAAGTAACTTATCCAGCTTTCTCTCAAAGAGTTGGGGCTCAGAATTGTGACCAGCTGGAATAAGCTCATCCAGCACTGGATATGGAATATTTTCTTCAACTAGTAATTCACGTATTCTATTGCCTAGCATCTTCTTTCATTCTCAAACTAATGTAGCTTAATAACAAGACTCATCATCATCAAATAGTCTTGGTTCTGCCGTATGCCCTACAGGCACGAAAGGCATCTTCTCCAACAATTTACTGGATATTCCTTCATCTTCCAGTACCTCATTTATCTGACTCTCCCACTCTTCAGGACATATGTTCTCTGCTCCGCCTCATTTGCTGACGGTTATCAAGATAAACAACTTTATTTGCAAAGGTTAGCACGAACAACCGAATGCTCTTGATAATTTACGCAAGGGTTCAGTGTCTTCCGGTCGTATTCGTGTATCATCCATTTTCATAGCATAGAGGATCAAATCCACCATTTTTATTTTGTCTTTCATTTTCTTTATATCTTCATCTATTTTGCCATTATATAATCCAAAGTCCCACACGGTTACTTATGGCCACTGGAGCCTCATTAATACTCAAAATTTTTGAGACGATGGAATTAGCACTGGTATCTCCTCCATCCACTTCCCTATCTAACATTCCCATTGATCAAAACAGACTTTCCACTTCCAAAGATCATGAGTTTGACATTTCTTCCTGGTCTCCACAAGTTTTTCTTCTCGTCCATCCACTGTTCACTGGTGTCAAATAATCCATTCCCCTGTGATTGGCTATTTAGAGTTCTGCACATGATAGATATTAGCGTGTGTATGAGTATAGGTACTATGAGCCAGCTCTGACTGTTTAGCATAGGTATATACCTACAGCAAATTATAAATATTTGCACTGCAAATTTCTTATGATTTTCATTCTTCTTTATACTTTCTAACTGCTCTCCCATCACAGCGCGAGCGGCAGCCATGATCATGCCACGCCCAGCCAGCTGCCATGCATATGCATATGCATACATGGCGCGCGCTACTAGATCCAAGCGGGAGGGAATGGCGTGTGCCCGTCATAGATTACAGTGGCAGTGTTGCAGTGATTTCTGTTTCCCCGCACATACAACCTTAGGGAGGAATGTTTCCCAATGGGGGTCAAAGGTCAGCACAAAGTTTCCAGGGCTGGATGTTTGGCGGCTCTGCACATTAGCAAGGGTGTAGATAAGGGGGGGGGGGGGGCTAAAGCCCCCCAGAATTTTTGAATCGTATAGCCAAATTACATTTGATGAACTCATTTTGCAATTTGTAAGTAGTCAGTTTAGTTCTTGTGTACATGTAGTGTTTAATGGCCACTAATTTGAGCTTGTACAGTACATATTTTAGTAGTGCATCATTGACTAATTAATTGATTGTGCGTGTACTATTTGAATAATGATATAATCACTTCATAATTATCACACCAGAAGCAATCTCAGAACACCTGAGATTCAAAATTTTCCCAGGGGAGAATCCCCCCAGACCCCCCTAGATAATGCAGTGCTGCATTTCACACATAAATTAATATACATTCATGCATGCATATTTAGCCCCCCCCCCCCCCCCCCCCCCCCCCCCCCCCCCCAGTTGAAAAAACTTATCTACTCCCTTGATTAGTTGTAGTTTTCAGGTATGTAGCTAGCTAGAGCATGCATCACTGTTACTTGGCCATCAACATAGTTAGGTTTACATGTTACTGTACACTACAAGTCATGTTTAATCCTTGGTCCTGCCATTGTGAACAATAGCAATTGGCCTAGTATGACTACTGTCATCTCAGGTATCTATTGCTGCATCTAGTCCAGACACATTAAAAAGGAGTGATATAATGCATTAGTTAGGATTATAGAACCAATACATTTGGTCTCCAAAAGAAATGCAATGTACTTGAAGTGGAGACTAGAATAACTGACCGGTCTTCTTATACCACAATTCCTACTGTGGCCAGAGATCATAACTAGCTATACAAGTAAGGGAAAAAACATTTTTAAAAAATGAAAGGTGATGTAGGGATGACAAAAAACAGTGTACAAAAAAATAAAGAAACAAGGGAAGAAACTGTGGAAAGAAAACGGTTTGACTTAGTATCATCCCTACATCAAGCCTATGAATGGAATTATTGTAGCTAATTGACATCTACCATAATACTGGCATCTGACTATAATATTGAAACCTCCCTAATAGTAGAATATTAGAGGCTCTCCTCTTTCAGAGGTGAAAATCTATTAGCAGTCACTCTTAGCATGCTTTAGGTTGTTGAGACTGTCCTTTCAGTACCCTTTATCAGAGGTTGAATTGTGAGCACCAAGTACATGCAGTGAAATGAGTAGCTACATTCAATTGTACCAGTGAATTAAATGAATCATGAATTATGCAATTGTCCATAGTTATGCAGCCTTTTTGGTAATGTTTAGTGTGAAAATTGAATGAATCAATGGGAAGGTGGGATGACTGTACGTATACACTCCATGTAATCAGAGCATAGATAAGACATTATTGTACAGGAAGAGTAGAAGGTAGGGGAAGAGTATAATAGTCTAAGTAACTATAGCTAGCTACGTACAATAATTCCATTCATAGGCTTGATGTAGGGATGATACTAAGTCAAACCGTTTTCTTTCCACAGTTTCTTCCCTTGTTTCTTTATTTTTTTGTACACTGTTTTTTGTCATCCCTACATCACCTTTCATTTTTTAAAAATGTTTTTTCCCTTACTTGTTTTCTCTCTTTTTTTAAATTAAATTTTTAGCACTAGCTCCCCTGCTTAAGTCCTTGGTAGCTACATGTCAAAGGGTGGACTAGCTACATATATAAGATCATGAAACTTTGAGGAGACATAGCTATTATTATGACAAATTGCTCCTTCCCCACATGCAGCGCATGTGGGGTATGAAATATAAATTTTGTACTTGGTAACCATGGACAATCGACCACACAGCATGCATTATAAGCATGGTGTGATTGATTGCCCCTCTGTTAAAGAGGAAAGTGGCAATTCGACTGTTTCGCTCTATTTGGAGCTCTTCAGCATGGTGCAACCAAGTACATAGAACACATTCAGGTTTATAAAATTGTCTCAGTACTCTTCTAATCACTGTCAGAGCAGTCAAGTTCTCTGCCCTCCGCTTTAATTCATATGTACAAGTTAAAATCAAAATGTTCGCACAATTAAATTTCATTTTTGATAGAATAACTGAATCTGACATAATAATGCCTTGCATTTTTGCATGAATAGCCAGCTGCAAACCTTGACATGCATGACCCTCCATAGGACTAATAGCTATAAAATGAAGTTGGATTTTCTCAGGAAACAGTAAGATGTAGCTGCTATGACTGCTTACCCCATATTCTTATAAAATATAATTTTGGAGCCTGAAAGATTAAACACTGAAGAACAGTAAAAATGCATTAGCTATAGCTGTAAACCCGAGTTACTTGATGTGCATGAGCACAAACGTTAAATGCGAAATAAATTTTGCACGAATGGTTTGATTTTAACTTGTACTGTATGTTACCATACAGTGGCACCAAGTTTTTTAGCCTGTGAGTCTGTGTTAAGTACTGTTGCCTATACAGAGAAAGGATCAGTGCTCGTTGGGACTTTTACATATATCCATATCCATACATATACAGTTAAACTGGAAGTGAATGACATCTGGCCTATGTATTAATGTGCGCCAGTACACTATAATGATGCCATTCTTTATGCAACACCACCTTTTTACTTCCAGCTGTGTCCCAACGTTTCAAGTGGCACCCCCCTGCACTGTTGTAATCATTATCCTTCTCTACAGTACTTCTTCCTTCAATCATATAAATAAGCTGGGAAGTGCCATTGTGGTGTTGCTCCTGGTGCTTATACACAGCAGGCTATACATGATGATGCTGTATAACAACTGGCATAATTGCCAAGTATACTTTGTGATGTGCAATAAGTAGCACTGACACACAATCATCATAGTGAAGGTATTCAAGTAATTATAAGACTGAGCATACGACTTCAAAGTGTTCAGAATGAAATCTTATGTACATTGCCTTTTGTGTGACATCATCACATGTGACATCATCATACATGGTTAGATTTATCCGGGAGGGGGGATATTTATGCCAATCATTTAAATTTTTAACAAATGAATATATTGGAGTATTTAGCAAATGTGCAAAAGCAAACATTTCGATATCAGTACCCCAAGTGTTTATTTTGTCCATATTGGTTCTATTCAAGTAGTCATTAACACTTTTATAGCCATAGGTGCCCAAGAACCCAGGAATTCTTTGCAAGTGTTCTATTATGGCCAAACGTACAGCTACATGATGTCTTTGAGTTCCCGTTACTATGTGGGAAAGACACCGAAACAGACAATTGCCATCTGCTATAATTTTTTGCATCTTATCTGGACGTGTCAGAATTACATTGGCACCACCCCGACTTAATCCATTTTTGCAATGATATGGAATATTTAGTACACCACATGCAACTTTTTGCCACTCTTCGTCCACTGAATGGAATCTACACTCTGGCCACTCTTCCTGTAATATTATGTTTCCATCTATGTGATTGCTTGTGGGAATGCTGTTACCACTGCTATGGTCTGCTTTCTTTTCATCTGGTTCATTGGGTTGAGGTGGGTTTGAATTTATCAAAGGTTCAACAGCAAGAACAACCTCATAATGAGCTTGTGGGTGTCTTAGATACAGGGAATTTGATGCTAAGTCTGTTTTCACTGTCTTGTCTACGCTGCTAGGTTTGAACCTATCCCAGGTGTCTCTTTGTGTATCATAAGAGAATATGCATGTTTTTAGTAAGTGGGCAAGGGTTAGTAATTCAATATCAGTGCCCCACACACCAGTTTTGTCCATTCCACTGCCCTGTATGTATTCCCCAACAGTGGTGTATCTATCTTGAGAACGGCCCCTGATATGTCCTATAATAAGGGGAGCGATATCATGCATGTGCTGAATAATTTTTGTACGTAGCCTCTCATGTTGGGCTTGTGAACCCGTGATAATATAAGACAGAGATCGAAACATGCAATTTCCGTCTCCAACTATTGTCTTAATTTTATTCTTGTCTGGACAAGTGAGAGGCAAACTGCCACTACCTGGACTCGCTCCATTGCTTCTCTCAAACTGGAGACCAAGGGAGGCACAAGCATTGCGCTGCCATTGCTCATCGACTGAATGAAATTTGAAAGGCCATACCCTTTGTTCCAGCTGAGAGTTGATAGGATTGGCTTTGATAGGGTTGTCAACCCATCTCTTCTTAGCATTGGGCTCAATTTGTTCAGAAGTACCAGTAAGCTTGCGCTTGGAGCGAGTTCTTGGTGCTGGCACATCATACAGAGGAAGGTCTTTTCTATACATTTCCCTCAGTCTATTGATTTCCATGATGCTTTTCCTATTGACCCTGATTGAGTCTTTGTTCAGAGAAATTAGGTGCAACCCAAGAAGCGATTTCACCCTTGAGAGTGCTACGTAAGCCATGCCATCAGCAAATACCTTGCTTGATAAGTCTATGATAGCACAATCCAAGGATAAACCTTGGCATTTGTGAATTGTAACTGCATAGGCAAGGATAAGGGGAAATTGCTCTCGGTAGACAAAGTAATTTTTCATCACCATGAACTTTGTCTTTACCTTTTCAATATCACATGGATCATTGATGTGGTCAAATTGAACAGAGATACATCTTGCTGAGATTGCTATAACTGTGCCAATGGCTCCATTGACCAAACCTGTTTCTATATCAATGTTACGTCTCAGCATGACACGTGCACCAACAGCTAGTTTCAGCACTGCTTCTAATCCTGCAGTGTTATTGCAGTCTTTGTTTAGTTTCTCTAGCTTCTCAGCTGCTTTCTTGTTCCACTTGCTTTTGCTCTTTGTTTCATCAACTTCGTCAGTGCACGATATTTTATATATTTCTGAGTCCAGGCTTCCAAGCATTTCATTGTTGACTTGGTCGCACTGCTCTCTGGTGGGGAAAAGACAGACAGGATTCATGTCTGAGTTCTTAAGATCACGAAAGAGTTCAGGTACAGAACGGTCAGTAACACGTTCTTGGAGTGTGCATAGTGTTTCCTCAGTTGGAGAACCTCGCCTTACACTGTCCAGCATTTGTGAGAACTCCCTGTCTTTCTTTTGTCTCTCATTGATGGTGAGCTCATCGTATTTGATGGAACTTTTCCATATGTTCACTGATGTCGTACAGCCAAGTTTGTGACATAGTGATTTTTTGGATATCATTTCAAACACAGGACTACCGTTAACAGGCTGCAACTGAAGCAAATCACCTACAAATATAACATTTTTCCCACCGAACCAACTGTGTCCACCAAATAGTTCCTCAAGTCTCAGGTGCATGTATGCAAGGTTGAGACTGGAAACCATGGACACTTCATCTACAATAATCATTTTGAGACCACGAAGCACGGTCTTCATTATTTTCTGTGAGGCTTTTGAAAGAGACCAGTAACCAGCCTCTTTGCCTTCATGTTCTATAGGCAATTGAAAGAGCCTATGGATGGTTACTCCACCAACATTGAAGGCAGCCAAACCAGTAGGTGCAGCAACTGCACACGTCAAATCATCAGACGTCCAAATGCCATCTATGAGCTGTTTCAGAGCTTCAATGAGAAACGATTTGCCAGTTCCTCCGACACCACTTATGAACATGCAAAGTGGTTCAAATTCACAATTACATTCGTCAGCTTCATGCTGTACTTGATGAAGGAGGTGGTCCTTTACACGTTCAAAGATCCTCCTCTGATCAGAATTCAACATCATGACTCTTTCTTGTAAGGTGAGTTTATCAGGCTTTTTGGCGTTCATGTGCAATGCATCCAGCATTGCTGACTTTGCCTGACCTAGCAACTCTGGTTCGTCATGATCTTCCTTGTTGGTTCCCTCATTATCATTATTTGCCTCTCTTGCATCATTGATTTTCTTCAGAGCCTCCCGTGCTTTCAATATCTTCTGCAATCTAGAGTGATACTCTGAGCAGCTCTCATTGGAAGGTAAGAGGCGGTTGAATGCTTCCTCTGGTTTTTCATTCTCCTGGAGCAAGGAAGCCTCATTTCTAAAGGGAACGAAAAGAAGTACGAGGGAATAATAGAAGTCTTCCCTCTCCTCTTCTTTGTTTGGATCATAGAGCTTGTGATTCACAAGTCTAGGTTTTGTCAGCCTCCTGTAAATCCTATCGCCATTACGATCCTTGCTGTACCAATCATAATTGGCTACAAGTCATGCAGGCAGACGTCCTCCAGATCAGCTGGTCTTTTGGGATAGTGGGTATTGAAGAGGTCATCCTCAAAGATGTCCTCACTCTCTGGATTGTTGTCTGCAATTTCCTGCAACACACTATGGTTTTTCAACCTGCGACTTCTCTTGTGAGGCATCTTGACACAGATCCACTTCACAGTGGTCGATTTTTCACATAGGTGATCACCTATTAATAAATCGCTGGCTTCATATAAGCCACATTCTCGAGAGCGGAGGGCTCTCACACCAAAGCTCCACAAACGACTGTAGACACTCTTGTTATCACTTACCTCATTCCATACTTCCTGCAAGGTGCTTCTTTCAGCTTTGGTAACATAGGCAGTGACATAATAGCTGAGAGCCAAGGAGGACTCGGCCACAAACTGTATGTCAATGTTAGCCTTCCACAGCAACAAAAGAAGGGGATTATAATCATTCACCCTTGTCTCGGACTCTGTCCGTGGGAGCTGATAAATTTTTTGGCGCTTTTTGAGCTTTTCTTCCACACAATGTAGCACTGCATTTTCACAGGGCTCACGAGGAAAATTGAATTTGCAAGTGGTTGTATAGATAGAACCACGCTTGACTCGTCGTCTGCAATAAGCACTGCACTTGTGCATTTGGTATCTCGTGACCAGTGAATTCAGTTCAGGATTACTTTCCTTTTCTGGGATGTGGCAAGTAATTCTTTCCTGAATCCAGGCCAGGATTTTGTCTGGATCGTCCTTACCAATCACAGGTGCATCACGTATCCACAAAAGTACGTGGAAATGGGGAGCACCACGTGCTTGGTACTCTTTTTTCCAAAAGTAATGGTCTACACAGCCCAAAACCTCACCTTTGATCAACACTTTTTGGAAGAAAGCATGAAATTTGTGCGAAAACTGCCTAGAGACAGAAACAGGGTCCTCTGTGCATAGCTTTCCTATATTGTAACTATCAGACACATCATTCAAAGACCTGAGATAGCTTACAATGTCATAAGATTCATACTCGGCACAGCTGAATGTGAGGAAGAGAGTTGGTGAACCGTATTCGCGTACCATACACCTCAGATCACTCTGCCGCACATACCAATACTGCTTTGTGCCACGGACTGACTGAAGCATAGTGGATAAATTGGATTCCAGGTGTTCGTCATTTGCTCCCACCTTGTCCAATAAGTTGCCAACGGTCATTGAGTGTGATTTTGAAGATTTCAGTAGGTTGTAAACACCCGCTGAAATTTCCCTCATTTCTTTCTGCCAAAGCAAGTAAAATATGTAGCGAGGCTCCTTTCTGAATCGAGGGTCTTTATTAAAGAGGCGGGACTTTATATATTCGCTGTGGGAAATTTTCACACTGCGAGGGTGATACTTTCCAAACTTTCCATCTGGGAAAAGTGTTGGAAAACACATAACATCAAGGAACTTTTGACGATTGTCTAAAGGTTCCTCCTCAACGTGCAAAAGCTTATACTGTTCTATGTCAGAATCAGTATTCAGCTTGTTGTTCAAATTTCTTATCGTGTAACATTGCAATCCAGATATGTCATTATCTGAAGCTTTCTCAAGCATAGTGCTAGAAGCGTTACTTACTACTTCTACGACTTCCTTGAGTGTTGTGTCTAGAGAACTGTCATCTACGTCTTTGTAAAGCCAGTTGATTTGTCTGAGCTTCTCTACAGCTCCCTTGATATCTTTGACATTCACAAGGCTGCGCCACACCATTTTGTTGGTGGTAGGCTTACCATTGACTATGATATAGAGTTCAGGACTGGCTAGAGATGTAACTGGATGGTTAACCTGATCTAAAGTCTCTAGGGTCTTTCCCAGAGGCAAAGGAAGGAAGAACATTGTACCCTTGCATGCCTGTAATGAGTTGTATGTGGGTACTTTATTTGTGTAAGTGCCTAACCTAACAACAGTTTGATAACTTTTGGCACGTTGAATGAACTGCTTACTCAAGCAATCCAAATTTTTCAGCTCTTCTGGAATGGGAACCACCTCTAAACCATTGAGCACACAGCGTGGTGGCATTTTATCATGTTTCATACTAGATTTACAGTAGTTGCACATGAAATGTGTCTCATCTGCAGCTTGTTTGTTGTCTCTTAGCATGAACTGTTTCAGCGCAGGCCACACAGTGTCTCCCAATCTATTTGAGAAATTAACTTTGGTTACATTTCTGCGCTGATGTAGCTGCTGACAACTACAGCATGGATTTTGAGGATAGTCCTCAACTGCCTTTTGATACTCAGCTATTAGCCCAGCATGAGTGATCTGAAGATGCAATTCTAGATCTCTCCTTCTCAGGACTGAGTGTGCTGTTTCAGTAAGCTCATGAGTTGTTTCCACGTCATTACTCAAAAGAGAGTCAAAATCACCATCTAAATTGTTCATTAGAAAGGCAAAGTCACCAGACTTGAGTGCTTCATCAAGCTTAGATACGCTGCGCAGGCTATTAATAGCTACATACACAGCACGTATTAAAGAACGCAAAATAGGATAATGGGTGGCAGCTGATCTCAAAATCCTAAGTCTGCTTTTGCATTCTGTACCCATGTAACAAAGCAAGCTGTGCCCTTTAAGTTCTCTAGATTGACCACTTACAGCCTTACTATAATGGTAGTTTGGACAACTACCATCAATATTGTCCAAAACTCGTGACAGTTCATGAATCGGGTTCTCAAACTCTGACTTAAGATCAAGTATACTGCTCACTTCTGACTCAGTGAGAGGTTTGCACTTTGAACTACATTTCCATGTATGTGCATGTGGGATATTACTACTCTCAGAAACATTCTCTTCTTGCCTACATATCCCACTTTGGTCTATAGTCAAAATATCAGGTCTTTTTACAAAGAGGTATGCAGAATCATAGAAGTAGGGCTCACTGTGAGCCGAGTGCAAACCCTCACCAAAGTCTGCCCTTCCTTTGATCTTAAGTCCATTTATATATCTGACAGCTTTGAGCAAGGCACCAACATATTGCTTGCGTATCTGTATAGCTTTGCATACTACTCTCTGCGCTGCCAGATTAGAAATTGCAGTCTTGCGATTGCCTTTTGAAATCTTATTGCATGCACAGGTATGCTCCTTTTCAAAAGTGTCTATTAGGTTAGACAACAATCCAGTATTGCGCATCAGATTTTTCTTTATCTTGTGCACATAAAAGAGTTTAGTCAGTGGCTTTGGTTCTGCTAATTCATACTTCCGTCTCTCATTAGCACAAATGTAGCCCCTGTTCTTAGCATAGTATTGCCTTGGTCTTTTAATAACAGCTTTTGCCTTCTTTGAATATCCAGCTTGAGCAGCAACTTTCCTTGATTCAGAGTTGGATCTATAGTAGGCATGATTAGCTGCTTTGATTTTGTCACTGTTATGTTGGTATCTTTTTCTCTTCAGAGAGCAGAGATGGTCTTTATTTTTTTGATAATGAGCATTCAGTTTAGATTTAATGGAAATTTCATGCTTTTGGTTGTATTCTTTCATTTTATATTTGAGGGCATCCTGATTCTTTTCATAATACTGTTTAGATTTTAATTTGATGTCATCTTTGTTCTTTTCATAATATTTGTTGAATTCAGATTTCCTAGCATCTTTGTTCTTTTCATAATGTAGTTTAAATTTAGATTTCATGGCGTCTTTGTTTTTTTCATAATTTTGCTTAGATCTAGATTTTGCAGCATCTTTGTTCTTTTCATAATTTTGTTTAGACTTAGATTTTATGGCATCTTTGTTCTTTTCATAATTGTGTTTAGATTTTGATTTCATGGTATCCCTGTGTTTATCATGGTACTGTTTCATTGTGGACTTTTCTGCAGCTTTATTCATTTCATACCTCTTTTTTCGCTGTGCCCTCTTTTTTTTTGCTGAAGCCATAGTAATTATTAGTGTAGACAGATGTATAGGTTGTTTTTTTTAATTATGTTATTTATCCAATATATATAGAGTAGTAGATAAAATTAATATGCCAATAAAATAATAATTAATAATAATAATATGCTGTATACTGTAGCTGAGTATTACACTACAGCTAGCATTAAATACAAGTTTACAGAGCTAGCAATTTGCTGTAGCTAACTATTCAGCTAAGTGATAAGAGCTACAAAGGTAGCTGGTTAACACTAAGTAGTTGGCTAGCTCAGTATAAAGTTGACTTTTAACCAACTTTAATTTTGGTAAGATTTACCTAGGTATTTAGCTAGCTAGTTAGTTAGCTAGCAAAAATAGCTATAACAATAGCTAATAAAAGAATAACAATAACTTATCTCGAGGACTTTGAAGAATAGCAAGTAGCTAGTTTAGCTCAGACGGTATCGATCCGGACGGTAGATTTTAGTCATGGTAACTGTACGTACGCATGCGCAATCTATTTAAGTTTAATGGCTGATTAGCTGTATAACTGTACTAAGGAAGCGGCTTTTTTTTCTGAGTGAACTAGAGGCTAAACTGATGGGATGTGGACCTGGTCCGAGTAAAATGGTACAAATTCATATATAGAAGATGGCCAAAGCGCGGCCCAATTTTACTCCAGATCGTGCCATTATGAAGAATATGATGATGATTAAGAACCTGAAGAATAAGAAATCATGAAAAAGTGCGCTACTACTGTTTCTCCGTGTTGAGTATTTCAGCCTCCAAAATTCTCCTGCATGATAAGAATGTGCATAAAAGACAGGGTGAGCAGTTATAGCAGCTACAACTTACTGTTTTCTGAGAAAATCCAACTTCATTTTGTATTAGTCCTATGGAGGGTCATAGGTCATCCCTACATAGAGAGCGCTACCGCGCTCTCTGATATTATTGGTGTTGATTATAAATATATAAACCTATAAAATAAAATGTTGACTACTAACTTATCATTCTCCAAACCCTATACCCCCTCATACAATATGAAATCTTACTGTGCTATCAGAGAGTGCGTTAGCACTCTCTGATAGCACAGTAAGATGGCAGGTCAAAGGTCATTAAGACTGTATAAACTTAAGATGGCAGGTCAAAGGTCATTAAGACTGTATAAACTTAAAACTCTTCTTTCTCTTCTACCCTTACTCTACAGGTTCTCACAAGTCCTGGCCCTATCCCTACATCTACACAGAAGACAGGACAATGTTCAATCTAAAATTCATTCTATAACATTTCAAAAAAACGATTTCAAAAATAGACTTTTGTTCTATTATTAACATAATCAGAGAGTGCGCTAGCACTCTCTAAGTAGGGATGGCAGATCAAAGGTCATAAGACTGTATAAACTAAAAACTCTTCTTTCTCTTCTATCCTTACTCTACAGGTTCTCAGAAGGCTACAGTGAATTATTATATCTACAAAAGAAGAGAGGAGAATGTTCAAAAACCAAGAATTCATTCGCTAACATAAGAAAAAAACGAGTTCTAAAATTGACTTTTGTTCTTTTTCTTTATAATAATAATAATAAGATCGACGTACCGACTTACTGGCTATAGTCATCAAAATTCTGCTTTGGCCATCTGTTAGAGCGGCACCTAGAGGCTGATCTTTTACTATTAGTTTTGACTAAAGCGCTACTTCACAAATCAGCGATATCGATAGCACTCGGCTAATCTTTCTACGCCATTTTGAAACGCACGTCGGTAGGGGGCGGAGCGTGTGGGCGGGGCCACGTATAAGTGCTACAGTGCAGTTCAGTAGCTCTAGATCTTCAGTTTAATCGTTTAGCTAGCTATTTATTCTTATCTGATGATCTTTCTGACACTCCTTGCTGCATTGCAGTACAGATGCTCATCCTATAGTAGTATTATAGTAGTGATACCGGATGCTATGGTGGGCGGGGTCAATTTTTTATACGTAAAAATAATACTGCAGGACGGCACCAAAAGTGACCAAGATATAACCTGGCTGCGAAGGTCCAGATCCAAAGAAATCCAGGAAAAAAACATATCAACAGAATCCTAATATTCTAGAGAATCTAACTGTGACAGTTTCTTTTAGATAGAGTGCTAAATTTAGATTTGATGTTCAAAAACATATTTAAATTTCGATTTTCTTATGATATAACACTTGAACAGGTCATGAAACCATATTTTTTGGAAACTGCATCAAAAACTGATCCTGGTACCTTGGATAACTTCTTGTATCAAGCGGAAAAGAAGGCACGCAAGAAGGATAAGGCATTCAACTTATAACTGATGGGTCAAAGTTCATGACCTCAACCCTTTCCCACTTAATTTGAATCTGTGCTGCCTCAGGTGAATAGCCTAACCCCCCTCACCCCCATAGTACATATTTTAATGTAAAATAAAAGTGATGAAAAATGCTTGAATTCTGAATCAATCTCTGAACAACATAAATCAGTTCTGGCTGTGGAGTAATGCTGCAGTCTGTTCCTTAATAACAGCAAAGCTCCCAGATCCTGTACATGACTTTGAACATCAATCACTGTCCACTGCAAAGCTTGGCAGCATAAATTGCAGACTTAATGCCACAAATTCTAAAATATAGCAAAGCCGTAATACAGTAAATTTGAAATGAGCAATCAAAAACATGTTTTACATGGGGAGGGTAGGTCTACTGAAGTTCCTAACTTTGTTAATGTTGTGTACATTCAAAATAGAGACAGACTCTAGGACAACAATTGTACAACAGTTCCTACTAGTCTGGTGTTATCCAGACTACATGGCCTATTTTTTAAAATTTACCCTTAGTTCTATAGTCATTTTCTTACTCTTCCATATGAACTTTGTTTGAAGAAAATCCATCTAGTAGATCCTAAGATACGAGCAAAAGATTGCAGTACTATTAGCCATAATGACCTTTAACCTACTTTGGAAAGGTGCCGTTTTCTTAATTAAAAGAAAGTAACATTTTCCTGTACAATTTCAATTGTAAAATGGCCGTTTTCTTAATTAAAAGAAAGTAAAATTTTCCTGTACAATTTCAATTGTAAAATGTTACGTATCTCTGCTTCTACTGGATGGATTTTTATCGGATAAAGTTTATCTGGCTGAGGAAAAAGAGCTTAATATTTTTAAGAAATGAATTTATAGTTTCATAGTATTTTTAAAAATAGCCCGGTATCACTAATTATAGCCAGTACTTGGCTGTAGTGTAGTCAGCTCACTTTACCATGCCATGCATATGTCATTTACATTGCTGTTGCTGTAAAGTTTTACATTAAATAATACACAAACTTAAATAGCTAAATACATTCTTCCAGAGACTGTGTATGTGCCTACAGAAGAAAAAAGATAGGTTCATATAGAGCTGGCTTTGTATAGACTATAGTACTGTACCGTAGCCTCATGTCAAATATTAATAATCACTGCATACTCTCAGTTCAAGTGACGATCAATACTGCCACCCTCAATTCTTTATTTACACAAACTTACTTTCAACTTCAAACACTAAAAAAAAGGATAGAAAAAAGTGAGCGCAAAAAATTTCTTCTAAATAAAAAGTTAAGTAGGGATAGCCTAAATCTAACTGGGCTGTATAATGTACTGCAGTCTCATATGAAAATAATCCCTACTTTTACAACGGCCCATAGCTAACTATAGGCAGTGAATGTAAATGTAGGGATTGTTTTCATATGAGGCTGCAGTACATTATACAGACTTCAAATTAGAGTAGGTAGGTAGGGAAATATTTAATTTAACAATAAAATTTCTGGTACTTTGAATGAGAAAAACACATTTAGCAGGTGCATGCTAGCCTTTTGCTGCTTTTAATGAAATCATTATAGAGATAACACTCAGAAAAAGTACAGAATATTTTTTTGACACAAATTCAGACGAGTGTTCTTTGGAAGCTTGGAACCACACCACTTTTTGTACTGGGCATGCTCAGTAGTTTAAATTAAATTTTATTATTGGTCAAAAAATGGGTAGGTAGGAGGACACCAAACCAATGATTTATTAGTGATGGCCTAATAAACTGAACTTCATTTTTATTTTTTTAAGATTCTGCTACAGAGATAGAGCAGTACAGCATGACTGGAGATCCAACTGGCTCCCCTCTCAAGGGGTCCACTACTGAATCTCTAAGTACCCAAAAGTCTGCCAAAACCCAAGGGTCTGATTTCTCTTCAGAGTTTGGTACCACTCCCAAACTCCCAAAGTCTAATACCACTGCTGAACCCCCAAAGTCCACTGAACCCCCAGATCCTGTTCTCTCTTCTGGTCCCACTGCCAAATCCTCGAAGTCAAGTGGTGATAAATCATCCAACATTAAAACAGGTAGTTGACCCCATTTAAATGTGAAAGTTATTCACTCTATTCAATCTTAACTCAGTATAACCAGACCATTATCCCAGCAAGAAGGAGCAAGCTAAGCTCAACAAGCCATCTGAGGAGGAAGAAGATAGTGGGAAGGAAGAGGTTAGCAAAAAGGAATGAGATGGTGAGAAGGAAGAACCTAAAGAAGATAATGAGAAGGAAGAGGTTAGCAAGCAGGAGCAAGATGGCGAGAAGGAAGAAGCTAAAGAAGATGGGAAGAAGAAACGAGATGGCGGAAAGGAAGATGATAATGGAAAGAAAGAAGGTAGTGAGAAGGAAGAGGTTAGCAAGAAGGAGCAAGATGGCGAGAAGGAAGATGCTAAAGAAGATAGGAAGAAGAAACGAGATAGCGAGAAGGAAGACGATAATGGAAAGAAAAAAGGTAGTGGGAAGAAAAAGGTGAACAAGAAGGAAGATGATAATGGGAAGAAAGAAGGTAGCAAGAAGGAAGATGATGAGGATGATACCAGGGATGAGAACAATGAGAAAGATGCAGGACGTAATGTTGGAGAAAAAAATGCAGAACCAGGAGTGCTTGAAATCTCAAAGATTATAAAAGTATTTATGTTCAGGGGCGGATCCAGGGATTTCGAAAGGAGGGGGCATTTTAGATCCGCCTGTAAGCGCGGAGAAAATTTTCAAAGACCACACCCACTTTTAATTAGAAACGCCCACTTTAATAGGAAAAACAAACCTGGCTGCAGCGAAGGTTAGCTAGTTAAGCTACTGCAACTTACACCGTGCCTAGCTGCAGGAGTGAAGGTTAGCTAGTTAGCTACCATGCCTGGCTGCAGGAGCGAAGGTTAGCTAGTCAAGCTACAACTTGCTATAAAAGGGGGGGGGGGGCAGCTGCCCCCAATGCCACTCCCTTGGATCCGCCCCTGATGTTATTGTGTGGCAATCCTTCTAGTACTGATAGGTAAGCAAAGATTACTGTAATTGTACACACTTTTGATGGTTGTCCAAGAATTCAGGATGGTTGGCCATAATTATAAGGAATGCAGAAATATCAGTTGTGTAAACCATAGAACATAATTGTAGCCACCTGTTGACACCAACGTGTAATGGAATGATATAACCATCGAACATGTAGCCACTTGATTTATATACCAATCCCACAGGTCTAATTTATGTGCTCTCACATGATAAGACTGAACTAATACCTTTGCCACAAGGGGGTTCACCATCAAAACCAGAAATAGCATTTATCGAGAAATCATGGATGAAGGATCAAGAAAAGAAACCGATAAAGAAATTAAATGTTTTTGTGACAGGAAAATCAGGAACTGGCTCTGATAGGAACGCTATTCAATGAAGAGTTTGAGAGAGGGGAAATGTTGGAGAGTGATGACTATGTTGCTAATATTAACACACGTACTTTGAACATTAATGGAGTATCAGTGACAGTGACAGTATGGGACTCTCCCGAGTATGAAGCAGGTTCAAAGGCGATGAATTACTTGAATGAACTAACGAATGAAAATCATATGGTAGATTTAGTGATATGCACCATAAAAGTGGATGATACGCGGATCAGGCCGGAAGATACAGACTTGATTAAGAAGTTTTCAAAAACGTTCAGCAGAAACATGTGGAGAAGAACGATATTTGTGCTTACCTTTGCAAATAAAATCACCTTTTTGAATGAAGATCAGACGATGCATCAAAGAAGTGATCACATTAGGAAGAAACTCCAAGAATGGGAAAATAAAATACGTGAATTACTAGTTGAAGAAAATGTTCCCAATGCATTGCTGGAGGAGCTTCGTTTCATTCCAGCTGGTCACAAGTCTGAGCCTCAACTCTTCAAGAACTGGATGGTTTTCTTATCGAAATATATGATTTTCAAAGCAAGTGATAGTAAAAGACCTGCTGTTGTTAAAGCACTCAAGCGCCACATGAACATTAATACTAAAGAAGAATTATAATTCTTATTGTGAGCTACATATTAAGCTAGACTCTAGCTAGCTATCATAATTCTGACATAATGAAACTAAAAGCAACACCTGCACATTATTAGTGAGGCAATGCCTGACAGTAAGAATGTAAACCATGATGCTATTGTACCAAGTAGACCAGTGGGGTGAGCTTTCGGAGGAGTAGAAGTCGGTTGTATGTGGCTGGAATCATGCATAGGTGCCTTCAGAACTTTGAATATCTCGTGCCAGAATTCATCCATCCAAGATATCCCCCTCGAATCCGATGGAATAAAAGGTTGCATGATAAGTCCTGCTGGAATAATTGGTATATTGTTTGCTACTTCTGGCTGGACTCTATTCGTCCGCAATTGTTTGGTTATTAGAAGAGAGAAATCATCACGTTTCTTGTTGAAGTAAACTTTATTTTCCCTGCTACTTGGGGGGGAACCTACTTTGGATACTTTATTGGCAAAGGTGAGGAGAAACATTGCATTTTTCCACGTACTCCAACCAAATGCATCAGTTACGTTCTTGATAGTTGCTTCATCTTCTGAACGAAGTCGAGCATCATCCATTTTGATAGTAAAGAGGATCAAATCAGGTCGTTCATTATTTTTGACCATATCTTTTAGATACTTGTAATCCTTGTGAGAATTGCTTGAATCTCTCAATCCAGGTGTGTCGATAAATGTGAAGTTGATCTTGTCATACTCGTATTCATAAGGCGTTACCTTTATGGTGTGTGGCAGAATATTATCTGCTTCAGGGACGTACTTTTCCATCAGTCCTTTAATAAGTGTAGTTTTACCAGTTCCCATCTTGCCAGTGATTAAGACTCGGAATTTGTTATGTTTCTTCAACCACCATTCGATCTCATCCACCATTCTCTGTGCACATTTGACATCAGAGTATTGCCAGGGGCAACCTTGCCGAAACGCTGCTATTAAGTTTTCATCACCTCTATTGGAGCTGCAACCTATTATTAATGATTGAAAGCTACCATCAAATGGAGGGAAAATTAGTCTCGCGGGCCAGACTCGATTCTTTCCTTATTCTTGGGGGCGGGGGCCCAACTGGCCCGCGAGACTAAGGAAAAATCGGGAAAAATTTATTAACACACTTACGACTGTCTTCAAATTCAGCGACGCTGAATAACGATGCCGCTACTAGAATGAAACCCACCATTCCCATTGTTCGTCTGGTTCGTCTGGTTACGCCCTATAGCCTCGCGATCGCGGGGACCGGTCATACGTGCATTTTTATAGTGGCCCTCAGTGCCATCTTGCGCGAGAATACTATTCCGAGAATCCGGGATTGCTATTCCGAGAATCCGGGATTGCTATTCCGAGAATCCGGGATTGCTATTCCGAGAATCCGGGATTGCTATCCCGAGAATCCGGGATATTTTCCGAGAGTCCGGGAAGTTTTCCGAGAGTCCGGGTAGCCTCTGCGAGAATCCGGAAAACCTGTCACGGATTGCGCGCATGGGCTCGGCAGTGGGGCGTGTTTATCTCCGCGTGTTTATCTCCACGTGGTCAATGCACGACGGCATCTAAGAAGAAGTCTAGCGGTTAGAAATCTACTTGACATTAGTGTATCTGTCAAGGAGGCCGCCACTGGGCTGTTGGAAGAGGGGAGTGAAGTCCTTAGTCTTACTTATAGTGAGTTGTTCTTAACGGCATGTAGCAGATGATGGTACCGTAAGTGGACTCTTAATATTAGATCCTTCCAACCTTATGGAGAGGGCAGATAGGTTAAGGAAAAAAGCTTTCAGTGGCAGCAGCAGCAGCAGCGCTAAGTAGTGGGAAAAAGACAAGTGTTGGAAGAATGATGGTGAGTCAAGTATTTAGATAAACCTGCAGCTATATATAGCAAGATGTAATTAACCAAGATAAGTGCAAAATGTAGCTTTATGCAAATTTCAGATTTCGGTGTGTAAAAATGAAAAAAAAATAAATACAAAAAGCAATTATCAAAGGGCTGAGCTGGAGATAGAGAGATCACACACGTATAAGGATATTATTGAAGTGGCTGCAAACTATTTGAAGTTGGATGGGTCAAATTTCAGATTGTATCGACCTAGAGGTGGTGCTTTGACACTCACATCATTAAATGGCAAGACTGTTCCTTGGACATTGGGCTCGTACATGAGGCTGCGTCACTTGGGACCTGATGCTCTTCAGTTAGGGATAGGACCAAGCATTTAATATCTTGCTTAATGTGTATGGACCTTCCTTAATTAAGGTGTGTATTGATGTCCCAAGTTTTGAACTTCATGGTAAAGACCTTCATTATAATCCTTTTAAATAGTATATCATAGTGCAATATGGGAAGGTTATTAGTGATGGGAGTGTATCCTTCGAGAAGGTGGAACGTGATGCACTTCGTTCAAAGTTGGATATCTAATCTGTTACATTTCAGCCAGAAGATTAATTATTCATTGCTGAAGGTTTACCGTAGTGTGTCATCATGTAATTGTTAGATTCCATTCCGCTATATAAAGTTCCATTTGGGATAGGCACATTGTCTGTAAATGATTCCTTTTTTGCGAGAGGTTATCAAGAAGGAACAAGTTGAACACAGTCACCACAACAGATAATAAGGGAAAAACATTTCTGTGAAATGAAAAAAGTGTAGGGATGGCCATTGCTCAAAAAAGTAAGGAAACAAGGGTAGGTATATGAAGGATAGAAATGGAATCAAGCTTTGTTCATATCCAGCCAACAATCCCCACTATTATCTGAAGCTAACCGACGTATATGTAGGGATTGTTGGCTGGATATACAGAACAAAGATTGATTCCATTTCCATCCTTCATATACCTATCCTTGTTTCCTTACTTTTTTGAGCAATGGTCATCCCTACACTTTTTTTCACTTCACGGAAATGTTTTTCCCTTATTAATTTCATTATTGATTATGAATTAACGAAAATTACGGTATACAGTGAACTCCCTCTAATTAGGACCCCTGAAATGAGGTCACCTCTGTATTCAGGACACTTTAGAAAGTCTCAACCCACCCCTGAAAATGAGGCCACCCCTCTAATCAGGACACTTCTGCTGGCTCCAAGGGCTGCCTGATTAGAGGGAGTCCATTGTATGCCTGGAGGCTACAAAAATGATGGCAATGCAATTCCCACAATGACATCAACAATAAGATTTGAACCCTTTCCCCAAATGTATATGTAATTGGCTCTTTCCTTCAAGCCTGACATGTACTAGTAGAGGGGTATGCTGGTACGTAGAACTGATAGCAAGAAGTCCACACTCATAATGGTGCACATGAAGTGATAAAGACTGTAGCAGTCCCTCCACCTCCTGAGACCCTCTGTACCTCTTGATAAACTTGCACTTATATTAATAATGCTGACAAATGTTTTTGTGATGATGCATTCTTGACTTGTTATTTGCCATGATGACCTAGTGGGTGATGAATGTCGTGAGTGTTATCATCATTGATCATTTGCTATATCTGCTCCAGTTATTGTGGTTCAGGCTTGCATCTCATTTAAGGGGAGTTTTATTTTTTCAGTTGGAGTGTCCTAGGAAATCAGATAAGACAACATTTAGTTAGTAACAATGCATGAATGTGATAAAATTCATTGGCATTCTTGACTTGTTATTTGCCATGGTAACCTTAAAAGTGGGTGGAAGTGTCAGTTGTAGTGGGTGATGAATGTTGTGAGTGTAATCATGACAGTGTTTTCATGGCAAGTGTATCTGATCTGTCAGTGTGTGCATGGTAGGTGTGTCAGTAATGGTATCACCTTATTGCACCTCACTAACTCCCTTTCATTCATCAGAGTAGAAGGGGGGCCGGGTCTATTTGCACCCACTTGCAGTGCTCAAAATAATGTCCAGACATAGCGCCTGATGATAGCCCCTAATCCCTTAGCTACTAATATGAATTTGATCAGACAAATTGACCAGACGTGGGGAAAATGGCCGGAAATGTCCTGTATCAGGCTGTTATTGCACTTGATCATTTGCTATATCTGCTCAAACTTCACTAACAATAGAGACCTGATCACAATCTATGAGCTAAGGTTAAGAATTTAGAGAGTTATAACTGTTATAATGAACAATCTAGATGTCTTGAGGAGGAGGTTGATGTGAAAATGGAACATGGAACATGGACAATGTGTAAGAAATCCTCTGGCATGGATGATAAAATCATAAATGGTATTTTTTTAGCTAGCATAATGTGTTGTACTTAAGACCTTTTAGATCATGTAGTGTTTCATGGAGATGGCATGCAGCTAATCCATAGGGGCAAATTTTAAGTGGGAGGCCACATAAGCCACACCTACAGTCATGCCCAGACCCATGACATGACTATGATCCTCTGGCTGCAAGACCTTAAAAAAAAAAAAAAAAAAAAAAAAAGGCTATCAATAATAAGTACCTTGAGCATTGTATCACACCACTTATTGACCTCAAGTGGCTGGCCCTGTGAGGTACCACAGGGCCAGTGGGTGTGATAACAAAAGTATTCATAATGGGAATATACAATATTCAGCCAGCACCCACAGAAAATCTGTGGCAATCTTATTTTGCATATGAAATTGCATGCTATTGGGGCTGGTTTCTTCTAGCTAAGCCTATGCTGTGCTCTTCTTCCTTCAGTGAGGCTTTTCCTATGCAGTTTTCTGGCATCTTGCTTGTTATGTAGGCTTGCTGCAGCCCTGCATTCTTCGCTGGCCTAGGCCTACTGCAGTCGCAGTAGCTATTGACCTTTGAACCGTATTTCTCTTTTTCTTTCTCACCTCTTTGTAACGTTGGATTCTAAGAGCGTCAAAATTCATTGTTGAATCAAGTCCATAGCTAAAAACTCGAGTACTTGTCTCGATCCTTCCTTCCTTCTTTGCTTTGAATTTGCATGTTGCCACGAGTGACACGCATGCGCGTTACCAATTGACCGTTGAACCGTGACGTACATAAAAGCGTATCGATATATAGATTGGAATGCTCTCCATAAGTTTCTTAATCATGATTATTATTATTGCATAGAAGAAAAACAGGGACTGGCTGGCTCCTATTCTTTTAGTGTTCATGCTTGTGAATGCACACTTGCTAGCACCCAAATATTATGTCTTGTGGGCCTGAATAGAAGTCTTCAAGATAGTGAAGCCATGTCCATCTTGTGAACTCAAACCAGTGTCAATAATGATCAGAGAACAGTGTGTGTATCAAGAAGTGGGGGTGGGATCATGCCCTTTTGCCTTACCCCTAATAATAGCCCATCTTTATCTCCAGAAAAGGGGTGTGGCAAGCCACATCAGAATATTTCCCTTCACTATTGTTTATAGTCAGACATGTCCACCAATGGAGTCAATGAAATTTAGAAGCACTCAGGTCCTCAACCCCTTCCCCTTCCTCCCCTCCCCCTCCCCCTCTTCCCAGATGGAGCCCCACCCTCCCTCCATGCCTGCAGTGACTGTTGATAAACATGTAGTTGTGGTTATTGCATTGCCTTATATGGATGTATTACATCATGTGGTACCACTGGAACTGACTCGTGCATGTACGTATAACGGAGAAGTGGCTTGCTCACATACAGGCACTTCAAAAAGTGGGAATTCTTGATCTGAAACCCAGGTGAAGGGAGAAGCTCTGATGCAACAAAGTTCAGTACATTCATAATGGTGGATTTGTAGTGATGTGAAGTTCTGTTATGACCAGAGACTATCTGTACCTGTTGATACATTTGCACTTTGTCCTCCAGCCCTTTCCTCTACTACCATCAGGTTCTCTAGTTGTTGTGGTTCAGGCTTGCATCTCAAATTTTTGAAGGGAAGTTTTATTTCTCAGTGTAGAGTGTCATAGGAAATCAGATGCGACAACAAATCAGATGAGACAACTGTTAGTTACTAACAATGCATGAATGTTTTTGTGATGATGAATTCATTGATGTTATCTGGCATGGTAACCTTAAAAGTGGGTGGAATTGTCAGTTGTAGTGGGTGATGAATGTTGTGAGTGTAATCATGACTGTGTTTTTCATGGCAAGTGTTATCTCATAGTTGCCAACTGTCCCGATTTGGCCAGCTCTTGTCCCGGTCCCGCCCGACATAGTGCTTTAACAATGACTTGTCCTGACAGATAGAGCTACATGGAGCTTGTTTATAAATATAGTAGTTACTTCAGCTGTAACACTATTATGCACGCTCAGCACGCATCATGTGATCTGAAGTTATAAACAAGTGACATCATGAAATCCAGCGTGGCTTAGTTATTATTCATCTGTCAGTAATGGTGTCACATTTGTTGCACCTCCTTTCATTCATCAGAGTAGAAAGGGGAGGGGCTCTATTTGCATTCACTTGCAGTGCTCAAAATAACCCAGCAATATTGTGCGGACATAGTGCCTGATGATAACCCTAGCTATATACTAATACAAATTTGATCATAAATTGACCAGACATGTGGGGAAAATGGCCGGAAAGTGTCCTGTGTCAGACTGTTATTTTGAGCACTTGCACTTGATCACTTGCTATATCTTCACCACCAACAACCCAATCTATGAGCTATAACTGTTATAATGAATGATCTAGATGTCATGAGGAGCAGGTTGATGTTATCAACAGGAGAAAGTGGAACATGGACAATGTGGTTCTAGATGTAAGAAATCCTGTCATGGAGCTTCTCAGAACACTTGACCCTGTTGGGATTAGTTTGAGGTCACAAATAAAAGGTTCAAAAGACGCATAATATTATATCACAGCAAAGTAAGCAGTATATCAACTTTGGGCCTTTGGCACAATTTGAATGCAATCACAGGGCCCTAATTACATATTGCACTTTGATGCGTGTGAGAAACTTAATCATTTTGGATTCACAATCCATGGCTGTATTGATGGGTAAGTATTAATACTGTAAGGTTCAGCAATACTTTCTATCACACCTGTTCAGCTTTTCACGCAAAATACTGTGGCTTAAGCTGGCTCCCAGTAACCACCGCCCTGATGTGGTCTTGGTCTACTACTTGGAAGCTATTGAAAAGTGTGCTGGTACAGATAATATGTAACAAATTTAATGTGGTAATCATACAGGCTGTCCCAAATTCTGAGAGTAGACAAGGGGACAGAGAATGTACATGCAGGCTCTGCACAAATTGCTTTCCGCTTAAATCACAGTGATGCTATGGCTGGTAGCCACAGTTTAATAGCGGGGGCATCAGTTCACAATGTGGTACGTTTGTACTGTTTTTATAATAAATAGATGCATAATGATAGCTCACTGTAGAAAATTGAAGCATGGTGGTCTCATTTTCGCCATTTAAAAACTGAGTGGTGGATAAACTTTTGCAAAGTGAGTATACCAGCTACATTCTCTTTAGAGGTGTTTCAGCTACAATAATTATAGGATTTATCGGCCACTGGTAATATAATGCACAGGTAAGTGGGATTATGGTCACTAGTTGTGTATTGTACTTCAAGCTTTATTCTTATATTTTAGAAAATGCCCGGCATATGCAATTTTGGAAAAAGAACTGCTGGACTTTCAAACTTTGTGGAATACTCACAAAATGAGATGTACTCCGCTAACTTTCTTCACCGAGCACATGGAATCACTAAGGATGAATTTACTGTATCCAATATTTCAGTGATCTTGTAGGTTATTACTGTGCTGACTAATTTTTGTACATGTCATCACTTTTTGATGCACACCATATTATAGTAGCAATGAATATGCAACTGAGTTGGAAATGAAACTGATTTGGCACTAGCTAGTCCACATCCTGCGTGGCTGTGGCTTCCCAAGCTTGCATTACCTGTAGATCGTATCTTTCTGAAATGTGCACAAATATTATAAATATTACGCTGCTGCAGGTTTTGCTGTTAGCAGATAACTTTTCTCAGAATTATGATAGCTAGCTAGTTTCAGTTAGCTGTGCATAATGAGAATGTGAGATTATAATTTGTTTTCTACAATGTCTATGTGGCATTTAAGTGTTTTCACTTGCACTGGAATCTTGCCTAGGTGCCTTCAAAACTTTGAAAATCTCCTGCCAGAATTCATCCACCCAAGATATCCCCCTTGAATCCAATGGAATAAAAGGTTGCATGATAAGTCCTGCTGGAATAATTGGTATACTGTTTGCTACTTCTGACTGGACTCTATTCTTCTCCAATTCTTTGGTTATTAGAAGGGAGAAATCATCACGTTTCTTGTTGAAGTAAACTTTATTTTCCCTGCTATCTGGGGTGTAGCCTACTTTGGATACTTTATTGGCAAATGTAAGGAGAAACAGTGCATTTTTCCACGTACTCCAACCAAATGCATCAGTTATGTTCTTGATAATTACTTGATCTTCTGGACGAAGTCGAGTATCATCCATTTTGATAGTGAAGATGATCAAATCAGGTTGTTCATTATTTTTGACCATCTCTTTTAGATATTTGTAATCCTTGTGAGAATCACTTGATTCTTTCAATCCAGGTGTATCAAAGAAAGTGAGGTTGATCTTTTCATGCTCGTATTCATAAGGTATTACTTTTACAGTATGTGGCAGAAGATTATCTGCTTCAGGGATGTACTTCTCCTTCAGTCCTTTGATAAGTGTAGTCTTACCAGTTCCCATCTTTCCAGTGATTAAGACTCGGAAATTATTATGTCTCTTCAACCACGATTCGATCTTGTCCACCATTTTCAATGCACATTTGACATTGGAGAATTTCCATTGGCAACCTTGACGAAACACTGCTACCAAGTTTTCATCATCACCCATATCTGAGCTGCTGCAACTTTCACCATCACCTATTATTATTATTAATGAGACAGAAAGCTATTAAGGAGGGAAATGCCCGGGGAATCGATTAACACTTGGCCCTTAACACTCAACAGTTTGGCACTTCTCTACACCTAGGTACACGTACATCTGTCTTGAATGAGCTCAGCGACGCTGAAAAGCGATGCTGCCACTACGACGAAGCCCAACATTTTCATGGCGAATCTCCACCCCGGCCAAACAGACGATGCCAAACAAGTAGGTGGATATACCCAAGGGCGTATCGACCCGCCGAATATATCATGTCAAACTTCTACTTGAATTTGTAGGCAATCTTCCACCGCAGCATAGCAGTCTAATCGCCAGCGTACATCCGGTTGTATCTCCGCAATATAATTTCATTTACATGCTCATCACACGGAAATTACGGACTCCGGGATACTAAGAAATTTTATATCTCTGGATTCTCTCAACATGAATCAACAAGACTTGGGCGGCAGTTTTAGGCCTGCACAGATGGCCTTTTATGTAAATTTGATACACGTAGCTATCACCACTAGAGAATTATCAAGCAAAGTCTCAATTTCAAGTGTATTGTTGGATTATAGTGCCATTTCCTGTAAACAAGTTATTCTAAGTGGAATCGTGTTTAGCGCATAGCAAATTGGAATTGCAATAGTGTTTAGTGTATATGGAATTTTGACACAAATTACACTTCATATAAATGACACCATATCTTTGCTACAAATGAATCACATTGGATCATGCAGTAAGTATTCCTACCTGGTATCAAAATGGAATAACTTGTTTACAGGAAATGGCCCTATAATCCAACAATACACTTGAAATTGAGACTTTGCTTGATAACTCTCTAGTGGTGATAGCTACGTGTATCAAATTTACATAAAAGGCCATCTGTGCAGGCCTAAAACTGCCGCCCAAGTCTTGTTGATTCATGTTGAGAGAATCCAGAGATATAAAATTTCTTAGTATCCCGGTGTAGTAGTGAAATGGGGCCCCCCTGGTTTTGGGGCCCCCCATCCCCAAATCACTAGAGATTTAGGGCTGGGGGGGCCCATGCAACTAGGGTTATGGGGACCCCATATAGTCCCCATATTCCTAGGGCTATAGGGACCAGTCAGTGATATGGGGCCCCCTCAATCTTCCAAGCTTCCTAGCAAAATAAAAGCTTTTGCTATAGGGACCAGTCAGTGATATGGGGCCCCCTCAATTTTCCAAGCTTCCTAGCAAAATAAAAGCTATAGGGACCAGTCAGTGATATGGGGCTCCCTCAATTTTCCAAGCTTCCTAGCAAAATAAGCTATAGGGATCGGGACCAGTCAGTGATATGGGGCTCCCTCAATTCTCCAAGCTTACTAGCAAAATAAAAGCTTTTGTATAGGGACCAGTCAGTGATATGGGGCCCCCTCAATTTTCAAAATAAAAGCTTTTGCTATAGGGACCAGTCAGTGATATGGGGCTCCCTCAATTTTCCAAGCTTCCTAGCAAAATAAAAGCTATAGGGACCAGTCAGTGATATGGGGCTCCCTCAATTTTCCAAGCTTCCTAGCAAAATAAGCTATAGGGATCGGGACCAGTCAGTGATATGGGGCTCCCTCAATTCTCCAAGCTTCCTAGCAAAATAAAAGCTTTTGCTATAGGGACCAGTCAGTGATATGGGGCCCCCTCAATTTTCCAAGCTTCCTAGCAAAATAAAAGCTATAGGGACCAGTCAGTGATATGGGGCTCCCTCAATTTTCCAAGCTTCCTAGCAAAATAAGCTATAGGGATCGGGACCAGTCAGTGATATGGGGCTCCCTCAATTCTCCAAGCTTCCTAGCAAAATAAAAGCTTTTGTATAGGGACCAGTCAGTGATATGGGGCCCCCTCAATTTTCAAAATAAAAGCTTTTGCTATAGGGACCAGTCAGTGATATGGGGCTCCCTCAATTTTCCAAGCTTCCTAGCAAAATAAAAGCTATAGGGACCAGTCAGTGATATGGGGCCCCCTCAATTTTCCAAGCTTCCTAGCAAAATAAAAGCTATAGGGACCAGTCAGTGATATGGGGCCCCCTCAATTTTCCAAGCTTCCTAACAAAATAAAAACTTTTGCTATAGGGACCAGTCAGTGATATGGGGCTCCCTCAATTTTCCAAGCTTCCTAACAAAATAAAACTTTTGCTATAGGGACCAGTCAGTGATATGGGGCTCTCTCAATTTTCCAAGCTTCCTAGCAAAATAAAAGCTGTCAGTGATATGGGGCTCCCTCAGTTTTCCAAGCTTCCTAACAAAATAAAAGCTTATGGTGTCTGAATATTGTCCTCCCAAAATTTGTCCCAGTGGACAATTTTCACCAGTGAATAGCTAATGTCCATAATTCACTGTCCCCCCTCAGTGAATAATGAAATCCTCAAGGCTGAAGAATTGTCACTGCATGGATGCGAGAGAGAGATTGGTAGTTTTCTCCAGTCTAACTAGACATCTCAGACTACATAACTAGGGCAGCATCGAACAACAAACTGGAGTCAAGTTTAATCGCACCATCATGGGCCGCCACTTCTATTTCAGCAGAATATCACGGCTGTGGAACTCAATGCCTCAAGTGAATCTTGAAAAGTCATTCAAAGCTCAACTTTTACAGTTTTCATGGCACATTTCATGAACAACTTTATTAATAATCAAGCCAGGCTATATATACATATCATATATGCTGTCCTTGATCAATATGCCATTTGACTAATCCTTAACCTACTAATAGTCACTTTATTTTTATACTATAGTTCTCTAAGTTACAACCTTTGTACATACTTCACTTTATTTTATTTCACTTTATTTTATTTCCAGCTTCACCAGCACGTGGTGTTAGTCTGGCAACATGTTTCACTATGCTTTAGTTCTGTAGCACCAAACTCTTTATCAATAACATGTTGAGAAGTCAAAAAAAATCACCTTGGAAGAAGCATGGAAGAAACGTGGTAAAACTCTAGCTATATGTCACGTGCTAGATGAGAACTTAATGTCATCTTGGTCCACAACTGGATAGTTCTACCACAAAATAGCTATCTAGCTAGGTGAGGATCCCTATTTTCTACTCAGTAAGCTGTGTCACATAACACTAGAAAAGTGTCTCAGTCTGCATGGTCAAAGTCACAGAGTCAATGAAGCAAGTCAGAAAATTCACACTCAATCGTGGTTATAATACTCCAACTGTATGGTCTGCAACGTGAAAAATTGATATCCTAGTTTTGCATAACTTGCACCTGTTTTAAGTAGAGGGGATTGAAGCTTAAACAGCCACACCTTCAAATCCTGGGTTTGTGATTGCTTAACAGAGAAATTCACTCGCGATGTACATTTTTGCGGTGTCAGCAAAATTGAGGTCAAGGGTCACATTTAGAATTCAAATTTTGGTGGTTCTAAGTGTTATGCTCACCTTTACTGCCAAGTTGCTTCAAATTGAGCTGCTATAACTCCTGAAACAGAGTCTTGGACCCCTTATTCGCAAGCAGATGAGTTATCTTGGAGAGAACAATCAGCTGTGCTAGATGGGGGTCCATAGAGGGCAATACCTCAATGTTCAGTTGTTTGGGGCTTGGTCCAAGATATGTAATGATGAAATCAGAATGAGCCCAAGGGGTCCTTTGCCATCTGGGCAGTGTACTTCCAGTTGTAGAAATGAGTGCACCAACATATCAACACTTGTTTAAACTACTCCAGTTGGCTGAGCAGACCACATGGTGTTCTGTCCATGGCATAACAGTTCACCACTAAGTTTTCAGAAGTCTATCCCCATATCAAAATTGGGAGACCAGGCCGGTGTTTGGGAACTGTACACAGGATCGAAGCTCCAATAAGAAGTGGGAAACTGAAGGGGTCTGCTCAAATGTACCTGAAAAGGCAGTGGCTACCAAGGACTAGAAATGTGACTTCTCAGTGTAGAGGTAGGTCTGAGGTATTGCCGTCACTAGTCTATTTTCAATTATTTTGAAAGGTCTAGCAGCTAGACTATGCCCTCACATAATAGACTATAGCAATAGGCCCCAGATTAGTCATGCAATGCAAATGAGAATGTGGTTAATATTGCTATGCTAGTTTTGCCCATCTGTTCCTAGATCCTGTGGTTGTACCCTCTGAGATGCTTGTGTCAAAGTATGTGCATATTCATTATTGTGGATAGCAAACATGAATCTAGTAGCAGTGAAGTTGAGCACGTCGTGTTTTGTTTGTCCCTTGCTTATCACTCCATGCCATTTCCTAGTGAACTTGGTTATTATGGCCTGACAATCAAGAAACTGATCGACAAACAGTTACAAGAAAGGGGGAGGTACCTATACAACACATACAAATTTGTAGAAAAGGTGGTATCCTCAGATGTGCCCAATCCCCTAATGCCAGAAGAATTTGCAGGTGGAAATGCAAGGTCTAGTTTGAGTTTTGGATGACAAGATGAAGGAACAAGAGGAAATAGAGAAGTTGAAAAACTATAGTAGATTTACCAGAGAGTGAAATGAAAGGAAGTAGACTTATCTTTGACTGTTTGTTTTGAGCAAGGTAAATTTATCTTTTGGTGATCAAAAGTCTTTTTTAAAAATAATTCTATTTTCCATCAATGTTGATGATCTGTTTCACCATTATTATGCAAGTGCACATATGCCTGATTACAACACCATGGAACCACTTCTCCTCCATGGACATCATGAACACACTATAATTATGTGGGCCTGACTCTTACTCAGCCTCCTGGAGCAGAGCTGGATCAAGGGGAGGGGTTTGAGGGGGTTGCAAACTCCCTTTTTGTTCCCAAGCTATTATACAATTTGACCATGCCTACTTGCTTAGCCATGTCTATTTTTCTTTGACAATTTGTGTTTCTCCTCTAAAGTAGTGTAATTAGAAGAGAGAACATGTTACATGTGTGGGCTAACTAAACTAGGAACTAATGCGGTTACTATAAAAATTATCATCTAAGGCTACGGTCAAAGAAAGAAACAATCTATGTATACATGATACATCCATTTTGGCTTTCACTTTCAAGGTCACACATTGGATAACTTGGTACATACTAACTGTGATTTCCTTTTACGATTGCATCTGTGACCATGCACGTGTCATTCAAAGATATCTTTTGGAGTATGTGATTTCCTTAAACAATCACACCTGTAATCTTGTATGTGTCACTTCAAAGATATCTTTTGGAGCACTTTGGCTTACTTTTCAAGGTCACACATTAGATAACTCGGTGCATACTAACTGATTTGAGGTGTGACCTTGCATGTGTCACTTAGCTACAACACAAATTTTGGGATGCTTCATCTCTCATGATGCACACAAACCGGATTCGATTTTGTGCAACTAATAATTTAAGCAATGCTCAATAGTGGTAGCCTATACCAGTGAAGCCAACATGGGTCCTCCAAAACTAATATGCTCCTTCTTGCACCTTTCCTCATGGTCCAGTGTTTGTGCTCCTAATCCTGTCAACCCCACCTATCTAAAAACCCTGGATCCAGCCCTGTAGAGTAGTTTTGATATGTTGGTGCACTCATTTCTACAACTGGAATCAATTATATGCCATTAAGGGGGAGATACTAACCACACACTTACTATACCAACTGGAAGTACACTGCCCAGATGGCAAAGGACCCCTTCTGATTTCATCATTACATATCTTGGACCAAGCCCCAAACAACTGAACATTGAGGGATTGCCCTCTCATGGACCCCCATCTAGCACAGCTGATTGTTCTCTCCAAGATAACTCATCTGCTTGCAAATAAGGGATCCAAGGCTCTGTTTCAGGAGTTATAGCAGCTCAATTTGAAGCAACTTGGCAGTCAAGGTGAGCACAACACTTAGAACCACCAAAATTTGAATCCAAATTTGACCCTTGACCTCATTTTTGCTGACACCGCAAAAATGTACATCGCGAGTGAATTTCTCTGTTGAGCAATCACAAACCCAGGATTTGAAGGTGTGGCTGTTTAAGCTTCAACCCCCTCTACTTAAAACAGGTGCAAGTTATGCAAAACTAGGATATCGATTTTTCATGTTACAGACCCTACCAACTGACTAAATAGCTATGAGGAATCTATGTATCTTTGCCTCTTGTATGCAATGCATGCCAGCTAGCCCAAGTCAATGGCGCCTACCTCACACGGTTAGCCCCCTGAAACTCATGGCAGCTAGCTATGCATGCCTAGATGAACAGGGCAGGCACGCATGAACCTAGTGTCTCTAGGCAAGTATTATTTGGATAAAAAATTAGGCTAGGACCCATTTCTAAGGACCTAAATGACGTCATCTTTAATTGATTTAACCCCATACATTCGGATTAAACGAGCTACTTGCAGTGCTACTTGCAGCTACTCAATAAGCTACTGGACTAAAATCTAGCTAAGTGGCATGGATCCAGGCAAGTGTAATATATCTAATACATTGAGGAAGGAGTATGAAGTAACCTCAGAGCATCTCACTTACTTCCATCAATGTAAAAGAGTAATATAATATTCAAGAAGAAGAATGGTCAAAAAAAATTAAGGATCCATGGCCATTACTGTCCTAAACGATAAGGTGCATTCTGTTCCAATGGTCACCAGTATCCTCTATGCTAGTACAAACTATATATAATTTATATCACTATTCCTAGTTGAGGAACATTGTTTTCTAGAAGAGGAGTTGATTAAGGACCCATAGCCGTTACTCTCCAAATAGATAAGGTGCGTTCTGTTCCAATGGTCACCAGTATCCTCTATGCTAGTACTAACTATATCTGCACTTGATGATGTATATCTCTATTCCTAGTTGAGGAACATTGTTTACTAGAAGAGGGGCTGATTAAGGACCCATGGCTGTTACTCTTTGAAAAGATAAGGTGCATTCTGTTCCAATGGTCACCAGTATTCTCTATGCTAGTTAAAACTATATCTGCATTTGACGATTTATATCTCTATTCCTAGTTGAGGAACATTGTTTTCTAGAAGAGGGGTTGATTAAGGATCCATGGGCCGTTACTCTCCAAAAAGATAAGGTGTGTTCTGTTCAAATGGTCACCATTATCCTCTATGCTAGTACAAACTATATCTGCACTTGATGATCTATATCTCTATTCCTAGTTGAGGAACATTGTTTACTAGAAGAGGGGTTGATTAAGGACCCATGGTTGTTACTCTCCAAAAAGATAAGGTGCGTTCTGTTCCAATCGTCACCAGTATTCTCTATGCTAGTTAAAACCATATCTGCACTTGACGATTTATATTTCTATTCCTAGTTGAGGAACATTGTTTTCTAGAAGAGGAGTTGATTAAGGACCCATGGCCGTTACTCTCTAAAAAGATAAGGTACGTTCTGTTCCAATGGTCAAACTATATCTGCATTTTAATGATTTATGATCTATATCTCTATTCCTAGTTGAGGAACATTGTTTTCTATAAGAGGGGTTGATTAAGGACCCATGGCCGTTACTCTCCAAAAAGATAAGGTGTATTTTGTTCAAATGGTCACCAGTACCCTCTTTGCTAGTACAAACTATATCTGCACTTGGTGATCTATATCTCTATTCCTAGTTGAGGAACATTGTTTTCTAGAAGAGGAGTTGATTAAGGACCCATGGCCGTTACTCTCCAAAAGGATAAGGTGTGTTCTGTTCAAATGGTCAGCAGTATCCTCCATACCATATCTGCACTTGATGATCTATATCTCTATTCCTAGTTGAGGAACATTGTTTTCTAGAAGAGGAGTTGATTAAGGACCCATGGCCGTTACTCTCCAAAAGGATAAGGTGTGTTCTGTTCAAATGGTCACCAGTATCCTCCATACCATATCTGCACTTGATGATCTATATCTCTATTCCTAGTTGAGGAACATTGTTTTCTAGAAGAGGAGTTGATTAAGGACCCATGGCCGTTACTCTCCAAAAGGATAAGGTGTGTTCTGTTCAAATGGTCACCAGTATCCTCCATACCATATCTGCACTTGATCTATATCTCTATTCCTAGTTGAGGAACATTGTTTTCTAGAAGGAGTTGATTAAGGACCCATGGCCGTTACTCTCCAAAAAGATAAGGTATATTCTGTTTAAATGGTCACCAGTATCCTCTATGCTATATCTGCACTTGATGATCTATATTTCTATTCCTAGTTGAGGAACATTGTTTTCTAGAAGAGGAGTTGATTAAGGACCCATGGCCGTTACTCTCCAAAAGGATAAGGTGTGTTCTGTTCAAATGGTCACCAGTATCCTCCATACCATATCTGCACTTGATGATCTATATCTCTATTCCTAGTTGAGGAACATTGTTTTCTAGAAGAGGAGTTGATTAAGGACCCATGGCCGTTACTCTCCAAAAGGATAAGGTGTGTTCTGTTCAAATGGTCAGCAGTATCCTCCATACCATATCTGCACTTGATGATCTATATCTCTATTCCTAGTTGAGGAACATTGTTTTCTAGAAGAGGAGTTGATTAAGGACCCATGGCCGTTACTCTCCAAAAGGATAAGGTGTGTTCTGTTCAAATGGTCACCAGTATCCTCCATACCATATCTGCACTTGATGATCTATATCTCTATTCCTAGTTGAGGAACATTGTTTTCTAGAAGGAGTTGATTAAGGACCCATGGCCGTTACTCTCCAAAAAGATAAGGTATATTCTGTTTAAATGGTCACCAGTATCCTCTATGCTATATCTGCACTTGATGATCTATATTTCTATTCCTAGTTGAGGAACATTGTTTTCTAGAAGAGGAGTTGATTAAGGACCCATGGCCGTTACTCTCCAAAAGGATAAGGTGTGTTCTGTTCAAATGGTCACCAGTATCCTCCATACCATATCTGCACTTGATGATCTATATCTCTATTCCTAGTTGAGGAACATTGTTTTCTAGAAGAGGAGTTGATTAAGGACCCATGGCCGTTACTCTCCAAAAGGATAAGGTGTGTTCTGTTCAAATGGCCACCAGTATCCTCCATACCATATCTGCACTTGATGATCTATATCTCTATTCCTAGTTGAGGAACATTGTTTTCTAGAAGGAGTTGATTAAGGACCCATGGCCGTTACTCTCCAAAAAGATAAGGTATATTCTGTTTAAATGGTCACCAGTATCCTCTATGCTACATCTGCACTTGATGATCTATATTTCTATTCCTAGTTGAGGAACATTGTTTTCTAGAAGAGGAGTTGATTAAGGACCCATGGCCGTTACTCTCCAAAAGGATAAGGTGTGTTCTGTTCAAATGGTCACCAGTATCCTCCATACCATATCTGCACTTGATGATCTATATCTCTATTCCTAGTTGAGGAACATTGTTTTCTAGAAGAGGAGTTGATTAAGGACCCATGGCCGTTACTCTCCAAAAGGATAAGGTGTGTTCTGTTCAAATGGTCAGCAGTATCCTCCATACCATATCTGCACTTGATGATCTATATCTCTATTCCTAGTTGAGGAACATTGTTTTCTAGAAGAGGAGTTGATTAAGGACCCATGGCCGTTACTCTCCAAAAGGATAAGGTGTGTTCTGTTCAAATGGTCACCAGTATCCTCCATACCATATCTGCACTTGATGATCTATATCTCTATTCCTAGTTGAGGAACATTGTTTTCTAGAAGGAGTTGATTAAGGACCCATGGCCGTTACTCTCCAAAAAGATAAGGTGCGTTCTGTTCAAATGGGCACCAGTACCCTCTATGCTAGTACGAATTATATCTGCACTTGATGATCTATATCTCTCTTCCTAGTTAAGGAACATCGTTTCTAGAAGAGGGACCCATGGCCGTTACTCTCCAAAAGATAAGGTGCATTCTGTTCAAACGATCACCATTATCCTTTAAGCTAGTACAAACTATATCTGCACTTGATGATCTATTTCTCTATTCCTAGTTGAGGAACATTGTTTTCTAGAAGAGGAGTTGATTAAGGACCCATAGCCGTTACTCTCCAAAAAGATAAGGTGCGTTCTGTTCTAATGGTCACCAGTATCCTCTATGCTAGTACAAACTATATCTGCACTTGATGATCTATTTCTCTATTCCTAGTTGAGGAACATTGTTTTCTAGAAGAGGAGTTGATTAAGGACCCATAGCCATTACTCTCCAAAAAAATAAGGTGTGTTCTGTTCCAATGGTCACTATTATCCTCTATGCTAGTACAAACTATATCTGCACTTGACAATTTATATCTCTATTCCTAGTTGAGGAACATTGTTTTCTATAAGAGGGGTTGATTAAGGACCCATGGCCATTACTCTCCAAATAGATCAGGTGTGTTTTGTTCGAATGGTCACCAGTACCCTCTTTGCTAGTACAAACTATATCTGCACTTGGTGATCTATATCTCTATTCCTAGTTGAGGAACATTGTTTTCTAGAAGAGGGGTTGATTAAGGACCCATGACCGTTATGTTCAGGTATGCTTGGTCACCAGTATCCTCTATGTTAGTACAAATCATCTGCACTTCATGATCTATCTTTCTATTTATCTAGTTGAGGAACTCATGGCTGTTTTACTACTGAGCAGTGAGATGAGTGAATTCTTTGCCGCCTGATTGAAAAACTTCTGCCACTTCTGTGAAACTGGATGCTGTTCATTTTTTTCTATGATTACTTGCTAGCAAGCAAATTCTATATCATGACTTCTTATTAATTCATCATGAAATTTAAGGAGTGATGTACATCAAGTAATGGGGTGGAAACATGTATGGTATTCTGGTGCCCTGAACTCTGGTTGGTAGCATCCAACGTCCCTGAACTCTGGTTGGTAGCATCCAACGTCCCTGAACTCTGGTTGGTAGCATCCAACGTTCAGCATGAAATGTGCAAGTAATGGGGTGGAAACGTGTATGGTAGTCTGGTGCCCTTAACTCTGGTTGGTAGCATCATGAAATGTAGCATTCAGCAGGTAATGGGGTGGAAACATGTATGGTAGTCTGGTGCCCTGAACTCTGGTTGGTAGCATCATGAAATGTAGCATTCAGCAGGTAATGGGGTGGAAACGTGTGGTGCCCTGAACTCTGGTTGGTAGCATCCAACGTTCAGCATGAAATGTAGCATTCAGCAAGTAATGGGGTGGAAACGTGTATGGTAGTCTGGTGCCCTGGTAGCATCCAACGTTCAGCATGAAATGTAGCATTCAGCAGGTGATGGGGTGGAAACGTGTATGGTAGTCTGGTGCCCTGGTAGCATCCAACGTTCAGCATGAAATGTAGCATTCAGCAGGTGATGGGGTGGAAACGTGTATGGTAGTCTGGTGCCCTGGTAGCATCCAACGTTCAGCATGAAATGTAGCATTCAGCAGGTGATGGGGTGGAAACGTGTATGGTAGTCTGGTGCCCTGGTAGCATCCAACGTTCAGCATGAAATGTAGCATTCAGCAGGTGATGGGGTGGAAACGTGTATGGTAGTCTGGTGCCCTGGTAGCATCCAACGTTCAGCATGAAATGTAGCATTCAGCAGGTGATGGGGTGGAAACGTGTATGGTAGTCTGGTGCCCTGAACTCTGGTTGGTAGATTCCAACGTTCAGCATGAAATGTAGCATTCAGCAGGTGATGGGGTGGAAACGTGTATGGTAGTCTGGTGCCCTGGTAGCATCCAACGTTCAGCATGAAATGTAGCATTCAGCAGGTGATGGGGTGGAAACGTGTATGGTAGTCTGGTGCCCTGAACTCTGGTTGGTAGATTCCAACGTTCAGCATGAAATGTAGCATTCAGCAGGTGATGGGGTGGAAACGTGTATGGTAGTCTGGTGCCCTGGTAGCATCCAACGTTCAGCATGAAATGTAGCATTCAGCAGGTGATGGGGTGGAAACGTGTATGGTAGTCTGGTGCCCTGAACTCTGGTTGGTAGCATCCAACGTTCAGCATGAAATGTAGCATTCAGCAGGTGATGGGGTGGAAACGTGTATGGTAGTCTGGTGCCCTGGTAGCATTCAACGTTCAGCATGAAATGTAGCATTCAGCAGGTGATGGGGTGGAAACGTGTATGGTAGGTAGTCTGGTGCCCTGAACTCTGGTTGGTAGCATCCAACGTTCAGCATGAAATGTAGCATTCAGCAGGTAATGGGGTGGAAACGTGTATGGTAGTCTGGTGCCCTGAACTCTGGTTGGTAGCATCCAATGTAGTCAGCATTCAAGTGCATGGGTACACCATGTATTCATCAAAGGTATGTAATTAAGAGTACATTTCTGCTGTTAATTAACATAATCATTTTGTGTGTGTGTGTTTTTTTTGTTTTTTGTTTTTTTGGAGTCAGATTTCTCAGTAGCTGGTGGTAGAGAAGTTCTCTTCAGGGATAATTTCTGAATCAGCAAGTCTTGATCATTGTAGCATTTTATATGATTGTACCTCCTCCTATTATTGCACATACAGGGAAGCTCAACTCCATCTGAGTGTCCTGGGCACGAGAAAGAGATATAGATCATCAAGTGCAGATATGGTTTGTACTAGCATAGAGGATACTGGTGACCATTGGAACAGAACACACCTTATCTTTTTGGAGAGTAATGGCCATGGGTCCTTAATCAACTCCTTTTCTAGAAAACAATGTTCCTCAACTAGGAATAGAGATATAGATCATCAAGTGCAGATATAGTTTGTACTAGCATAGAGGATACTGGTGACCATTTGAACAGAACACACCTTATCTTTTTGGAGAGTAACGGCCATGGGTCCTTAATCTTTTAGAAATAATGTTCCTCAACTAGAAATAGAGATATAGATCATCAAGTGCAGATATAGTTTGTACTAGCGTAGAGGATACTGGTGACCATTTGAACAGAACACACCTTATCTTTTTGGAGAGTAACAGCCATGGGTCCTTAATCAACCCATCTTCTAGAAAACAATATTCCTCAACTAGGAATAGAGATATAGATCATCAAGTGCAGATATGGTTTTAACTAGCATAGAAAACACTGGTGACAATTGGAACATAACACACCTTATCTTTTTGGAGAGTAACAGCCATGGGTTCTTAATCAACCCATCTTCTAGAAAACAATGTTCCTCAACTAGGAATAGAGATATAGATCATCAAGTGCAGATATGGTTTTAACTAGCATAGAAAACACTGGTGACAATTGGAACATAACACACCTTATCTTTTTGGAGAGTAACGGCCATGGGTCCTTAATCAACCCCTCTTCTAGAAAATAATGTTCCTCAACTAGGAATAGAGATATAGATCATCAAGTGCAGATATGATTTGTACTAGCATAGAGGATACTGGTGACCATTGGAACAGAACACACCTTATCTTTTTGGAGAGTAACAACCATGGGTCCTTAATCAACCCTTCTTCTAGAAAACAATGTTCCTCAACTAGGAATAGAGATATAGATCATCAAGTGCAGATATAGTTTGTACTAGCATAGAGGATAATGGTGACCATTGGAACAGAATGCACCTTATCTTTTGGGGGAGTAACGGCCATGGGTCCTTACTCGACTCCTCTTCTAGAAAACAATGTTCATATAGTTTGTACTAGCATAGAGGATAATGGTGACCATTGAAACAGAATGCACCTTATCTTTCGGAGAGTAACGGCCATGGGTCCTTAATCAACTCCTCTTCTAGAAAACAGTGTTCCTCAACTAGGAATAGAGATATAGATCATCAAGTGTAGATATAGTTTGTACTAGCATAGAGGATACTGGTGACCATTGGAACAGAACACACCTTATCTTTTTGGAGAGTAACAACCATGGGTCCTTAATCAACTCGTCTTCTAGAAAACAATGTTCCTCAACTAGGAATAGAGATATAGATCATCAAGTGCAGATATAGTTTGTACTAGCATAGAGGATACTGGTGACCATTGGAACAGAACACACCTTATCTTTTTGGAGAGTAACGGCCCATGGATCCTTAATCAACCCCTCTTCTAGAAAACAATGTTCCTCAACTAGGAATAGAGATATAAATCGTCAAATGCAGATATAGTTTTAACTAGCATAGAGAATACTGGTGACCATTGGAACAGAATGCACCTTATCTTTTCAAAGAGTAACAGCCATGGGTCCTTAATCAGCCCCTCTTCTAGAAAACAATGTTCCTCAACTAGGAATAGAGATATACATCATCAAGTGCAGATATAGTTAGTACTAGCATAGAGGATACTGGTGACCATTGGAACAGAACGCACCTTATCTATTTGGAGAGTAACGGCTATGGGTCCTTAATCAACTCCTCTTCTAGAAAACAATGTTCCTCAACTAGGAATAGTGATATAAATTATATATAGTTTGTACTAGCATAGAGGATACTGGTGACCATTGGAACAGAATGCACCTTATCGTTTAGGACAGTAATGGCCATGGATCCTTAATTTTTTTTGACCATTCTTCTTCTTGAATATTATATTACTCTTTTACATTGATGGAAGTAAGTGAGATGCTCTGAGGTTACTTCATACTCCTTCCTCAATGTATTAGATATATTACACTTGCCTGGATCCATGCCACTTAGCTAGATTTTAGTCCAGTAGCTTATTGAGTAGCTGCAAGTAGCACTGCAAGTAGCAATAAAGGTCATAGGTGTACCTAGGTGTAGAGAAGTGCCAAACTGTTGAGTGTTAAGGGCCAAGTGTTAATCGATTCCCCGGGCATTTCCCTCCTTAATAGCTTTCTGTCTCATTAATAATAATAATAGGTGATGGTGAAAGTTGCAGCAGCTCAGATATGGGTGATGATGAAAACTTGGTAGCAGTGTTTCATCAAGGTTGCCAATGGAAATTCTCCAATGTCAAATGTGCATTGAAAATGGTGGACAAGATCGAATCGTGGTTGAAGAGACATAATAATTTCCGAGTCTTAATCACTGGAAAGATGGGAACTGGTAAGACTACACTTATCAAAGGACTGAAGGAGAAGTACATCCCTGAAGCAGATAATCTTCTGCCACATACTGTAAAAGTAATACCTTATGAATACGAGCATGAAAAGATCAACCTCACTTTCTTTGATACACCTGGATTGAAAGAATCAAGTGATTCTCACAAGGATTACAAATATCTAAAAGAGATGGTCAAAAATAATGAACAACCTGATTTGATCATCTTCACTATCAAAATGGATGATACTCGACTTCGTCCAGAAGATCAAGTAATTATCAAGAACATAACTGATGCATTTGGTTGGAGTACGTGGAAAAATGCACTGTTTCTCCTTACATTTGCCAATAAAGTATCCAAAGTAGGCTACACCCCAGATAGCAGGGAAAATAAAGTTTACTTCAACAAGAAACGTGATGATTTCTCCCTTCTAATAACCAAAGAATTGGAGAAGAATAGAGTCCAGTCAGAAGTAGCAAACAGTATACCAATTATTCCAGCAGGACTTATCATGCAACCTTTTATTCCATTGGATTCAAGGGGGATATCTTGGGTGGATGAATTCTGGCAGGAGATTTTCAAAGTTTTGAAGGCACCTAGGCAAGATTCCAGTGCAAGTGAAAACACTTAAATGCCACATAGACATTGTAGAAAACAAATTATAATCTCACATTCTCATTATGCACAGCTAACTGAAACTAGCTAGCTATCATAATTCTGAGAAAAGTTATCTGCTAACAGCAAAACCTGCAGCAGCGTAATATTTATAATATTTGTGCACATTTCAGAAAGATACGATCTACAGGTAATGCAAGCTTGGGAAGCCACAGCCACGCAGGATGTGGACTAGCTAGTGCCAAATCAGTTTCATTTCCAACTCAGTTGCATATTCATTGCTACTATAATATGGTGTGCATCAAAAAGTGATGACATGTACAAAAATTAGTCAGCACAGTAATAACCTACAAGATCACTGAAATATTGGATACAGTAAATTCATCCTTAGTGATTCCATGTGCTCGGTGAAGAAAGTTAGCGGAGTACATCTCATTTTGTGAGTATTCCACAAAGTTTGAAAGTCCAGCAGTTCTTTTTCCAAAATTGCATATGCCGGGCATTTTCTAAAATATAAGAATAAAGCTTGAAGTACAATACACAACTAGTGACCATAATCCCACTTACCTGTGCATTATATTACCAGTGGCCGATAAATCCTATAATTATTGTAGCTGAAACACCTCTAAAGAGAATGTAGCTGGTATACTCACTTTGCAAAAGTTTATCCACCACTCAGTTTTTAAATGGCGAAAATGAGACCACCATGCTTCAATTTTCTACAGTGAGCTATCATTATGCATCTATTTATTATAAAAACAGTACAAACGTACCACATTGTGAACTGATGCCCCCGCTATTAAACTGTGGCTACCAGCCATAGCATCACTGTGATTTAAGCGGAAAGCAATTTGTGCAGAGCCTGCATGTACATTCTCTGTCCCCTTGTCTACTCTCAGAATTTGGGACAGCCTGTATGATTACCACATTAAATTTGTTACATATTATCTGTACCAGCACACTTTTCAATAGCTTCCAAGTAGTAGACCAAGACCACATCAGGGCGGTGGTTACTGGGAGCCAGCTTAAGCCACAGTATTTTGCGTGAAAAGCTGAACAGGTGTGATAGAAAGTATTGCTGAACCTTACAGTATTAATACTTACCCATCAATACAGCCATGGATTGTGAATCCAAAATGATTAAGTTTCTCACACGCATCAAAGTGCAATATGTAATTAGGGCCCTGTGATTGCATTCAAATTGTGCCAAAGGCCCAAAGTTGATATACTGCTTACTTTGCTGTGATATAATATTATGCGTCTTTTGAACCTTTTATTTGTGCTAATCCCAACAGGGTCAAGTGTTCTGAGAAGCTCCATGACAGGATTTCTTACATCTAGAACCACATTGTCCATGTTCCACTTTCTCCTGTTGATAACATCAACCTGCTCCTCATGACATCTAGATCATTCATTATAACAGTTATAGCTCATAGATTGGGTTGTTGGTGGTGAAGATATAGCAAGTGATCAAGTGCAAGTGCTCAAAATAACAGTCTGACACAGGACACTTTCCGGCCATTTTCCCCACATGTCTGGTCAATTTATGATCAAATTTGTATTAGTATATAGCTAGGGTTATCATCAGGCACTATGTCCGCACAATATTGCTGGGTTATTTTGAGCACTGCAAGTGAATGCAAATAGAGCCCCTCCCCTTTCTACTCTGATGAATGAAAGGAGGTGCAACAAATGTGACACCATTACTGACAGATGAATAATAACTAAGCCACGCTGGATTTCATGATGTCACTTGTTTATAACTTCAGATCACATGATGCGTGCTGAGCGTGCATAATAGTGTTACAGCTGAAGTAACTACTATATTTATAAACAAGCTCCATGTAGCTCTATCTGTCAGGACAAGTCATTGTTAAAGCACTATGTCGGGCGGGACCGGGACAAGAGCTGGCCAAATCGGGACAGTTGGCAACTATGAGATAACACTTGCCATGAAAAACACAGTCATGATTACACTCACAACATTCATCACCCACTACAACTGACAATTCCACCCACTTTTAAGGTTACCATGCCAGATAACATCAATGAATTCATCATCACAAAAACATTCATGCATTGTTAGTAACTAACAGTTGTCTCATCTGATTTGTTGTCGCATCTGATTTCCTATGACACTCTACACTGAGAAATAAAACTTCCCTTCAAAAATTTGAGATGCAAGCCTGAACCACAACAACTAGAGAACCTGATGGTAGTAGAGGAAAGGGCTGGAGGACAAAGTGCAAATGTATCAACAGGTACAGATAGTCTCTGGTCATAACAGAACTTCACATCACTACAAATCCACCATTATGAATGTACTGAACTTTGTTGCATCAGAGCTTCTCCCTTCACCTGGGTTTCAGATCAAGAATTCCCACTTTTTGAAGTGCCTGTATGTGAGCAAGCCACTTCTCCGTTATACGTACATGCACGAGTCAGTTCCAGTGGTACCACATGATGTAATACATCCATATAAGGCAATGCAATAACCACAACTACATGTTTATCAACAGTCACTGCAGGCATGGAGGGAGGGTGGGGCTCCATCTGGGAAGAGGGGGAGGGGGAGGGGAGGAAGGGGAAGGGGTTGAGGACCTGAGTGCTTCTAAATTTCATTGACTCCATTGGTGGACATGTCTGACTATAAACAATAGTGAGGGGAAATATTCTGATGTGGCTTGCCACACCCCTTTTCTGGAGATAAAGATGGGCTATTATTAGGGGTAAGGCAAAAGGGCATGATCCCACCCCCACTTCTTGATACACACACTGTTCTCTGATCATTATTGACACTGGTTTGAGTTCACAAGATGGACATGGCTTCACTATCTTGAAGACTTCTATTCAGGCCCACAAGACATAATATTTGGGTGCTAGCAAGTGTGCATTCACAAGCATGAACACTAAAAGAATAGGAGCCAGCCAGTCCCTGTTTTTCTTCTATGCAATAATAATAATCATGATTAAGAAACTTATGGAGAGCATTCCAATCTATATATCGATACGCTTTTATGTACGTCACGGTTCAACGGTCAATTGGTAACGCGCATGCGTGTCACTCGTGGCAACATGCAAATTCAAAGCAAAGAAGGAAGGAAGGATCGAGACAAGTACTCGAGTTTTTAGCTATGGACTTGATTCAACAATGAATTTTGACGCTCTTAGAATCCAACGTTACAAAGAGGTGAGAAAGAAAAAGAGAAATACGGTTCAAAGGTCAATAGCTACTGCGACTGCAGTAGGCCTAGGCCAGCGAAGAATGCAGGGCTGCAGCAAGCCTACATAACAAGCAAGATGCCAGAAAACTGCATAGGAAAAGCCTCACTGAAGGAAGAAGAGCACAGCATAGGCTTAGCTAGAAGAAACCAGCCCCAATAGCATGCAATTTCATATGCAAAATAAGATTGCCACAGATTTTCTGTGGGTGCTGGCTGAATATTGTATATTCCCATTATGAATACTTTTGTTATCACACCCACTGGCCCTGTGGTACCTCACAGGGCCAGCCACTTGAGGTCAATAAGTGGTGTGATACAATGCTCAAGGTACTTATTATTGATAGCCTTTTTTTTTTTTTTTTTTTTTTTTTTAAGGTCTTGCAGCCAGAGGATCATAGTCATGTCATGGGTCTGGGCATGACTGTAGGTGTGGCTTATGTGGCCTCCCACTTAAAATTTGCCCCTATGGATTAGCTGCATGCCATCTCCATGAAACACTACATGATCTAAAAGGTCTTAAGTACAACACATTATGCTAGCTAAAAAAATACCATTTATGATTTTATCATCCATGCCAGAGGATTTCTTACACATTGTCCATGTTCCATGTTCCATTTTCACATCAACCTCCTCCTCAAGACATCTAGATTGTTCATTATAACAGTTATAACTCTCTAAATTCTTAACCTTAGCTCATAGATTGTGATCAGGTCTCTATTGTTAGTGAAGTTTGAGCAGATATAGCAAATGATCAAGTGCAATAACAGCCTGATACAGGACATTTCCGGCCATTTTCCCCACGTCTGGTCAATTTGTCTGATCAAATTCATATTAGTAGCTAAGGGATTAGGGGCTATCATCAGGCGCTATGTCTGGACATTATTTTGAGCACTGCAAGTGGGTGCAAATAGACCCGGCCCCCCTTCTACTCTGATGAATGAAAGGGAGTTAGTGAGGTGCAATAAGGTGATACCATTACTGACACACCTACCATGCACACACTGACAGATCAGATACACTTGCCATGAAAACACTGTCATGATTACACTCACAACATTCATCACCCACTACAACTGACACTTCCACCCACTTTTAAGGTTACCATGGCAAATAACAAGTCAAGAATGCCAATGAATTTTATCACATTCATGCATTGTTACTAACTAAATGTTGTCTTATCTGATTTCCTAGGACACTCCAACTGAAAAAATAAAACTCCCCTTAAATGAGATGCAAGCCTGAACCACAATAACTGGAGCAGATATAGCAAATGATCAATGATGATAACACTCACGACATTCATCACCCACTAGGTCATCATGGCAAATAACAAGTCAAGAATGCATCATCACAAAAACATTTGTCAGCATTATTAATATAAGTGCAAGTTTATCAAGAGGTACAGAGGGTCTCAGGAGGTGGAGGGACTGCTACAGTCTTTATCACTTCATGTGCACCATTATGAGTGTGGACTTCTTGCTATCAGTTCTACGTACCAGCATACCCCTCTACTAGTACATGTCAGGCTTGAAGGAAAGAGCCAATTACATATACATTTGGGGAAAGGGTTCAAATCTTATTGTTGATGTCATTGTGGGAATTGCATTGCCATCATTTTTGTAGCCTCCAGGCATACAATGGACTCCCTCTAATCAGGCAGCCCTTGGAGCCAGCAGAAGTGTCCTGATTAGAGGGGTGGCCTCATTTTCAGGGGTGGGTTGAGACTTTCTAAAGTGTCCTGAATACAGAGGTGACCTCATTTCAGGGGTCCTAATTAGAGGGAGTTCACTGTATACCGTAATTTTCGTTAATTCATAATCAATAATGAAATTAATAAGGGAAAAACATTTCCGTGAAGTGAAAAAAAGTGTAGGGATGACCATTGCTCAAAAAAGTAAGGAAACAAGGATAGGTATATGAAGGATGGAAATGGAATCAATCTTTGTTCTGTATATCCAGCCAACAATCCCTACATATACGTCGGTTAGCTTCAGATAATAGTGGGGATTGTTGGCTGGATATGAACAAAGCTTGATTCCATTTCTATCCTTCATATACCTACCCTTGTTTCCTTACTTTTTTGAGCAATGGCCATCCCTACACTTTTTTCATTTCACAGAAATGTTTTTCCCTTATTATCTGTTGTGGTGACTGTGTTCAACTTGTTCCTTCTTGATAACCTCTCGCAAAAAAGGAATCATTTACAGACAATGTGCCTATCCCAAATGGAACTTTATATAGCGGAATGGAATCTAACAATTACATGATGACACACTACGGTAAACCTTCAGCAATGAATAATTAATCTTCTGGCTGAAATGTAACAGATTAGATATCCAACTTTGAACGAAGTGCATCACGTTCCACCTTCTCGAAGGATACACTCCCATCACTAATAACCTTCCCATATTGCACTATGATATACTATTTAAAAGGATTATAATGAAGGTCTTTACCATGAAGTTCAAAACTTGGGACATCAATACACACCTTAATTAAGGAAGGTCCATACACATTAAGCAAGATATTAAATGCTTGGTCCTATCCCTAACTGAAGAGCATCAGGTCCCAAGTGACGCAGCCTCATGTACGAGCCCAATGTCCAAGGAACAGTCTTGCCATTTAATGATGTGAGTGTCAAAGCACCACCTCTAGGTCGATACAATCTGAAATTTGACCCATCCAACTTCAAATAGTTTGCAGCCACTTCAATAATATCCTTATACGTGTGTGATCTCTCTATCTCCAGCTCAGCCCTTTGATAATTGCTTTTTGTATTTATTTTTTTTTCATTTTTACACACCGAAATCTGAAATTTGCATAAAGCTACATTTTGCACTTATCTTGGTTAATTACATCTTGCTATATATAGCTGCAGGTTTATCTAAATACTTGACTCACCATCATTCTTCCAACACTTGTCTTTTTCCCACTACTTAGCGCTGCTGCTGCTGCTGCCACTGAAAGCTTTTTTCCTTAACCTATCTGCCCTCTCCATAAGGTTGGAAGGATCTAATATTAAGAGTCCACTTACGGTACCATCATCTGCTACATGCCGTTAAGAACAACTCACTATAAGTAAGACTAAGGACTTCACTCCCCTCTTCCAACAGCCCAGTGGCGGCCTCCTTGACAGATACACTAATGTCAAGTAGATTTCTAACCGCTAGACTTCTTCTTAGATGCCGTCGTGCATTGACCACGTGGAGATAAACACGCGGAGATAAACACGCCCCACTGCCGAGCCCATGCGCGCAATCCGTGACAGGTTTTCCGGATTCTCGCAGAGGCTACCCGGACTCTCGGAAAACTTCCCGGACTCTCGGAAAATATCCCGGATTCTCGGGATAGCAATCCCGGATTCTCGGAATAGCAATCCCGGATTCTCGGAATAGCAATCCCGGATTCTCGGAATAGCAATCCCGGATTCTCGGAATAGCAATCCCGGATTCTCGGAATAGTATTCTCGCGCAAGATGGCACTGAGGGCCACTATAAAAATGCACGTATGACCGGTCCCCGCGATCGCGAGGCTATAGGGCGTAACCAGACGAACCAGACGAACAATGGGAATGGTGGGTTTCATTCTAGTAGCGGCATCGTTATTCAGCGTCGCTGAATTTGAAGACAGTCGTAAGTGTGTTAATAAATTTTTCCCGATTTTTCCTTAGTCTCGCGGGCCAGTTGGGCCCCCGCCCCCAAGAATAAGGAAAGAATCGAGTCTGGCCCGCGAGACTAATTTTCCCTCCATTTGATGGTAGCTTTCAATCATTAATAATAGGTTGCAGCTCCAATAGAGGTGATGAAAACTTAATAGCAGCGTTTCGGCAAGGTTGCCCCTGGCAATACTCTGATGTCAAATGTGCACAGAGAATGGTGGATGAGATCGAATGGTGGTTGAAGAAACATAACAAATTCCGAGTCTTAATCACTGGCAAGATGGGAACTGGTAAAACTACACTTATTAAAGGACTGATGGAAAAGTACGTCCCTGAAGCAGATAATATTCTGCCACACACCATAAAGGTAACGCCTTATGAATACGAGTATGACAAGATCAACTTCACATTTATCGACACACCTGGATTGAGAGATTCAAGCGATTCTCACAAGGATTACAAGTATCTAAAAGATATGGTCAAAAATAATGAACGACCTGATTTGATCCTCTTTACTATCAAAATGGATGATGCTCGACTTCGTTCAGAAGATGAAGCAACTATCAAGAACGTAACTGATGCATTTGGTTGGAGTACGTGGAAAAATGCAATGTTTCTCCTCACCTTTGCCAATAAAGTATCCAAAGTAGGTTCCCCCCCAAGTAGCAGGGAAAATAAAGTTTACTTCAACAAGAAACGTGATGATTTCTCTCTTCTAATAACCAAACAATTGCGGAAGAATAGAGTCCAGCCAGAAGTAGCAAACAATATACCAATTATTCCAGCAGGACTTATCATGCAACCTTTTATTCCATCGGATTCGAGGGGGATATCTTGGATGGATGAATTCTGGCACGAGATATTCAAAGTTCTGAAGGCACCTATGCATGATTCCAGCCACATACAACCGACTTCTACTCCTCCGAAAGCTCACCCCACTGGTCTACTTGGTACAATAGCATCATGGTTTACATTCTTACTGTCAGGCATTGCCTCACTAATAATGTGCAGGTGTTGCTTTTAGTTTCATTATGTCAGAATTATGATAGCTAGCTAGAGTCTAGCTTAATATGTAGCTCACAATAAGAATTATAATTCTTCTTTAGTATTAATGTTCATGTGGCGCTTGAGTGCTTTAACAACAGCAGGTCTTTTACTATCACTTGCTTTGAAAATCATATATTTCGATAAGAAAACCATCCAGTTTTCTTCATTCTTGAAGAGTTGAGGCTCAGACTTGTGACCAGCTGGAATGAAACGAAGCTCCTCCAGCAATGCATTGGGAACATTTTCTTCAACTAGTAATTCACGTATTTTATTTTCCCATTCTTGGAGTTTCTTCCTAATGTGATCACTTCTTTGATGCATCGTCTGATCTTCATTCAAAAAGGTGATTTTATTTGCAAAGGTAAGCACAAATATCGTTCTTCTCCACATGTTTCTGCTGAACGTTTTTGAAAACTTCTTAATCAAGTCTGTATCTTCCGGCCTGATCCGCGTATCATCCACTTTTATGGTGCATATCACTAAATCTACCATATGATTTTCATTCGTTAGTTCATTCAAGTAATTCATCGCCTTTGAACCTGCTTCATACTCGGGAGAGTCCCATACTGTCACTTTCACTGATACTCCATTAATGTTCAAAGTACGTGTGTTAATATTAGCAACATAGTCATCACTCTCCAACATTTCCTCTCTCTCAAACTCTTCATCGAATAGTGTTCCTATCAGAGTGGACTTGCCAGTTCCTGATTTTCCTGTCACAAAAAAATTTAATTTCTTTATCGGTTTCTTTTCTTGATCCTTCATCCATGATTTCTTGATAAATGCTATTTCTGATTCTGATGGTGAACCCCCTTGTGGCAAAGGTATTAGTTCAGTCTTATCATGTGAGAGCACATAAATTAGACCTGTGGGATTGGTATATAAACCAAGTGGCTACATGTTCAATGGTTATATCATTGCATTACAGGTTGGTGTCAACAGGTGGCTACAGCTTGTCTCATCACCTTTGCAACAGATCACCCAAGCCACAGTTTACACTACAGTAGTTTTCAGAACAGTTGTCATGCATCAGGCAGGGATAGGTGGTGGCTTTGAAGTATCTCTATCTCTGCCTTATGCATGACAACTGTTCTGCAAACTACATTATTCCACTACTCCATCAAAGTAGTTCCAGTATAAACTGAGGTTTAGTGTCCTCTAGGCTTGTTGCAAAGGTGCTGTACAATGGTTTACACAACTGATATTTCTACATTCCTTATATAGACAACCATCCTGAATTCTTGGACAACCATCAAAAGTGTGTACAATTACATATCTAAGGAATAGACTCTGTTCTGTAAACATAAACTGTATAGCTACCTAGTCTTTGCTTACCTATCAGTACTAGAAGGATTGCCACAAAATAACATAGATACTTTATAATCTTTGGGATTTCAAGCACTCTTGGTGCATCTTTCTCTTTGTTCTCATCCCTGGTATTATCTTCCTTCTTGCTATCTTCTTTCTTCCCATTATCATCTTCCTTCTCACCATCTTGCTCCTTCTTGCTAACCTCTTCCTTCTCACTACCTTCTTTCTTCCCATTATCATCTTCCTTCTCGCCATCTTGCTCCTTCTTGCTAACCTCTTCCTTCTCACTACCTTCTTTCTTTCCATTATCGTCTTCCTTCTCGCCATCTCGTTTCTTCTTCCCATCTTCTTTAGCTTCTTCCTTCTCGTCATCTTGCTCCTTCTTGCTAACCTCTTCCTTCTCACTACCTTCTTTCTTTCCATTATCATCTTCCTTCTCGCCATCTTGTTTCTTCTTCCCATCTTCTTTAGCTTCTTCCTTCTTCCCATCTTCTTTAGCTTCTTCCTTCTTGCCATCTTGCTCCTTCTCGCTAACCTCTTCCTTCTCACTACCTTCTTTCTTTCCATTATCGTCTTCCTTCTCACCATCTCGTTTCTTCTTCCCATCTTTAGCTTCTTCCTTCTCGCCATCTTGCTCCTTCTTGCTAACCTCTTCCTTCTCACTACCTTCTTTCTTCCCATTATCGTCTTCCTTCTCGCCATCTCGTTTCTTCTTCCCATCTTCTTCCTTCTCGCCATCTTGCTCCTTCTTGCTAACCTCTTCCTTCTCGCTACCTTTCTTTCCATTATCGTCTTCCTTCTCGCCATCTTGCTCCTTCTTCATAACCTCTTCCTTCTCATTATCTTCTTTAGGTTCTTCCTTCTCACCATCTCGTTCCTTTTTGCTAACCTTTTCCTTCCCACTATCTTCTTCCTCAGATGGCTTGTTGAGCTTAGCTTGCTCCTTCTTATAATCCTCTTCACTGGGACAAAGGTCTGGTTTTACTGAGTTAAGATTGAATAGAGTGAATAACCTTCACATTTAAATGGAGTCAACTACCATTGGAGAAATCAGACCCTTGGGTTTTGGCAGACTTTTGGGTACCTGGAGATTCAGGAGGGGAGTCAGTTGGATCTCCAGTCGTGCTGTACTCTGTAGCAGAATCTTAAAAAAATAAAAATGAAATTCAGTTTATCATCGCTAGCTACCGATCTTAACAATCAAAGGACTCGAGTTTGATCACTCACCACTCATTTTGACTACTAATTTCAATCGTCAGATCAGACAAAGCGTAGATATACAGACAGAGCACCAGACTAGTTTCGCGTAGTCGTCCCCCAAGAAAAACTGTGGTGGCCGAGAGAGTCACCGAGCCCGTGCACTTGCTTCCGGGGACGAGTCCTTGCTTCCTAGTCTACGGGGACGAGTCCGCGCTTCCGGGGCCGAGCTCTAGTGTGCGGGACCGGGGCCGAGCTTTTGAAACCGGGGGCGGGGCTGGGGCGGGCCGTAAAGCGCGCGATTTTTTAATTTGGGCTCAGTTTGGGGGTCAAAGGTCAACCAATTGTATGCGCATGCGCTAAGAACTTAGACCCCTTGAACACTAACAGTTATCGCGGGATAACACTCACCTCTGTTCTTGCAAAAACCATGGAGCGGCTAGTGCTACTCAGACTCCAGCCCATCCTTACTGAACGAGGAATTCCCCATAGGAACCAAACGGGATTCGTGAAGAACAACTCATGTGTAGATGCCACCTTCTCCACCTTTGAAGCTGTATCCAAGTTTGCACGGGAAGGAGACACCGCATATCTGTGTTTCTTCGATCTGCAAAAGGCTTACGACTCAGTGCAATACCCTGTTTTGCTGAAACGTGCATATGAGTGTGGTATCATGGGGAAGACATGGAGATTGCTGAGATCCTGGTACACGGCCCCAAAGAGTTGTGTCCTACTCAATGGGAAGACCTCTGAACCTCACACCATGGAGCGTGGCCTCCTTCAGGGCTCGGTCCTCTCCCCCACCCTGTTCCTGCTCATACTGGACCCCCTCCTACAACATCTAGAGAAGAACCAGCTGGGTCCATGTGTGGCTGGGTTATATGCAGGGGGCTTTGCTCATGCAGATGATATTAGGACACTATGTACTAGCAGGGACACCCTAGACTCCCAAATTGGAAGAGTGGAGGAGTTTGTAGCCACAAATGCTCTATCCCTGAATGCATCTAAATGTGAAGTAGTGATTGTCTCATCCCAGAGAGCTCCTGCTGAGCCAATTTGCACAATCAAGGAACAGGCCCTCCCTCCAGTTGCCTCTGCCAAGTGCCTAGGATATTGGTGGTCCTGGGACCTGTCAGCAAACAAGTCAATCGACACTGCAATTGGACGGGCAAGAAGTAGCTTCTTTGCATTTGGAGCAATGGGTGGTTTCCAGGGAAAGCTAAATCCTCTCTCTGGTATAGAGCCATCTTTGAAACTTGTGTCGTCCCAGTCCTGCTATTTGGGAGTGAAAACTGGTACTTGACTGAATCTCTATTGGATAAGCTTGAATCTTTCCAAGCTGAGATCGGCCGTCGAATCTTGAAACTGCCCCGACATCACTCTGGCAGGGCTACTAGACTCGCTCTGGAGTGGCCCTCAATGACAGCACGCATACTACAGCGGAAACTCCTCTTCATCCAACGTGCATCCACAAATGAAGAGTCCCTCGGTCATCTATTTCTCACTCATCTCATGGGAGACACACCCAGTGAAGTTCCACTTCAGATCGTAGAGGGGTCCCAGTTTCTTGAATCTCGTCTGGGTTTGGATGGTTTGGTGAAGAAGACCCTAGGGATGATGTATTCTACAGCTGAGCTGAAGAGTGAAGTGACTAATAGAGACATGGAACTGCTACTATCATCCTGTCAAGAGCACACGAGTACCAGAATAGCAGCTGCGGTTGCTAAGGAGTCTAGCTGGATAAAACTCTGGGACGCAGCCCTGGATAGAGGCACAGCCGGCACCACTGCCTTACAGAACCTGTATAGGGAGCTGACCAGGCCCTCATATGGTTCCAGCCCTTGCCCTCGATGTGATGTGTCAGATTTGAAGGGCAATTCGTACTTTGAACACTATATCACAACTCACTCCTCCCTCATGAATGTGGACAGGATCCTCTCTGGTCTGTCATCATCAGAACCTGACTTATCACTTGTTATAAATCATTTTTATGTTACACCTGAGTAGCCTCCCTCAGTCACTTGACATTCTTTTTTCCCCGTTTATTTTGCATATGCCCTTTGGGCTTTACATTGCTTGCTTGCTTGCTTGCAAAAAAAGAAAGATTTCCTGCCTGAAAATAAATTCTTGTCTCTGAGTCCATAAGCTACAGGATTGACTCTTCGCCACCTTCTTTCTCTGTTGCCAGTCTCAGAAAGTTTTAGATCCGAAGCAGAAACTTCAAACTTGCTGTCAGCACATACTGGGGTCAAAGGTCACGAATGGTCGTACACTGCAAACCTAGTCTCGCGGGCCCGACCCTTTACCAACCGCGAGGGAAGGAAAGAGTCTGGTCAAATCCAATACATGATCTTGTTTCAATTGCCCAAAGATTTGGTGGGGGGCATGCGCAAAACGTCACGATACGTCACGGCTCTCAAACAGATTTTTTCGCGCGTGCACTTAGTACAGAGTAGTCCTAGAGTTTAGTCATGTCATAGATATAATATCTATGGTCATGTTAATGAGCTGCTTGCTTGTATGCAGAAATCTCATTGGTGATCATAGGAAAAAGAAAAGGCTGCATGGTCCAAGGTGTGCATCAGCCAAAGAACTGCTCCAGGTACTTGCAGAAGTTGCACTGGAAAAATTTCCGACACTTTCTGACCAGAAAGCTGTTTCCAAGCCTCCTCCCACTCTCTTGAATAGCCGCCCAGTCTGTAATCATATTCCTGCTCAGCCATGTAGCGCTAAGAAATCCAGAGCGCATATTTTTCCTAAATTCGTGATGTATAATAACGTCATAGTCGCGCCCCTCCTTCCGAAGATTGCTGACTGTGCACAACAAGATCGTGTATTGGATTTGACCAGACTCTTTCCTTCCCTCGCGGTTGGTAAAGGGTCTGGCCCGCGAGACTACTGCAAACCGAAGGCTTGCAAAACAAGAAACAAGCAAAGAAAGTAGCGTTACATATGATCAACAGATGTAGAAGCTCTCAGTTGTCAGCAGAGATACTTGTTAAAGTGACCTTTACCCCCCCAGTGCTGACTGCAAGTTTCAAGCTTCTGCTTCGGATCTAAAGCTTTTTGAGACTGGCAACAGAGAAAGAAGGTGGCGAAGAGTCAATTCTGTAGCCTATGGACTCAGAGACAAGACTTTATTTTTCAGGCAGGTAATTTTTTCTTCTAAGTTCTTAGCGCATGCGCATACAATTGGTTGACCTTTGACCCCCAAACTGAGCCCAAATTAAAAAATCGCGTAAAGCGCACCATAGACGTGAGGTTTTACGGGCGCGGGATTGGAAACGGATCACGTGCTCTCGTTAGCAACTAACAACCGACAGCTGTAGAAATAGCACTTTTGTCAAAGCATAGATAAACGATCAAAGTTGCTGTTCTGACAAGATCTGTGAGGTAAGACTTATGCCAATGATACTATATTACACTAGGGCATAGATTTACTGTATGAAATAAAATTTTAGCTCAGAATTTCAAGTTTATTCCTATAAATACTACTGTAGTGGTTAATGGGACTGTATTCCCTCTCACACCTGATGGAATCAATTGCTGTTGCCCATTTTCTGATCAAAAGGCATGTAAACTTTAGGTACATGGAATAGTAATGTTAGTTTTTATATTAGCTGACATAGCTATATTATTGTCTCTAGCATTTGCAAGTGGTGTTAAAACTGTGATCCCTCTCCCAAGAAATAGATTAACAATATTGCAACTGTATTAGTTATTTCAGGGAAAGGATAGAACAGTAAATGCATTTTTGTTTTCTATACAATAGTCATCCTATATGGAGATGGCAAGCTTACTATAATTTCCCCCCTAATATCCATAGGGTCCACAGGACAGCTGACTGAGCTGAATTCTTGAGGTGGATGGTGTCAAAATCCAGTTGGAAGTATTGCAATAATGCTGATGAGGGAGAACTGAGCAGAAACTGTCAGATAACCTCAGGGCAAAATTATCTAGCTATAATAATAATGAATCAATGTCTAATTTTAATACCAAAAGTCATTGTGGCCTTTCTTTTAAATCAATCACATAAAATTAATGTATAATGAGCAATGATAGGTAATCATAGTTATAATTACAAGGAAAAAAGTTATGAATAATTAATAACTTCCTTCCTCAGACTCTCCAACTTCAACTCTCTGACTATTCACTTCTTCAATACCTTCCCTTTAGCATACTTGTACTATTCTGTGAGCTGTAGTGGCAGAACATCACTTTAACTGCCTTGAAAGGAGTGACTATTGATCTCTTTTCACAACCATTATCAATCAATCAATCAATCAATCAAGCAATGTAAAGCCCAAAGGGCATATGCAAAATAAACAGGGAAAAAAGAATGTCAAGTGACTGAGGGAGGCTACTCAGGTGTAACATAAAAATGATTTATAACAAGTGATAAGTCAGGTTCTGATGATGACAGACCAGAGAGGATCTTGTCCACATTCATGAGGGAGGAGTGAGTTGTGATATAGTGTTCAAAGTATGAATTGCCCTCCAAATCTGACACATCACATCGAGGGTAAGGGCTGGAACCATATGAGGGCCTGGTCAGCTCCCTATACAGGTTCTGTAAAGCAGTGGTGTCGGCTGTGCCTCTATCCAGGGCTGCGTCCCAGAGTTTTATCCAGCTAGACTCCTTAGCAACCGCAGCTGCTATTCTGGTACTCGTGTGCTCTTGACAGGATGATAGTAGCAGTTCCATGTCTCTATTAGTCACTTCACTCTTCAGCTCAGCTGTAGAACACATCATCCCTAGGGTCTTCTTCACCAAACCATCCAAACCCAGACGAGATTCAAGAAACTGGGACCCCTCTACGATCTGAAGTGGAACTTCACTGGGTGTGTCTCCCATGAGATGAGTGAGAAATAGATGACCGAGGGACTCTTCATTTGTGGATGCACGTTGGATGAAGAGGAGTTTCCGCTGTAGTATGCGTGCTGTCATTGAGGGCCACTCCAGAGCGAGTCTAGTAGCCCGGGCCTGCCAGAGTGATGTCGAGGCAGTTTCAAGATTCGACGGCCGATCTCAGCTTGGAAAGATTCAAGCTTATCCAATAGAGATTCAGTCAAGTACCAGTTTTCACTCCCAAATAGCAGGACTGGGACTACACAAGTTTCGAAGATGGCTCTACCAGAGAGCCATACAGCCATACCATGTACCAGAGAGTATACACAGGACCTGTGTATACGCGCATGCGCATGAGATTCTTGGGCGGCGCGGCGGATCGTTCGCGGTAGGGCCAGGGCCAGGGCTAGGGCCTAGGGCGTAATCAGACGAAGATTCAAAGAACTACACCACACCATGGAATTGGTGGGCTTCTTTCTAGTAGCGGCATCGTTATTCAGCATCGCTGAATTTCAAATTCATGACAGTTGTAAGTGTTCCTATGAGTAGGTGCTAAGTTGTGTTGGATTATACCCAATAATTGTTCTCTTCACGTTGTTTTATTTGTTTTGAAGTAGTCAATTAGCAGTCTCATTAATAATAGGTGATAGTGAAAGTTGCAGCTCAGATATGGGTGATGATAAGTTGGTAGCAATGTTTCGTCAAGGTTGCCCCAGGCAAATCTCCGATGTCAAATGTGCACTGAAAACAGTGGAGAAGATCGAATCGTGGTTGAAGAAACATAACAATTTCAGAGTCCTAATCACTGGCAAGATGGGAACTGGTAAAACTACTCTTATCAAAGGACTGAAGGAAAAGTATGTCCCTGAAGCAGATAATCTTACGCCACATACTGTAAAAGTTACACCTTATGAATATGAGCATGAAAAGATCAACTTCACATTCTTTGATACACCTGGATTGAGAGAATCAAGTGATTCTCACAAGGATTATAAATATCTAAAAGAGATGGTCAAAAAAAATGAAAGCCCCGATTTGATCATCTTCACTATCAAAATGGATGATACTCGACTTCGTCCAGAAGATGAGGCAACTATCAAGAACGTATCTGATGCATTTGGTTGGAGTGTATGGAAAAATGCAATGTTTCTCCTTACATTCGCCAATAAAGTATCCAAAGTAGGTTCCCCCCCAGGTAGCAGGGAAAATAAAGTTTACTTCAACAAGAAACGTGATGATTTTTCTCTTCTTATTACCAAAGAATTGCGGAAGAATAGAGTCCAGCCAGAAGTAGCAAACAATATACCGATTATTCCAGCAGGACTCGTCATGCAACCTTCTATTCCATCAGATTCGAGGGGATATCCTGGGTGGATGAATTCTGGCAGGAGATGTTCAAAGTTTTGAAGGCATCTAGTACAATTATTGACCAGAAAGAAGAGAAATCATCCACCCCAACACCATCAAGTCCAACTACACGAGCCACTCTGAAAAAATCAACAAAATCGCCAGCACCAACTCCAAAATCTTCTCCCAAAGCCCACCCCATGCCCACTTGTCATCAGCCTGAACTTGGTGTGAAAGGCAAACTTTTAGTAGTGATCTCCTATCTGATAGTAGGATTAATGTGCTGGTGTTGTGGTGTACTACTAAGTGACTTAGCTCTAGTTCAAAAAAACACTGATTATAATTCTTTTTTAGTATTAAGATTGTTTTCATCAATATCTATGTGGCTCTTGAGTACTTTAACCACAGCAGGTCTTTTACTGTCACTTGCTTTGAAGATCATATACTTGGATAAGTAACTTATCCAGCTTTCTTCATTCTCAAAGAGTTGGGGCTCAGAATTGTGACCAGCTGGAATAAAACGAAGCTCATCCAGCACTGGATATGGAATATTTTCTTCAACTAGTAATTTACGTATTTCATTTTCCCATTCTTCGAGTCTCTTCCTCATGTGATCATCTCTTTGATGCATCTTCTGATCTTCATTCAAAAAGGTTCAAGTGTCATGAACTGGTGGAACTGTTTCTAGCCATGTTATGATAAGGCTATACTGTAGATTTCAGGATGGTTGTCAGTAAGGAATGAGAAATAGGTAGTGGCTTACAAGGACCTAAGAAACCCGATCCTTTCATGTCCTATACAATCCATGCAGTTGTGTAAACCATAGGACAAATGGTATCCACCTATTCCCCAAACCTTCCTGACAACCAATCTGCAATGGACAGTACAGTAGTGGTCAAGGCTATTGTGCTCAACTACTCACCCTTCCTTATAAGGAACACTCTGAGCTCTATGAAGATATTGCAAAACCATACAGTGATTTGCAAGTTGGTTGTCCAATGTAAGATAAAAGAGCTGTGTAAATAGATGTGTGGCTTTTCCTCAATATAGATGCAAGTTTTTTTATTGCAGTCAATTTGCACTTTATATTTGGACAACCAACTTGTAATTCACTGTATAATGGACAATCTTGGATACAAATGAAAGTGTGCACAACTATGTACATATCTAAGGAATGCCCTCTGTAAACAGTAAGGTATAAACTGTAATACCTTTACTGTTACAGGGAACATTCCTTCAGTATAAAGTACACACTCATTTTACAGTAGACTAAGATTTCAGGATGATTGTCCATGAGGAATGAGCAATATGGTTTGCACAACTGTTATTATTCTGTATGGGATCAGGTTTGTGCACTCCTGCAATGGACATTAGCTCTGCTTACCTATGATTAATAGAAGGAATATCACAAAATAGCATAAACACTTGTTGATCTTTGCCCCATAACCTTTTGGAATCTCATCTTTTTCATAACCTTGCATTTCAGACACTCTTGGTTCTCCAACAGCACGTCTCTTTTTGTTTTCAGCTTCTTCTTGATCCCTGGTATTGTCTTCCTCCTCATCATCTTCCTTCTCGCTATCTTCTTCAGCTTCTTCCTTCTTGCCATCTCGTCCCCTCTTGCTAACCTCTTCGTTCTCACTATCATCTTTCTTCTCACCATCTTGTTCCTTCATCTTAACCTCTTCATTCATGCCAACCTTTTTCTTCTCGCTATCTTTTTCCCTCTTGCCATTTTGTTCCTTCTTGCTAACTTTTTCCTTCTCATCATATTCTTTACCTTCTTTGCCATCTTATTTCTTCTTGCTAACCTCTTCCTTCTTGCCAGCCTCTTCCTTCTTGCCATCTTCTTTACCTTCTTCCTTCTCACCACTTCGTTCCTTCTTGCTAACCTCTTCCTTCTCGCCATCTTCTTTAACTTCTTCCTTCTCGCTATCTTCTTTAGCTTCTTCCTTCTCACCATCTTGTTCCTTAATCTTAACTTCTTCCTTCTCACCATCTTGTTCCTTAATCTTAACTTCTTCCTTCATGCCAGCCTTTTTCTTCCCGCTATCTTTATTACCTTCTTCCCTCTTGCCATTTCGTTCCTTACTAACCTTTTCCTTCTCATCACATTCTTTACCTTCTTTGCCATCTCGTTTCTTCTTGCTAACCTCTCCGTCTTCTTTACCTTCTTCCTTCTCACCATTTTGTTCCTTCTTGCTAACCTCTTCCTTCTTGCTATCTTCTTCCTTATTGCCATCTTGTTCCTTCTTGTTGACCTCTTCCTTCCCACTATCTTTTTGCTCCTTTGTGTAGTCCTCCTCACTGAGACTAAGCTCCGGTTTTACTGAGTAAAGATAATTGAATAGTAAATAACCCCTTCACATCTTAACATAGGGTCAACTACCTGTTTTAATGTTGGATGATTTATCACTACTTGTGGAATTTGGGGCGGGCTTCAAGGATTTGGCAGTGGGATCGAACTTTGAAGAAAGGTCGGTCTCTGGGCATTCAGTGGACTTTGGGGATTTGGCAGTGGCATCAGACTTTGGGGGTTCGGCAGTGGTATCAGACTTTGGGAGTTTGGCAGTGGTATCAGACTTCAAGGGTTTGGAAGGGGAATCAGACTCTGGGGTTTGGGCAAGACTCTTGGGTACTTGGAGACTCAGCATGATACCCCTTGAGAGGGTAGTCAGTTGGATCTCCAGTCAAGCGTACCTCTACCTCTGTAAAAAAGCAACAAAAAAAAGAGCATATATTATCGCTAGCTACCGAAGGACTCGAGTTTGATCACTCACCACTCATTTTGACCACGGTCAGATCAGACAGATTAGGCCGGGAAAACAAAATTTGTAGTTTCTCAGGCTTTTTTTTGTCAAAAAGCATGAGGGAGGGAAGTTTTTTTTTGTTTTTTTTTTTCTCCAACCAAGGCAGAGTATTAAAATGTGATTACTAAAACAAATGAAATACACAGAAAACAACAGTATATAAAATTTAGCTATTATATATTATTATAAAAGGAGAACACAAATATGCATGGTGCAGAAAACTTTTTTTTTTGTTTTTGCATTTTTTTGATTACATATGTTTCCTCTTCCTTTTCAATAGAGGGGACTTGCCATGTTGTTTGCAGTCTTTGCAAAGGGGGTACTGTCCATCACTGAGTTCACTTGACTTGCACAATAATATGGTATTTCAATGCAATCATCACATGAAATATTTTCCCGAACAAAAACACGATCAAAAAGACCTGTTTTTCATTCTGCAAGCAACAGAAACACGTGCACACGCCCCTTGAACTTCTTCACACTGGACAAAGAATTTAATGTAGACTCCGAATGTAGGTACGGCATCACTTATGCTAACTGCCATGGGTATATCTTGAAATGCTCCTGCTTGCTCTTTCCCTATCTGGGCTTTTATAGGAACGTTTTTCTGCTCTGGTAACAGAACAAACTGCTCAAGTGTGTCCAGAGCGTGATCAACAATGCACTGGTAAAATCCGCCAACGTAACACTTACATCTCCTTCTGGAATCATCACAACTCTCCAATCTCGAGCTACAGCAGTTCTAGCTAGGTACTGCAAGATGATTTTAGTTGAGACTAACATGTTCGTTCGCATGCAGCTGCTCTTCAATATCACGTGCGTGACCGCTTGTGACGTCATAATTGCTTGCCAAATTAATCATGCGGGCTGGCCTGAGAAACAATGAATTTCTTTTTCTAAGCCTTGCCCGTTACATGGATAGCGACTAGTCGATCTATCACTAGTCTGGCGCGACTATAAAAGGGGAGCCGGGAGGCGGGGCTGTACATCGAGGTCAAAGGTTATTATTAATTAATCAACCATTGTTTACTCATAACTCTCAGTATAGCTGGCCTAACATCTTCTTTCATTCTCAAACTAATATATCTTGATAACTGAAATGTCCAAGACTCATCATCGTCAAATAGTTTTGGTTCTGCCGGATGCCCTACTGGCACGAAAGGCATCTTCTCCAACACTTCGCTGGATATTCCTTCATCTTCCAGTACCTCATTTATCTGACTCTTCCACTGGTTACTTCTCTTCAGGACATGTTCTCTGCTCCGCCTCATTTGCTGACGGTTGTCAAGGTAAACCACTTCATTTGCAAAGGTCAGCACAAACAATGTCCTCTCCCACAGATGGTGACCGAATGCTCTCGATAATTTACGCAAGGGTTCAGTGTCTTCCGGTCGTATTCGTGTATCATCCATTTTCATAGCATAAAAGATCAAATCCACCATTTTGATTTTGTCTTTCATTTTCTTTATATCTTCATCTATTTTGCCATTGTACAATCCAAAGTCCCACACGGTTATGGCCACTGGGACTTCATTGATGTTCAAAGTTTTTGAGACAATGGAGTTAGTAGTGGTATCTCCTCCATCCACTTTCCTATCTAACATTCCATTGATCAAAACAGACTTTCCACTTCCCGGCTTTCCAAAGATCATGAGTTTGATATTTCTTCCTGGTCTCCACAAGTTTTTCTTCTCGTCCATCCACTGTTCACTGATGGTGTCAAATAATCCATTCCCCTGTGATTGGCTATGTATAATTCCGTGGGAGGACCTTCCATCAAGAGTTCTGCACATGATCACAACTACCAGGAACAAAGAATTATCGTATGTATGAATGAGTACCATAGCTTTTAGGTATACTATATACTTACAGCAAATTATAACTATTAGCACTGCAAATTTCTTTATATGATCCTCATTCTTCTTTAACTCTTCCATCGCTGCGCGCTGAGCGGCATAATCATGCCACGCCCAGTCAGCTGCCTTGCCGCGCGCTACTAGATCCACCCACTTTGTATGCAAAGCATGCAGGGTGTGCCCGAATAGAGCCTAAGACTGCGTAATCAGAGCCTAGGGTATTTTTTTGGTATTATTATTATTCAGAAAGAAAGCTACAACTGTATAACAAATAAATAGATCTGCATGTTACACCAAGCCATAATTGGCACACTCTGAGTTGGAATTAAGCTGAAGTTCCTTGCAACTGCACTGAGGAGTCTCCCAGTAGGGAGCAGAGTTCTCTTAACCGCTGCTGCATCTCGGGGATGCCCGCCAGCTGCGCTTCCAGGCGCTGCTTCTCCTCGCTCAAGGAGAGGCGAGATCCTGCATCTTCAAGGTCGTCCACTTTCCATCCTCCTTCCCCGTCAAACTGCAACACTTTGTTGTGGTGTCGCCTGCAAGAGAAACAATACTGTTACTATATATATACAGAGGGAAACCCTTTAATCAAGTATTCGTTAATAATGATCAGTAATCCTATTATTTTCCTGAAAAGGACAATTATGCTATAGTTACTGAGAACCTTTAGACATGAGATGAGTTTCATTGTCCAATGGTCTTCTTTATATAACACTATAGCCTCTCATTGCATCAAAAAATGTATGGTTTTATGAGTTTTCACTCCCCAATAGCCAGGGTCATCTATCATGTACTAGAGCTTCCCTCCTCACCACAAGGAAGGTCTGTGTGTGATGGTGAGCAAAGTGATGCCTTGGTCCTTCGCTGCTTGGAATATGCTCCCTTCCACGTCGATACTGACAGCACTCGTGCACTCATCAAGGAGAGCAAACTTTGGTCTGCACAACAGAGACATCCATTAATTCAAGGGCAGAATTAGAGATAGTGTTCGTTATGCATTATATAAACCTTATTTTTGCTACAATTAATCCGATCCTTTATATCTAGCCTAGCACCTCTGTAAGGAGGATTGGCATAATCTCAACTATTGGGTCCAGCTGTATTGTATATTATCCAGAGGTTATATTCTTTTTCAGGCAAGGTTTCACCATGATATGTACCTAGTGAAGGAAAAGTTAAGACATACGACATACTTGTGATAAAAAATTCTAGCCATGCCCATTCGTTGCTTTTCTCCGCCTGAGAGAACATCCTTCCAGTCATTTACAGCATTCCAGCCTAAAAGTCAAGAGTCAAGATGGAGTTTGGGTCTCATACACACTATACTCTTACCTCCTTCTCTTTTGACAATGTACTTGAGGTGAACGATGTCCAGGATGTCTTCCAAATCTTTCTCTGTGACACCTTTGCCCTCCATGTCCTCTCGGGTGTCAGGATAGATCACCTGATCCAGCAAACTCCCCAGGGACATGTATGGTCTATATAGAGAAGGAATAGTGCCTTGTCAACATTATTTTGAACTTTGAACCTTGAACTTTAATCCCCCCAAAATAAATCTATATCACTAACCTTTGTGGGATATAGAACATAGTAGAGGGTGATGGTTTCGTGAGCTTGCCACCATAAATTGGCCAGAGACCACCAAATATTCTAAATAGAGAGCTCTTGCCACACCCATTGGGGCCTGAGATAAGCAGGTGGTCTCCAGGCTTGACATTGAGGGTCAAAGGTGATGCTACCAGGTCCTTGTTTGGGGTGACGATGGGGACTCCCTCTAAAACAATAGTGTCCTCACTCTCCACCACTTCTCCGCTGCCAGCTTCAAGAGGGGGCGTGGTCTTGATCACACCCACATTATGAGACTCTATTACATATAATGAGAACATGTCTAAGCACATGGATTATTTTAACTAACCATTGGTTGCGTCCTTCCTCCCCTTGTCGCCCCCACTTCCTAGTTCCCCTGTCACACCCACCACTTGGTACTTCCCCTGCTGCACTTCCTCGAAGACTCGAATCATCTCGCTCACTCTAGAGGTGTACCCAGCCAACTCTGTGATCTGTAGATAAAGGTGATTGGAAATCATCAGTGAACTGGGAATAAAGACTGAAGTAATACATACATAGCCCATACTTCTTAGGATTTTTAGAGCCATGGTTCAATGTGGCATCAGACTAATACTTGAGCTACCACTCATAATGTAGTTGTCCTTGCTTCGGTGTGTAAACCCATTACTAATTACACCACCACTAATATGTAGTCTTCCTTACTTCCTTGAAGGAGGTCATGATCCTTTCTATTGCATCTGCGCCATTGATAAGCAGGTTCTTGGCGGTGGTGTAGGCCTGGGAACGCTCGCTGACAGAGCTACTGGGATCTTTGATATTCCCACTCAGTATCGGCCAAGCAACTATTACCATACCTAGAAATGAATGATGTAAAAAAGATGACCACTTCCTAGCCACACCTCTGATCACACCCACCTGCAAGTCCCCACATGTATTTCATGAGGAACTGTTCAAGCATGATGAACCACAGCTTCTTCCTGAAGATCAGATCCATCTGCCGAGCGAGGGCAGTAAAACTCCCACGGAGCAGAGAGTGCTCAATCTGGAGATGATCAACACACGAGGGTCATTCCAGGAACATTATAATACAACAAGGAACAACTTTCAGAGTCTCCCCTACGTTGCTGTACTTTCAAACAGGGTGCTTAAGTATATTCATGGGAATATAATTCAATTAGTGCCACACTTTCTTTGGCCTGCCCTGTATACTGGGGAACCGCTACTGACTTTATACGAGTAATAATAAAAATATCGAAGGCAAGGATGACTGTATATGAATCGCATGTTCAAAAATGAGGAGTACCTATTCTATACCACAAAATTAGTTGTTGGGTCAACTCCATAATTATTGATAAGAAATTGATATTGACCGGACATGATGTCCCCACACATTTAACTGGACTGCATCAGTGTGCAGTTTGACCAGCACTTTGTCCGCTAACAAATAATGACCACAATAATTGGCCGGGAAATGTCTGTTATCATAAGCTGCCCTGCACATTAGGCAAGGTAAACACTCTTATTAGGTTTTCTTCTTGGAGGATGCACACTCATGATACTACTTTGCTTACCTGATGTCCTCCATAAAAGGCTACCTCTTCAGCATTTGTGATGACCCTGGAGTGGACGTATCTCAGGTACCCATTCCTCCTTGCCTCCTCTGCTACCAGCTTCCCAAACGGGGGAGAACACACCCTTAATAACCACCCCGTGAAAAAGATCATGCTGAACCCGATGATCCCGGGGAAGGGCGAGTCCTCTCCTCGCTTGCGTGCCAGCTGCCCCAGGGCGCTGGTCATTAGGATCACGTCGAGTAGGGGCTTACTCACATGGGAATAAATGTGTGTTACAGCAGCCGAGAATGCCTGTATGTCCTCTGTAAGCGAGTGATCAGGATTGGCCAGTCTTCCGTCTAGATTGCTGACGCGGTAGTACGTCTGGTTCTTGAAATAGAGCGAGTAGGCATAATCGACCAGTCGAGTCCTGATAGCCAGTGCCAATTTGGACTCCAAAAAACGCAACAAACTGTTGATGAAAGTGGCAGGTAGGGATATCAGAACCCAACTTACACAGAGTCGGAGAAAGGCAGAAACTTTCCTTTCAACGATAGACTTGACAATGCGGCCATCCAGGTGAGCAATATAAATAGAGAGGAAGGTTCGAGCAACAAGAGAGGAGGTGTGGATCACAAGAAGAGCAAATTCCTTTGAGAAGATGCTAGGGATGGAGATTTTTATCAGCTTGATAAGTTGCTTCAGGAAGACTTTGTCCACTGCTGGGTTCTTCTTCTTTCTCTTCACGAACTCCAAGACTGCAGGACTGATAGAGGAGCTGTTCTTGTGGAGTTCTTCCTCGCTTGGCGGCTTCTTCTTAAAGAAGTAACGTTTCCCTGCAGCGTAGAACACATAGCCCGAGGCGCAGGCGAACAGAGCCACGCCCACCTTTTGTTTGGAAGTCATCGGGGCCATCTGCAAAGCTGACATGAGTGATAGGGGGTGATAGCGTGGAGAAAATCAACCACCCTCTAACTCTCTACCCTCCAACATCTTTGCCAAAAAATTAATAATTAAGGTCGTCACTGACGCGCGCTCGTATCTAGATATACATATCTAGCTAGGCCACGTGGCCTCAAATCTTATTTAATTGTCTTGAAAAAATGGATAGGCAATTCATCTCTCCACTAGTGGTGAGTTTTATAGCATGTAATAGATAAGAATTAAATGATTTTTGTGCTAGTCAGGAGGTGTGGCAGGTCTAACAGTTGATCTTGTTCTCTTTCCATTGGACACTGTCAAGACACGTCTACAGAGCAGCCGTGGGTTTCTGGCCTCTGGTGGTTTCAAGAAAATCTATGCTGGCATACTACCAACAGCTGCAGGATCTGCACCCTCTGGTATGTAGAAGGACGAAACGAGGTTTTTAATATGAATATGGTGACTCTGGTCTCCCAGGTCTTCCATCATTAATTCCATGTATGTGCTGTAATAGGAAATATCTTTTACTTAATCGTAATGGATGTAGCCTTAATTTCAAATTTTCTTAATGCAGCTGCTTTATTTTTCTGTACATATGAGCTGACCAAGAGAACTATTGGGTCAAGAGTCCCTGAGGAGTATGGTCCTTTTGTCCACATGTTGGCTGCTATAATGGGTGAAGTTGTAAGTAAAACTCTCCCTAGTGTACAGGATGATTGCAGAATGATTGCACCAAAGTATAAAATCTGAAAGGCTCACTGCCTTCCTTATAATGGACTTAAGAAACCCAATACTCTGTTACTGTGTATCGTTTACTGACCTCAAGCACTTAAGAGTCATAATAATATAATTGACACAGCGTAAAAGACACTCTAAAGAGGCTGTGAAACCAAACTTTGAAAAAACAAAAACAAAAAAAACAACAAACCTCTCAACAAAGGACAAAAGACAACCTAAATAGTCTGTACTCCAAAAGAGGATAACCTCTGTACAAAAGACAAAAGGATGGGTCCCCAAGTGTGTCCATTGATTGGAGGTATACTCCTTCAACGTTATCATCTTCATTGTGGGCTAGAAAGCACATAACAATTTTGCCATACTCTATAATGTTTAGGTTTCCAACATTATGAGAGTACCTTTTGAGGTGATCAAGCAACGATCTCAAGCCAATATCCACCTTACACCTTTCAAGATATTGAAGAATACCCTCAACGCCGAGGTAAAATTAACAGTGCTCTGTGTGAGCTTTTACAATTTCGTTGCAGGGAACCAGGGGGTTATTCAGAGGTTATTTCTCTACCATAGCCCGAGAGATCCCCTTTTCCTTCCTGCAGTATCCTATATGGGAACACCTCAAGGTTAGTGGTTTGGTAAAGGGTAGTTAGACCTCTGATCAGGGGTTGTGGGTGGTTTGGTAAAGGGTAGTCATAAAGTGAGACTCAATATAATAATGATATCAATATATGCAAAAATAGTGGAGGTGGAGAACGAGGCAATCTGGAATTTTGTTACCATGGCAAGGAGCTGTGTGTGGTGCCTTTGCCGGTGGCTTTTCTGCTGCGGTAACAACTCCACTGGATGTAGCCAAAACAAGGATTATGCTAGCCAGGGTGAGTCAACTCAAAATAGGAATCGATTATTTTCTTCTTCCTTGTGTATCAATCTATTCCACTCCTCACCGTGATCTTCTATTCTTTTCGACAGGCAAGTGATTCAGAGGCCAAATTGTCTTTATTTAAGGTGCTACTGAACATTGGAAAGCAGGAAGGAATGTCAGGGTGAGAAAGATGCCACTTTACAAACTAAAGAGATTTCTTATCCAATGCTTTCTTTCTCTCTCTCCCTGAAGTTTGTTAGCTGGTTTTGTGGCTCGAGTGTCTTGGACCAGCATGGGAGGGTTCGTGTTTCTCGGTGCATACGAGAAAGCCAGTCACACCATATCAAATTTTATGCAGTAATCGTAAGCATATTCATCACTGAATCAAAATCACCATTTCTTAAATTATTATTGATCTTGTCATGATTCATGTAATAACATTATTCATTCACTGGTAAAAATAATGATTTTGCTAGGTGAAAGTTTAACTTCTTGTTTTGTCTGAAGTGGTGATTTCTGCAGTGCTGTTCTGTGTAGCAGAAGAGAGAGATGAATCGTTGCTAACGTCATTTGTGTAGACCTCATCTGCAGGTTGTAGCCCCTTTTCTGATCGCAGTTTGTCCCTCTGTTCCTTCAGTTCATAGAAGAACTTGAGTTTGTCGGCTCTTCTTGGGTAAGTAGCAGCCCTACCTGATGTAGAGGGCATCACATAGACCAGCTGTAGGAATAAAATATCAACATATGATGTGTACACAGGTGGACAATATTGTTATAGTGACGACCTATGCACCCGGAAAAGCAGGTTCAGTATTGTCTTACAGTTTCTGTTCCAGGAAGAGGTTGAGCCTGCAGTCCCACTTCACACTTCCCTCCACTGAAGATCTCGTAGATACCCTTTCCATTAAAGCAGGCTACCAATGGCTTCAATTCTTTCATTCTTTCGATCATCACTTGAGACCATTCCTTCATTTCTTTTCTGGGATTAAGGGGAGGGGTGGGGGTGGGAATCAAAAGCAAAATGAATAATAAAGGGGAGGAAAGTAATTGCTGTACTCACCTACTCAATTCATTGGCAGCTCTTGTCGTCCTGGGAACAATGTTAGTGATGCCTATTCCATAGTTCAAGAGTTGTGCATCTTCTCTGAACGTCAGCTTCTTCGGGATCAAGCCAGATTCAAACAAACATGGCCCTAACGATAAATAAGAAATTATTACAACATACTATGCCAATAACTGATAGATTATCAGCCAAACTTACAGAAGTGGTTATTTGCATTGCAGTAATGATGGCCGAGGTAGGCTGAATAAAGACCAGGGTTGATACCAATCTAAATAACACAATATATCAGCATTAATTGCACATTCTCTGACTGCCATGTACACACACAAAAATGATGTCGAGACCAGGCTTCATGTGATCTGGAAGTAGTAGTTTGCACACTTCTTCTTCAGTCATGCCTCCAAATTTTGACTCGGGTAGAGATTTATTCTTCTTGGTAACCTTTTTAGCCTTAATAGGGGAACCATTCTCTTCAGCTAGTTGCTCTGATGGACGCTTTTTCCCTGCTAAAGCCATCAAGTCTCTGTACTGTTTTTTTTTTTTTTAATGCAATATTACTTAATTATAAATAATGTCGTATAAATAGAAACAGGTGTATCACGTGATAACATCAATGTTTCGTATAATTAGAGAAACCGCAAATTAATCACATGAATAACTCGTGACTGATATAGATGATGTCACTTTGTTTACAAAATCTGCAATCACCAGGCAAAAGCCAATGATGAAAGAATCGATGAGAGAGAGTGTGTCATCATCATTGGATACCAGTGCGTGCGTCTTCTTGGTTACCGAGTTTTGTTCACACATTAAAGTAAACGGCTGCTAAGCTTACTCTGATCCCTATCACGCGACTCACTAGATAGCTAAAGAAGTTTATTAAGCAGGAATTGAACAGAAATCCGAGTTGTGTAGAGAGAAGTAGCTGACTAACGCACCGTCTACTTCTTACCTACCTGTAAGGTACGAAGGTTAGTAGCAGCTCAAGTTCGAAGAGGTGTGAATTGAAGCTAAATTTTATACCTTGTTTTATTCTGTAGTGTTCTGTGTGACTGAGGCAGTAGTTGTGAGTACTGACTGATCCAGGAGAGGAAAAAGAGAGAGATTTTGCTGGCTGGAGAAGAAGACAGGTTGATTTAAGAGCATGATGTCTTCACCTTCAGCAGGCAAAAGAAGAATGGACACAGATGTTGTCAAATTGTGAGTCTGGGTTTCTTGTAAAATGTGACCTCTATTCATAAACATGACTGTCTCTTCACCGACATGCCTACCTAAGCATATTCACTAGTCACTTTACATTCTTCCTATTAGCAGCATGATACCACAAATTTGTATAGCGTCTGTTTAAATTCAGTCTTTGCCAGAGCAGCTACATCACTTTGACCACGATCATAAAAAGAAATCTCCATAAAAGCATTGCAGGCTGAGTCTGGAGAGATTTCAACCTGGCTTGTGTGCCATTACTAATGTGTTGTTTAGTCACTGGTTAATGGGTGTGTATCCATATCGGTTGTACTGGGCATTATACAGTTTGTATTTATGGGGACTACCTAATTGTGTATTGATACACAAATACTGACAACTCCATTAGGCCTGTAGTTAATCAGAGACATGACTTCCAAAGAGGGATCATATTTTGTGGTCTTTCATTCAAATTTAACTCTGATACAATGTATGAGGGACAGTGGGATACCTATTGACTCTTGATACAATGTATGAGGGAAAAAAGAAACTGTGGGATGCCTATTGATTACATATTTGCACCTAACCTCACAAGTACTTTGGAATCTAGGTTTTGTACATCACTAAGCAAGGTGATGAGGCCTTATATACTTGCTATTCCTCTAGTGGTATGTCCTGTTGAACACAGATTCATGTGATATCTCTGAGCATTTTAATAACTGCCAAACTCGCAACCACCACATGCTCTTGTTAATAATCCATCTAGAAAGTTACTGATGCAGTAGTAGTAACAGTAGTTATGTAACAAACAGAAATCTATCTATTGAAGCTTGGCTTCATATAACATGTAAACCTTTTGTATTGTACTGAGCTATTGAGGGCAGTGATGCTCATAGAGCATTATTATTACTGTGGCTAGCACATTCAGTGGGGAGCTACTCAGATTCTGTAAATTCACTCTCTGAATGAAGTTTGCACTCATACCATTTTACACCTTTTCTCACAAAATCCCACTACATGGGGCAGTGAAGGAACCAGTTCTTCCTGGCTATGTCCTGATAAACGATGGGACTAATTCGAGGGGAAGGGGATAATCCTCTCATTATTTACCTCATTAGGGGTAATACCTATGCGAAATGAATAATACATCTCCGGCTCCTGTTATGGTTATTGTTGTTTTTTTTTCTTGTTCACTTTTGCAGAATAGAGAGTAAACATGAGGTGACTATCTTGGGTGGGTTGAATGAATTCTATGTGAAGTTCTTTGGACCTACAGGAAGTGAGTTGATGAAACAGCTGCTCATCTAGTAGCAGTTACACGGCAATGACTTTTGAGTTTGTCCAGTAGCTGTAGTTCTGTAGCTGTAGAAGCAGTGACAGGGCAAATCACGAAGTTATGGGTAATTGCTTGTCTAAAGCGCTAAGCCAGGAAGCTCTTCTAAATAAAGCACCTGTTTGAATCCATGTATGCCATTCAGGGTCGGATAAAATTGACCCCCTTTCTGCTAAAAATCCAATTGTGCTTTGAAAGCTCTTACAACACTGCCAACAGGGCTAATGGACACCAAGTGGTTTTTCTGGTGCAGAGCACAGCACCCCACTTCAGTGATGCTGACACAGTTGTTGATTGCACACTTGCCAGCTCATCCGTTACCAGGCATTGGGGCTAACCCTGAAATTGGCTACAAAAATATAGCCAAAAAAGTCTTTTATTTCTTTAATCGGATTATTCTTTCCTTCTCTTCTTCCCACTTCAGCTCCGTATGAAGGTGGTGTGTGGAAGGTCAGAGTGGACCTGCCTGACAAGTATCCTTTTAAATCCCCGTCAATAGGTACGTAGGTCGGAGTGAGATCTCTAGATAAGACACTGAATAACATATGGCAATTATAATGCCAGCTAGTGATTCTAGCCTCAGTGGGAAATAGTCCTATAAATTCTCTCAGTGCCATACCAGGATGCAGAGAAGAGATAGTCATCCCTTGATATCTATCTTCCTGTAATAAGGTCATTTGCATCCCTATGACTTCAGGTCCCTCGAGGGTATATGCATACCTGATGGTGAAAGTTTTCACAGACAGTGTGGGAAATACCATTTGAATTGCTGTCAGTTGCTGCTTCATAAGCAGTATGTGTATGTTTAGCAATGCACGATTGTATACATGGTCTGCCAAGCCAGAGCATTTAGTTTTCACTCCATTCAGTATAGCAGTAATGGATTATAGAGTATATAAGACATGTGAAAGATTGAAAAAAGTTGTTATTTTGAGCACTGTGATAGTAGCTGTATTTTCAAGATGAGTTCAAACTGTTTGCTTTTGTTTCATTAGGTTTTATGAACAGAATATTTCATCCTAATATTGATGAAGCGTAAGTAATTCATACATAGCCACAGCTAAATGTATGGAGTCTAAATAGTACATACTCACTTCATCTTATAAGCCATCAACCAATCAGCTGACTCTCTCTCTCTCTCTCTCTCTCTCCCTTCCTCCTCCTCTCTCCAGGTCAGGGACTGTATGTCTAGATGTCATCAACCAAGCCTGGACGGCACTTTACGGTAAGCACACACAGTATACAGTCACATGACAAGACCTACAGCATGTAAGCCAGATACTTGCCATGTAAATTACCCTGACTTAACATCAGACCAACCATTAGCTTGTGTCATGAGATTCTGTATCTATGATGTCAGATTGTGCCATTTTTGTCGAGTATGGAGGTTTATCAGAATCTGTAGAATGCAGGGGCAATATAACAGTCTGACACTGGTCAGTGGGTTGGACAATAAATAAGTATAGAAATCACAGTTCTATGCCACCTGATGGGTTAAACGTTAGTTGGCGTAGAAAGGAAATTGTGGTTTTCAGATATTGACCACTTTTTAGAAGTGGTTTGGATAATGAGGATGTGTAATAGATGTAAGAGGTGTCTTCAGAATAATTAGCACCATTGTGGAGGTGTTACTTGACTCCTGTTTGAGAGGAAAGGTGTAAGTCTCTCTCTCTCTCTCTCTCTCTCTCTCTCTCTCTCTCTCTCTCTCTCTCCACACAGATCTGTCAAATATCTTTGAGGCATTTCTACCTCAACTGCTCTCCTATCCTAACCCAGCTGACCCCCTCAATGGTGATGCTGCAGCTCTCTATCTTCATAAACCTGAAGACTTCAAGAAAAAAGTTTTAGGTAAATACAGATGTTTCTACCTACTTCTTTCAACAGGAAGTTGGATATATCAAGGGGGATATAATATTCTTCCTGGTGTCAGTGTAGAGGTTGACATTGGGGGTGGTTTTCATGATACAGTGGTGTTCCATCAAAGGGCAATGCATACAGCTTAGTGACATCAAAGGAAAGTTAATGTGCCTGAAGCCACCAGATGTATGTACAGGAATCCATTTAGTAACAACTGCCAAAAGGTTGGCTTCTTAGTGAAGAAGGAAGATTGCAAAGCATGGTTTGAACAGCTACTGGCAACTTGAAAGTTTGGCTTTCAGCTTATCAGATTTCATAATCCCTTGGATTTCAGTATCATTGTGCCATCAATCACATGCTCATTGGTATAATCAATGTTATGTGTTGTCCTTCTCTTTGTGTGGCAGACTATGTCAAGCGCTATGCAACAGAAGATGCATTACGGGATGACGAAGCTTCGAGTTCAAGTGCCAGTGAAATGAGCGAGTTATCGGACGACGAAGACCAAATTCAAGACATGGAGCTATAGCACATCTGCAGACTAGGCCACACCTTCCTTTTTTCTTCCTGTACGATAAAATTAATAATTCTCTTACTCATGAAGTATCATCATTTTCTCATTATCAACTACAAAACAGATTTTTTTTTTTTTCATTTTCAAAAAATTAACTATTTTCCTTATTATTATTTTTTCCATTTCTGGTTTTTCTTTTCTTTCTCGTGCATTCAATTAGGGAGGTTTATGTTGCATGCTAAAAGATTTTGTAGAGCTGATGCATAAATGTACCATACTGACTCTGTAGTGTAATACATCACATTACACTATGGAACTCGACTTTCACAATCACCTGATGCCTTCAGGCGGTTTACATTATGCCACCAAAATAAGATTTGTCATCATCATTAGTAAATATAACTGTCATAATTAGCTGATGCAACATTTCATTTTGATTCATGATAAATTATGTGATTTCTTTTTATTCGCTATTTTATTTATTATTTTTTTCCTTCAAAGTTTTAAAAATCAATATCTCGTTTTGTTAGTTTTCTTCTTGTTCCTTCTGCGTCCTTGCTAGTACTACCATCGTTCTTGGTGCTCTTAGGTTTTGGGATTGTTACTGGATCTTGCTGTGCTCTGTTAGCAGTCTCTGATAGCTCAGGGGGAAGATGGAGTTTCTGTATGTTAGAGTGGGACGGATCATTTGATCAAGGAGATTATGACCACAATGAATGTATAGATAGCTACTGCATTCAGCCCCTTATGTGTGCAAACATACATACATACATACATACATTCATTCATTGTACTGAGGCCACCTACCCTTAAAGTCTTGCATACTTACTTCAATGGAGAACTTCTTTCTCTTGAGTTTGAAGGCAAGGTCAAGTGTTTCAGGATGGTAGCTGGTCAGGGAGTTCAAGCAAGGCAACTTGTGAATGTGAAACAACCCTACGACAAAGTAAACATCCTCTTGATGCAGTAAGGTACGTAAGGTATGCATGTAAGAGTGTTCAAGGGCATTGCTGAGTGCTTACCATGGTAGTCTCTAAAGGCAGGATTGGTTTCTTTATCAGACCCAGCAAAAGACTCGAGTCTCACAGCCCCATCACACAGTCTTCGCAGTCGGTTGATATGGAGACTATCCTACCAGAAATACAAGCAAGAATTGTTTTTTTTTTCTTTCCCCTTGCTAGCTAGAGTTCAAAGTCCATGGTATATTATTGTACCTACCTGCATGAGGTGGGTGGGGACAGTCACTAAGGCAACAGCATAAGCCCTCCTGAGGAGTGCCCTGAGACAATGGAAGAATTGGAGAAGGGAGTGGGAGGAGTCGGTCATGCCTCCCTGGTCCAGCCAGAGGGGTGAGCCGAGGGACTGCAATCCTAGTCTAAGAACATTTCTCTGCAGGAAGAGGGAAAGAAGGGTCTTTAGTGTATGTTAGACATTATGTACTTTACCTGTTTTGAAATGGCTTCATCGACTGAAAAATGATTTCTCTGGATCACCTCCTCAATCTCCTCCTTTAGGGCGATGTAGAGTTCCTGAGCTGAACTGTTACGGAAGGAAAATTTAATGTGTAAGCACTTCTCGGATCAACAAGATATCCTGTGATTTCAGGAACTGGACACACTTAGGACCCTCTTTTGGAGGTCATTTTGTACACAATAGTACAGCAGATTGTCCTTTGTTGAAAGGTTTGTCCTCTTTCAAAGTGTCCTCTATCGAAGGTTCCACAGTATAGTTACATACCTCATTCCCGTCTTGCCCAGTGCATTGAAATGCACTGTATCCACAGCTTCAGTTCTTGTTTCTGACATCCTGGCAGTCAAGTCAAATGAGTGACCAAACCGATTGCTGAATGATGACTGAACCTTGGGGAGGCTTTGGTAGCGCCAGGCTATCTTCATGGGGTCCTCCTCTGAGGGCTCTACTTCATCCTTCTTCGTGGACGGCTGCTCTCTGCCCTTCTGGAAGGCTTGGGGAGAATTCCTTGCATCATCAACTGATCCCGGAAGATCCTACAATTAGAAGAATTATCTATCATTGGTGAATTAGAAATCTAAGGTCAGGGCAGTAACATTCCAGTTGGCAGATATTTTACCAATAATAATTGCAACTAACTATTAATAAAATACTACAAAAAGAACTAGTTATGTGATAAAGTTGCTTGAGAATCGCTAAAATAATTGAATACTATTTTTAAATCTGTCACACGCATAAACTATACCACTATCGTCTACTGCTAGTCCGTGAACAGGTTTCCACTCCCCTTTGTCCTTCCTTTTATTATAAAATGTTGTCTTAAAGGATCCCTTGGAGTTGAACACAAAGATACGATAGTTATCTTCGTCTGTGACATACACATAACCATCAACATCAAGTGCAATACGTAACGGTGAGCTCAGATGCTTTGAACCAAATACTCTCACGGATTCTCCCCCAGCCGTGAAGACTTGGACGCGTTGGTTCCCCTTATCAGCCACGAATATTTCTCCAGAGCTATCACAGGATATACCAGATGGACACTTCAAACAGTTCTTTCGCCAGCCTTCCCCCCAATAGTACTAGAAAAGGTGAGGTCAGAGTTGAAGACTTGAATACAATGATTGCTGAAGTCAGTCATGTAGATCTTATCGTTGTATGTATTGTAAGCAATACACATTGGTATACTCGGTTTGTTAATGTCGGTACTAACGGCAACGATGAATTCACCTCTTGCTGTGAATTTCTGAATGCGGTGATTGCCACCGTCTGTTACCAGAATATTCCCATTACTGTCCACTGCCACATCATTGGGACACTTAAACTGCCCTTCGCCGGAACCTTGTGTGCCAAAGGAGAGAGGTTTCTCTCCACTAGGACTTAAAACTGTTACACAATGTCTATCTCGCTCAGTTACAACCATTTCCCCCCTTGCATTGAGGACTATTCCATATGGTTGGTTTATTTGATCGAAAGTTTTGAAGGGGAAATCTAAATGCATGACAGTCGACTTTATACACAGGAAAAAAGGACTTCCTCTGATGTGCTGATCTTCGACTTTAACAGATAGCTGATGCCTCCCTTTGGTAGTCGGACAATAACTAATTTCATATTGACCCTTAATTTCTCTTCTCTTTACGTTGCCTCTCAATATGGCACCTGTTAGCTCAGATATAAGTTCACATTGAAATAACGCTTTGCAAGGTTCACCCTTGAAGTCGCTAGCTTGTACGATGGCAGTAGATTCCTCTCCAACCACAGCTACCTCCAAACCTTTACCTGTTGCATGGCATTGTGAGGGGTCAGGACTTCCTGGTACACCTATTCGTCCATAGTTCTGACACATTGCAGTGACATCAGTTGAAGCTATGAATTCTATGTCAGCTTCTGTGTTAGGCTTTAATACGTCTGGTTGGAGTGTAGCAGTCAGTTCCTTCACTTGCTTGATTATGGTTGTCATCACTTCTTCCTGACTACTTGTCTCCAGGCTCTCAAGACAGCTGCTCAACTTGGCCATGATGGTCTCCAACTTGTCTCTTTGGACTGCAAGGCCTTTCAGCTTCTCCTGAGTCCTTTGGTGTAGCTGGCTTATCAACTTGGTCTCTCTGACATCGATGATTTCATGGAGTTGTTGGGTGGTACGATGTATATCTGCTTCAGTAGCCGCTTGCTGGTCAGATATCTCTCCACAATGCTCATCGAAATGTGCCAATGCTTTCTTGACAGTTGTGAGTTGCTTCCCCAGTGATGGGGTCATCTCTCTCTTGTACTTCTCGTAACATGAGGTGATCAAGTTGTACTCGTGGCTGAGATGTTTCTGGCCTTGGAGTGTACAGTAAGAGCAGATTAGCTCCCCACATGTCTCACAGTACAGCTCCAGTTCTCTATCAGCATGAACAGAGCAGACTTTCTTTGAAGGATTGGGGCGTGTCACGTCACCTTCCACCCTCTCAAGTTGCTCAATTGTTGCTTCTTTTCGAGACATTTCTGACATAAACACATACAGGTCAAGCAAGGTGGGGGTGTGCACAACGCTAAAATCATTTTGAATCATAATATGATTGTCATTAATTTTGTCAGCAGAATAACACATGAATCTATTTATTCTCTTCAGTAAATATCATTAATTATACATGTTAGCATCATTGATAAAGACTTTAGGATTCTGTCTACCACTAACCTCAGTGGTTCCAGTCTACTAATTTCAGTGGCCTGACCTTCAGAATATCTTGGGTCTTCTCATTGGCGCTGGCCAGAAAGAGGGTGTGGCCACACATGACTCCTTCTGAGAGGAAGTACTTGAAAAGCAGACGAGAATATGATCCAGCAACATCCTCCTCTGAAGCATAACAATATACATTGTACAAGTTTCAGTCCCGCATACTAATTAAGAAGGGGATGGGGAGGGGTGGATGAAAGGGAGGGAATATCTTCAGGCTTTACTACACATACTAGGGAATGACATACTTACCTAATAGCAAGACAGTACCCACAGCTAGACCTCCACCTACGATAACATGATTATACCATGTATGTGTCAACCAATCAATGTGACCACACCTTTGTTTCTTACCTAATAGAGAGTCCATGGAGGGTACCCCACTAGAGACAAGGAGCTGGGCATTGTACAGAGACGGTCTAGAACCTCTTGGGTGTGAAGGCTTGTTGGTTACTTTCTTCTTGAAACTGGAAGCCATAGCATTTATATTCAAATTTTTCAAAGGTCCACGTGGGTGTCGTTTTATTAGAACAGTGACGTCACGACGCTTGTATGTATGTTTGGCAGCCAGCCGCAAATCTGGCCAAGCCGTTGCCTATAATAATTATTTTGAAGTAAAGAAGTACCAAGTCTTCATAATGGCTGGCCTACCAAGAAGGATAATAAAGGTAGGTCTCTGTGGTAGAATTCAGTCCAGAAAATATGTAACTGGCTTGCTATGAGGTGTGAGCTTGCTATCATTCTGGCCTCCTCATCTACAATTATAATATGCTACTCATTATTTCATGTGTAGGAGACTCAGCGTCTTATGGCAGAACCAGTCCCAGGGATAAGTGCCATCCCTGATGAAAGCAACTCCAGATACTTCCATGTTATCGTAGCGGGCCCAAAAGATGTGAGTCAATTAGTATTACATTACGTCTTCAGTGTGATTCCTAGAGATTAGTAAGTAACCCACCTTTTACTTAAGTTGACTGCTCTTTTACTTGATGGTGTGGGTCTCTGAGGAGTTACCTGAATAGTGACACAGCGTAGAAAGAGAACTTGTGATATCCTATATAATGCCCACCTTACTTATATTGTTTTCGCCATTTCGCAGTCTCCATTTGAGGGTGGGACATTCAAACTAGAGCTCTTTCTTCCTGAGGAGTATCCAATGGCTCCTCCCAAAGTTCGCTTCATGACAAAAATCTATCATCCTAATATTGACAAGCTAGGAAGAATTTGTTTGGATATTTTGAAAGGTATGTACATACATAGGTCAAGAAGATGAACTCCATGAACTTATAGTAACTAATTAATGAGGGAAGGCACATTTTTGTGGGTAGTAGACCAAACAGCAATTCTAGTTCATGGTAAAGGTGGTCATTATTATCTCTGTTGATTTCACTGGAGGATTTTTCTGGATGACTCTGCAGCTTAGCCCAATACACATGCATGTTAACTATACTATAACTCCTAATGAAGGGAGGGAGAATGTGGTTAATTATAATTAATGAGCCGCTGAGTGATTACCCAATGAGGGGAAAATTCTGCCATAAACTATCATACCGGATGAAACCCTGTGTATGCTGAAACTGAAGGACTTAATTTATCATGATTATTAAACAGACAAATGGAGTCCAGCTCTGCAGATTCGGACAGTACTATTGTCAATCCAAGCACTTTTGAGTGCTCCCAATCCTGACGACCCTCTAGCAAATGATGTTGCAGAACTATGGAAGACAAATGAAGCTCAAGCAATTAAAACTGGTGAGTAGTGAGGTTCTTAACTAGCATTGCAGTACCAGTTGCTTATCTAACGTGTTGCTTATTTAACATCTCTGGCAGTTTTTATATATTTTTTTATTGTTTTTTTTTTCCTGGTCAGTGGGGGTTAACAGTTTCTTCCTTTGTTCAATAGGTGCGGGGAAATTACCCCCCAAACTGGTCAATAATCACTGTGTATTATACCCCAAACTAGTCAATAATCACTTTGTGTATAATCATTATTTCCTCTCTTCTATAGCAAGAGAATGGACAGCACGACATGCAATGTCAAGTTAGAACAATGCAGTGATTTTAAGACTTTTATTTGTTGTATGAATACAGCAGTTATTCTTATTATTATTGTATGACATGCTCTCTCGTGTTTCACCATAATCACAAGTGTCTCTGAATGCATGCACCCACAACTAATACTAATATGCTTGCTTAGAGTCAATTATTATTAGTATTTTTTTCTTAATATTAACTGACTAAGAAAACAACATACTATGCAACACAAGAATCTATTTGGCAGCTTTTTTATTCAGAATCTGGTTGCATTTTGCTCTCAATGGTAGTAAGGATGTGAAACCAACAAGGGTGGTTTGCACTGTCCAGAAAAAGGTGTCCCTTCTTGTCAGATTCATTCTCCTGTGGAGAGAGAGAGAGAGAGAGAGAGTAAATGGATAACTTTAGGGTGTGGCTCTGCAAATATATATCTACCTGGTAAGTATGTAAGCATACAGTCCTTCTGCTAAGTGAACTGCTATCGTTGCTCCTAGCATCAATCTTAGGAGAGTGGGCTGTTTATAATTCATGTAGGAGAGGAAGGTACCCAGAGGTCCCAGCACACTATAGGGGATCACATCTGGGCAAAACACTCCAACCTCCAGAAAAGATGCTTGATTCTTATAAGAGTTTACAAGGTGCTATTTATCTTACAGCCATGGTTCCTATTCCTACAGTGACCCAAGCCCAGTTGTACCACTGAACAATCTTGAAATAGTTTCTCTCCTTCATTTCAATATAGTAGGTAATGGTCGCCAATAGCGTGACTTTGAGATTACGATTTAGAATTACCAACGTGCACGGACTGCTAGTAAACTAGCTGTACTGTAAATAGAGCACAGTTTGTTTGCATGCGAGGATGTATGCAGAAGGAGGAAGCATTCTTACTGAAAGTATGCGCAGATAATACTATTTGCAAATCAAGATCCGATATCAGGTAATTAAATTCACATTCCTAAGAATGTACAGACTAAAATAGCTGTCAGTATAAGCAATATAGTTAGTGTAATCTTAATTATTCCGAGTGGCTATGTGTACAGCTGGCTACGCTGCATTAGACCAAGTGTATCCATGCGGCAGCATTATAACACTTGGCAGCCTAGCGTGCCAACATACCTGAGTTTAGCAGTCAATTGTGATTCAGGTGCTAGCTAGCTCAGTTTTGGCAGGAAACACATACTGTCCCCAGTTACATAGCTAGGAGTGTAGTTAGTAGTAAACACCACATTTGTGGTAGTAAAGTTAGAGTAAAAACCATGGAAGTGATTGAAGGTTTGCCCAGTATTGGGGAGAGAAAGAAGAAACTTGAAATGAAGCAGCATCATCGCCCCACTCCTAGTAAGTATCACTGTAACACTCTCTCAGCTCAGCTCAGGAGGACAGCTGATAATGGTGACGATGTATCTTTTGCTTGGTTTTTTTAAATGGGTAGCTGATCTGACTTATTGTAAACAGTTTAGTGAGAAAGGTACAAACTTCCACATGGCAAGCATAACGCTGGAATCAACGTGATAAATATGACACTCTGATAATAGTTTTAGTGATAATCATTGTTACAGTAGCAGTGGGTCATCTCATGGCTAGGTGGATGAATGCTTAATTCACTGGATGGTAGTGTAGTTGATTGAAGTGAAGTATCTCTATTGAACAATACTCAATAGTTGTAGTGTAGGTGAACATCTTTCTGATGCCTTCCCCTCTCATTCTTTTCAGAGAGGCTCAATTTATAACAGTGTATGAGGTGACAGTCAAGTCATAAACTTCTACCTTTTTATGAGTGTGGAATGTTCAGTATGATTGTGCCACCAGAGAGAGCCCTTTTTATGAGTGTGGAATATTCAGTATGATTGTGCCACCAGAGAGAGCCCTTTTTATAAGTGTGGAATGTTCAGTATGATTGTGCCACCAGAGAGAGCCCTTTTTATGAGTGTGGAATATTTAGTATGATTGTGCCACCAGAGAGAGCCCTTTTTATGAGTGTGGAATATTCAGTATGATTGTGCCACCAGAGAGAGAGAGAGGAGTCGGGCCCTGTTTTTGTCTCGTGTACAAATTGCATGATTGTTGGAATGTAGTCATAGCAAATGACCCTCTTGTCCGTTCTGCTCACCACATCAAAGAAAGCTAGCTAAAGAGGGAGGGAAGTTGGAGGGGTGAAGTGGGTGGGTTCAGATAGAAATTTCTTACCAGAAGTGACATGGCTGATGCTTATTGTTGCATGCAGCTGCATTAGAAGTGGATAAGTATACACAATCATACCCTGTGCATACATACATGTAGATAGACGACCCCAGACTAAAAATGGAAGTTAAAAAATCCTCATGGCTGCCAATAGCTTTGTAATGTGCGAGTGAGTCTGCCTAGAGACTCAGTGGCTTCTTCTTAGCCATGTTTGTATCTGCTGTGCTGTGTTGTGTAACATTTGCCAGTGAACCTTGCTCCAATCATTTGTTAGTTGTTTTGAATTTTTAAATAGCATTCGTGTTTTTGGCTTTTTTTCGGTGGTTATCTGAGACCGATAAAGATTTCAGTCTAGCCAGCTGTCAACAGCTTTCTTCCTCCTGCGACCATGAATTTTTAAATAGCATTCGTGTTTTTTGGCTGTTTTTCGGTGGTTATCTGAGACCGATAAAGCTTTCAGTCTAGCCAGCTGTCAACAGCTTTCTTCCTCCTGCGACCATCATCATTATTAATAATTATAATAATTAACTTTAGATCTGCAAGACACCTCTCTGATAATTAAACCCCAAACCAATCCCTCCAATTATGTTTAGTTCCATAAATGAAGCGAGTAGCCCTCTCTCTTGTTGTGTTATTTGTGGCTGTGGCAACCATACAAGGGTGAAAAGAAAAGCATACAGATTGCAAAAGAGATTTCTCTGATTAGCATTTGAGATGTAGAGAGTCTTTGTCAGTCACGTCTGTGATCTCTAATTGTTTTATGATATGTACCATATGCATAGTGGGGATGTTCTCCCTAATTATGAATACAGTCATTAAGGATTTTTTTTTTTTTTTTGCAATCTTCCCCTCATCATCCTGGGCTGGAAGAACTGTTACAATGTTATACCTGAAAGGGGAAATAGCTTGGAAAGAACACAAACCTCTCCTTTAGCCATATCAATCATCTGTAAATACATGGGAGAACCGATTTCTTTCCTCTAAAGCATAACACTAGTGGCAGTGCTTTCAACCCATGATGATATCAATCTCCCTTCCTTCCTTGCTAACTGGTTACACACTATTTGGGGCTTTTACCAATACACTTCCTTACTATAATACTCTACCTAAGATCAAGATTCCTTTCCCTTTCAGCTGGTGTCAATATTTCACCCTCCCTCTGATGAAACCATTGCTCTATAGAGAATCATGCAACATACAACCTAAATCAATGCTCTATTCATCTAAAAGGGACTAGCTACGTTATTCAGCCCCCCCCCCCCCCCCCCCCCCCCAACCCACTTGCTAGCCTATGAGGGGTGCAATGGTATTCACAGGCTAATGTGTATACAAGGACTAATGTGTATGCACCAGTGGAAGATATAGCATAGTGAGTGATATTCATTGTTTATAGTTCAGTTCCCCTACAGTGGAAGCACTTCTCTCTGTGGGTTCCTTATCTCCTTCACATGCCCTTCATGCTACCAAAAATGACCCATCCCTTCCAAGAGACCTTTTCCGTTTTTTGTTTAGCCCTGTAGTCGAAACAGCTCCAAAGAACCCCCCCCCCCCCCCTTGTCCCATGCAAGTTTCTTTCAACAGTAATGCCTATTTTCCTAAGAATTCATGATGATATGAAAACAGCTGCATCCTGGCTCCCTATGTAAACATTTCACTTTCTAATGTACACCTAGGTGGTGTGTGCTCTGCCAACCAGTCACGGACTTGCCTATTGTCCTTGTAAGATGTCAATTAGAATCGCATTGCAGTGTGAAGTAGTAATTAAGAACGTGGAAAACATGTCCTGAAATTATTTTCACATTGAAGAGTTTCATTCACTGGATCATTCACTATATCTGCTCTAACTTTCTCAAATTTTGACCAAATTTAACATTTAAAATACCAGCAGAGAGCTGATCAACCACTCTTTTTTTTTTCTTTTTTTTTTTGAAATCTGAAATTTGGTTAAGAATTGAGAGAGTATAGGAATTGAGTAATAGATTGAACCTTGAGCTTTATGAAAGTGGGACTGGGTATGAAGTTACTACAAACCATGCCCGTATGACAGGTTTCAGCGTACCCCAAAAAATCACTCACGTGATGATTATGTTAGCACGTTATCATTCATTAGCACTTACTTATTAGAAGTTAGTGTACCACAATTTTGATGACCCTTTACCAAGTCTCTCATCCATTATATGCGAGAAACAAGTGGACATTTCCTGTAACTCCATTTGTAGTTTTGTTTTTTGGCTTGTCTTCCAGCAACAAGATTCCTGTTTCAATAGTTGTATCTTGGTTTGGATCCAGTGTATGATTGGTCTTAGCCATTGGTACTTAGTCCAGATCCAAGTGTGTAATATTAACTCAGTCTGAGTGTGGATCCAAGTGTTTGATCTCAGTCTGGATCCAAGTGTGTATTTCCCCTGTATCCAAGTTTAGGAAATAATGGTCTGCCATCACTTAAAAAATTGCTCTCTCCATTTCTGGAATGTTGGACTAACATGCCATTTTTGAACTGACAAGTGGTTTCCACTTTGAACTGATAGAGTGTGTGGGACCTGACGGAGTGTGGTTACAGTCCTTTATGGCCTCTGTATAGACACATGTAGTCACCACACTGATGTGCTTGTCACCATGGTAATAGTTCAGTTCAGACTTAGTTATTTATTGTGGGGGTTGTCCCTGTAATTTTTGAAGAATCCCTGCAGTCATGTATGAGGTGAAGTTATGAAATTTGACTATTAGGGTATGTCCCTGTATAGATTCAGTGAGCCATTATAACTTTGTGGGCCATGAATCTTGACAACCAGTGACATCATTATTGTAATGTCTTTAAGGGGTTGTGTGATCAAGTATCGTGTAATTATGGTGCCATGTTGGCGGGAAATATCAAGCCTCCTTTGCTATTATCAATTTTAAAGCTAAAATCTAATGCATTAGTTTAAAAATGGCATTTTTTGCTGATGATGCAAGGTAGGTAGATAGGTAGGTAGGTAGGTAGGTAGGTAAGGTTGCTGCTGGCACATCTTTCTTGTTTTGTTAAGAGTTGCCGTATAATTATTTTCAGTTTCCCATCAAATTGGTAAACTTTCTTCTTTTGATAATACACCCGAAAGGGAAGATTACTCATATTATCTCTGTTGTCATTCACTTTGCCTTGTTTTTTCTCTATCATTCAGTGCCAAAGAGTGCCACTGTCCTCAAAGCTCTCCAAGGTACAGTATACTTAGTATTATGCTATGCTATAATAATACTAGTGATAGTGTTGGTATGTGTGGTTATAATTAAGTTATCTGTTATTGTAGATCAAGTCCTATACCCTAGACAATGTGTGCTTAATGATGCAAGCCCTGGGGCCTTGTCAACATATAGGTACTGTGTACAAGGTACTATATCCAGCACAAAAATGTGATGTTGTCATGGAAATAGGCCAGGGGAGAAACTGAAATTAACACTTTATCTTCCATTTTTGTTGGCAAGGAAAAACTTCATAGCTTAAAATCCTAATGCGTTCACTTGGACTCTAACTGCTTGCTCTAACTTGTTCAAGTCTTGACCAACCACATTTCAAGCACCAAAGAGAGAGTTCATGCATACTCCCTGCTAAGAGACAATAGCTCCTACTCCCACTGAGAGGAGTATATGTAGTAACTCAGACTCTGCTGATGTCATCAAGTGTGATCAACAAAAAATTCCAGCAAGAATTGTAGCTGTCAAAATATGTAAGAATGAACACTTAAATAGACTCATTATTTTAAGTATCAACAGAGAACACATAATCTGTGTTGAGAGAGGGTAACTCATACAGAGTGAGTAATATGATGGATAAAAATATATATATATAAAAAAAATTCTTTGCAAGTGTTTCAGTCATGTCACTTTTTAAACTTTTCTTTGTTACAGATTCGGGCAGTAGCAATCGAGTGACTGACAGCAAGTAAGTATGTGTGTGTGAAACAACACTGTTGTATGTATATTCACAACTCAATACATTGGGAAAGAGTTAAGGTCACTGGGTAATCTTCCGTGTTTAGAAAACTTGCTATAAACTTTCTTCTTCACCTTTGTAAAAGGATGCTGGTTGGTCATGGGGACCTCAGGCTCTGACTCCACCCATGAGCTCTTTTAATCACCTTAGTAACAGAAGTAGTGAGGTTTCGGGACCTCTGACTCTAGATTGTAATGGTGATGGGTAAAAGACCAAAGCTAAGAGATTAAAATCCCCTATAATTAGATTGGGTTGACCTACTGCTTTGGAATGCATAATGAAATAGTAAGGACCAATCAAAATTACGTTGATCTAGTGGATAATTGAAAAAAAAAAGAGTGTTGCAATTAAGTCCAGGTTGTTTCCTACACTGATTTCTTACTACTTGCATGCTTGCATGGGGGTGAAATCCAGAGAAGATCTATTGGGAGGGGGGAGGAAAGGCCAGGTCCTGCTCTCCTAGTGACAGCCCTGTTGTTGGAGCCAATAACAGTATTATAATTTATATTGGTCATGTTATACAATCAACTTAGTTAGCCAGCAATTGGTTTATGTTTCTCCAGGAGAGTATACAAGTCAAGTTATTACAAAGTCTTGTTGAAGTTTTCGTATTCGTAATCTTACAAACTTCATTTCATACTAGTAATAATTATATCCCAGTAGGAGCATATTATCGCACACACACAGTTTAAGTCTACTCTAGTGTTTTGAAGTCTTGTGTGTATATCCCTGGTTTCACATTTATACCAACTCTATCACAGTGTTTTGTTGTTGATTTTGCTCTGAAAGCGTTTGGATTTTGGGAAATAATTGTTTTCCTTGTGACATGGCCATCATCATCATCATCATATAGGGCATAGCATAGCTAGTGCACTGTGCAGTATCCAGCAATGCGTACCTGCATTCAGCCTGTTTATGTTATCAGATCACCTGAGCAGTTATTTTGAAATCAGCAGAGTCAGTACAGTTTGAGTGGTAGATAGAAAAGTGTTGAGTTGTACAGAGAGTAAGCTATTGTTGTACTTGTGTTGTATAGGACTGTGTGCTTTATGTTGCTCTAGGTTGTCTATCCCTGGCAGTGGTGGGTATAGAGCTGTACTGTACTTAAGGACTAAGGATAGTTGCATGCTTAGTACAAGTGTTACAGTCCCACGTGGATTTATCAGCCTATCTCTCAAATATGCTGTTGTCATGTGTTCTAACTATAATGGTTACACCAAATTTCCAGACTGCCACTAGTCACAGATATATATGGGCTACCTTTAATATTATTATCTTGTCCTACAGGTCAATTAATACCTGAGTTTTTATCTTGTCCTACAGGTCAATTTACTATTATTGAGTGTTATCTTGTCCTGCAGGTCACCTAAGAGACTGAAACCTGTACCGCCCCACAAGAAGCCGTCAGCTGCTCAGCGAACCAAAGTAACTAACAACGCTCAAAAAAACATGTCGACTCAAATCCCTCCGCACCCGAGACCCCCTATTGCTGCTACCACGTCAGCAACGAACAAAACCCCTGTCCCAAAGCCGAGGAAACGAGGTGCACCCCCAATGAAACCCGCCCCCTATAAACAGCACCGAGAGCACAGGGCCAATGACATCACCACTTTTAAATCCAACTTGCCCGTCCAGCCCCAAATGAGGGGGGCCTCCCCCGTCCCTGCCGAGCGGAAGCAGCAGAATAGGATGTCTCTAAAAGGCGAACCTTCGGAGGAATTCTACCGAGAGAAGCAGCAGTCTCCTGCTCCCATAGAGTACGGGATTCCTGTGATCCCCTTGTCACCTGTGGACACCCGTCCCCGACTCAACACACCAGCAGTACCCCCAGACCCCGATATTGTCTTACATTCGAAGAGTCGTAACAAAGGGGATCCTTCTCATCCTCCTTCAAGTTCTGGAGTATCGTCAGTCGATACTAGACCAAGATTAAACACACCTGCTGTACCCCCTGATCCTGATGTCCTCCTACGAAAAAAATCCTCATTGCCCCCCGTGCAATTGGAAAAGAGATTGGATCCAACTGTGGAAGAAGAGGTGGAGGTCAATTTAGGGTACACAGTGGTCGAGTCCGAAGGTGGTGGCGCTGCTGATCAAACGTATGCTGTTGTCGATCACACGGTTAAACGTAAGACGAGCATTGAGAAGCCGAAAGCTCCTCCTCTCTCTTGTGCCTCTAAATCAAAGTCTCCTCCCCCCGTCTTGCCCTCTCCGTACGTACCCACCACGCCCACTGCACTTTCACCTCTGCCACCACTTGGTAATGAAGCCTCTACAAAAAATATCCATCATGCGGTTTCGCCAACACAAGCTTCGCGACCACTTGCATCACCGAGCACTAACGTGCCATCATCTCCTTCCCTATCTCCGAGTTCCAGCGATTATAGTGTCACATCACAACATCTCAAGACACACCCAAGTCCCTCTCATGTCCCCTCGCCTTTGCAAGCCCCTCCGATTCCTCCTGATAGTGGTGAGTATAACGTCACATCACATCGTAAGGTGTGCCTAACAACTCCTCCCTCCTCCTTGTCTTCGCAAACTCCACCCATCCCTGTCCCTCCGGATAGCGGTGAGTACCATGTCACATCACATGCAAATAAGATGTTGGGACTAAAACCCGTCAAAGAACCAGTTGATTCTCGAGTTCCTCTGCCAGAGTCGGGGGAGGAGTACTCGATGATCCCATCTTCTCCCGCTCTCGTTCACAACGTACAAAGTATCGATGCTGAAGAGTATAGCAAGTTGGACGTTGTTGGTAGCATTGATGATAATTACGAGGTCATCACTGCAGACCCTGTTATTAAGTTGAAGACTGTGCCCACTCCGTCAACGACATCAGATAGCAAGCCCAAAGCGCCGGCCCGGAGGACCGCAAAGCAGAAGATCCCTGGATCGCTCCCAGCAAGAGCTGGCCCACAACTGCCGCCTCCACCACAAACATCATCGTCATCTTCACCTGCAGCCAAACCTAAGCCCACCAAACCTCCACCTAAGCCAGCAAGGCCCCATTTCTTACCTCCCCCGTCTTCAAAGGTACCGTCCAAAGTGCTGAAAAAATCCCCTTCAGTGCCTCCCACGAAACCCAAGCCCTCCTCGAACCCAAACGTCCAGCCCAAACCGAAAGTAAAACCTCCTCCTCTGTCCCTGCGTACAGGGTCATACGAAGAAATAGACTTACCGGCAGCCAAGGAAGAAACAACCTCCATTACTACTTCTTCAGAAAAAACTGTTTCCAGTGCCTCACCTAATTCCAATTCAGCAGAGCATTTGGTAGAGTTGGATATTGATACCCTTGTTCAAAGAAGAGAAGCGGCCATCAAGAAGAAATCTGTGGACAATACAGTGACACCTGCTGGTTCAAACCGGTATGAGTATGCAAATGACGTTCTAGCTCACTCCCATGATGTCAAACGGAAATCAATGGATGACGTGCTCGCTGGTTCAAACCGGTACCAGAATCAGGAAATTGTGAATACTCACCACGAGAGGAAATCTCAAAGTGTAGGGGGTGTGGATGACAGCCCTGTGGATGTAGATGTGGAGGGTAATTCAACAGAGAAGCTAAAATATGAGAACCGTGACGTAATCAGCACCCACTTGGTGAATGAGGACGTTTTGAAATCTGATACCTCTTATGCAGCTCCTTTGAGCCCGTCTGAAGTTTTCACAATTCCGCAACATGCAGTGCCTGGCCCTCTGAACTATGTTGAAGTGGACGTTGACACCCCCCTAGCAGCAGCTGTTGGGGGTGACGATGAGATCCCCACTTCCGTTCGCATCTATCCTAATTCTCGGGGTTACTGTGACGTCAATCTGGACCCTAATCAGGTCATGACGAGTATCGATGCCGTTTTGGAAGACAGTGGCCATCTTTATACCGATGTTCCCACCGAGAGTGAGAAAGCAGTTGATGAGAGTCATCTTTATTCTGATGTTGTGGAATCTAACAGCAATGAGTTGACCCATGGTATGGAGCAGCAAGGGACATGCAAACGTGATGTGAATGGTCATACTGAGTCTCTAGCTGAAGAACAGAAGCTAGGGACTGGAGGAGAAGTAGGGGCCGGGGGGAAGGAAGATGGTGCTAACCCTTTACCAGATGTCACACCTTCAGGGAATGGGATCGTAACGAGTCAGAGTGTGTGTGATCCTGTTACGGGGTACTGTGACATTGAAGTACAGGACGGACCTGTCATCCTGTCAAAACCTCCCACCACCCCACCGAAACCGACCAAGAAAGCACCTGTGGATCCGGAAGCTGGACATAGTCGGACTCCAAGTGGTGAGGAGGCCACCGGGTTGAGTAGTTCTGTGGAAGTGATATCGGATGAAAAGAGAGACAGTGTAGACACTGCTGCTGTCATTAACGGAGAAGATTTGACACCACCTCAGACCAAGCCTCCTCCTTCTCCTACGACCGCTTCCCCTGGAAGTTCCAAGCAGCTCGACAAGAAACGTCCTCCTCGCAGGCGTATGCCACCTCCCCCTCCCCCTGGTACTGCCGCTGCTGCTGTGAAGAAACCCCCTGTCAAGAGCAAAGACGACTCCTCTGGAATCATGAAAAAAGCAGCACCCTCAGAGGGTGTCGTGAGCAGTGGAGTTTGCACTCTCCCTCGTACATCAAAGAATACTGCACGAAGTCAGAGACCACCACCACCCCCTGTACCCTTCTCCAGAAGGAAATCGGATGACCATCCTGTGACCCTCCCCCCGCAGCCCAACCTTCCCTCTCTCACTCCGCCCTCGCCAAACCTACAATCCAGTGAACCCGCAAGTTCCCCAAGCCTGAAGAAGAAGCTGAAAGGGTTCCTGAGGACCGGGAGAGGGAGTAAGCGGAAAAGCAAGGGACACGCAGAAGAAAAAGAGGATTTGACTCAGAGCTTGGTGCTACCACCTTCGTCTTCAAGTGCTCCCTTGAAGAAGTCAGCAGGAGGACCGACTTTGGAAAGTTACCAGGGTGATGATGATTTGGAGGGGTCAGGAGATTTTGGGATTTATTCGACGATTCCGGACTCACTGAGAGCCAGTGCTAAAGCACCTGTAGTGTCCATTGATGAAGTGAGTTGCAGTGTTGAGGTATTAACTGTAGAACTTCTCATTTTGAGAGTCTGATCAGAGAAGAGTGTCCTTGCTTCATTTAGGGGTGGGTTAGGGTCACTGATTAGTGTGGTTATCCTCATTTCACAATAGCGTCCTAGTTGTTTTGCAATTTAATCATGCAAATTAGAGGGGATATCCTCATTTCATAATAGTGTCCTAGTTGTTTTGCAATTTAATCATGCAAGTTAGAGGGGTTATCCTCATTTCATAATAGTGTCCTAGTTGTTTTGCAATTTAATCATGCAAGTTAGAGGGGTTATCCTCATTTCATAATAGTGTCCTAGTTGTTTTGCAATTTAATCATGCAAATTAGAGGGGATATTCTCATTTCATAATAGTGTCCTAGTTATTTTGCAATTTAATCATGCAAGTTAGAGGGGATATCCTCATTTCACAAATTTGGGGGAGTTTATATCAAATTAGAGGGGATATCCTCATTTCACAAATTCGGGGGAGTTTATATTATGCAAATTAGAGGGGATATCCTCATTTCACAAATTTGGGGGAGTTTATATTGTGCAAATTAGAGGGATATCCTCATTTCACAAATTTGGGGGAGTTTATATTGTGCAAATTAGAGGGGACATCTGCACACATTACATGGAACCTTAATTTCTTTAGTGATCAGTATCTATAGTGACATACTATAATATTTACAGTAACAGGAACTGTTTGGGGAATTGTTTTGAAGTCAGTGTGATGTGATTATGATGCTGCCATTATCAGAATCAGTGTTGCTGTGTAGGTTTTTTGGGAAAGCGAGATTGCTAACAGATAACAGTGCATTGTACACACATGCTGGTCACTAGATTATTAGCTGAGCTACTGAGAGAGAGAGAGAGAGAGAGAGAGAGAGAGAGAGAGAGAGATAGATCATGTGACACTTTTTTCAGTCAGTTAGCAATTGATCATGTGACACTTTTTGCTGGCTGGCCAGAGTGCACACAATTATGGTGCAATACAGAACAGTATGGGACACTGTATAAGGGTTAGCTAGCTAATGGATTCTCTTTGTAGTTGTCTCAACTCTCTTTGTTGAACTTACTACTAAAGTGCTTTGATGATGTGAAGATAATGGCTGGCTGGCCACTATTGTATGCATTATTAATGATAATGGACGTTACATAGTGACATTGAGTATTGTTTTTGAAAGCAAAAAAGAGGTCCAGGCTGGTTTCTCTGTGTACCTTTTGAGATACAGCCTTATCAAGTATGACATGTACAGGTTTGGGATTTGCATGTGGCTTACATGTGGCTTACATGCATGATATGTAGTGCAGTGTGATACAAAGATGGTCTTAGTGTCTTGTTTTCAGTGAGGAAGTTCTGGCGTACTGTAGCATCACCTGATAAGACCTAGTGCTTCTTGATTGCAGTTCAGTCCTTTGCACTGCTTGGAGTTATAGTGTATCAGTTCTAACAGCTTCAGTAATAGAACTACGCATTCAGAGCAAAGAAGCAGTCATAATCTAATCTAGCTATTGTAGTTTAGTGCCAATTTCTAGAGTCTGAGAATTTAACCTCTCTTCTGACTGCTCTCCCTCCCTCTCTCCTGTGGTGTTGGTTCTTCTTGCTCTGAACATTTGTATCTTTTCATCGAGGACTGACTTGGTCACTGTCCATGGGAAATACACAGGCAGAGCTTCAGGGTCCTCGAGGGAGGGCCAATTCCTCGGGGGCCGGGGGGCCGGAAAGGGCCATTGTACGTAAAGGGTCCTTCTTCGCTCGCAATAGGGTGAAGTCGTCTTCTGGGGCGGTCCTCCGAGGCATGAGAAAGCCGTGGGTAATGGAGGATCATGTGAGAGGGGAGGAGGATGATGAAGGAGGGGCAGGGATCTCAAGGGAAAATAAGTTCAGCTACAGTGTAGAAGTACTGGTAAGATGGAGAGAAAGAGAGGATTGGAAAGAAGAAGGGGTGGGCCTTGAAATTTTATCCAGTCATTGTGTGTAGCTATAGTTACCTACATCAACTCAAAAGGAGATGAGCTGTTTGTCATGAGTTTTGGTGACTGTAGAGAAAGTAAGGCATGTAAACTGTTACCATCTCTCTCTCTCTCTCTCTCTCTCTCTCCCTCTCTCCCTCTCTCTCTCTCTCTCTCTCTCCCTCCCTCCCTCCCTCCCTCCTTCAGGATGGTTTTGGGCAACAAGATGAAGCAGGATATGATGTGATAGGAGCAAAGGTGCCTTCAAAGAAACAAAAGTCCAAGAAAACCAGCAAGAGCTCGACCATCCCTCGCTCAGCCTCGGCAGAGCACCTCTACGAGACTGCTGACTTCAACAGCAACAACGTGGCAGCTTCCAGGGGGGCCTGCTCTACTGACAACTCACCTCAAGTTGGGAGACGTTCACAAGATGGGGGCGAGAGCAAGGAGCAGGAGGTCAAGGTTCTGGACAGACCCCCAGAACCTGAAGAGCTTCCGGAAGGTGTCAGTATGGATCATTTGTATGCTCAAGTTGTGAAGACGAAACCGGGAAAGAAACAGAAGAAAAACGTCCCCGATTCTAAAAAAGACGAGAGTGCGCTTTCAGATAATATACCTGTTGAAGGTGTCAGTGGTGGTGCTGATGCTGATGGTGAAGGCAGTGATGCTAAGGGTGATAATAAAAAGTTTCGGAATTCTACTCACGAAGCACAGGGGTTGGTTGTCACCTGTCACGATCGGGAAGGAAGTGCAGAGCGGGAGGTGAACGCACTGCCCAGTGGGGACATTGAGCACACTGCCGTCACGGAAAATGGGAACGTGTATGCCCTGGTCAGTAACGTGGCAAAGAAGAAGAAGAGAAAGAAGAAATTTGTTGAAGAGAAGGAGAGTGAACCTGCTGCAGTGGAGGAAGGAGAGAGTGTGGCTAATGATAAAGAAGTTGAGGTAAAGGCAGATGATTCTGAAGTGAATGCAGATGGTGATGATGGTAACAAAGACAAGAATTCGAGTGAGAATTCACCCTCCTCCTCTTCCCCCTCCAGTCCTCCAGTCAAGCCCAAACACTCCCCACCACAAAGGAAATCCTCTTCTGTGCGACAGCCTCCAAACAAACCTCCAGCGTTCATCTCCAGGGGTGACTCTAGTCCGGCCAGTTTGAGAAAAGTGTCTGTTGACCTTTTACCAAAAGAGTCCACCTCCACCAGTACTACTACCACTGCCACTACTACAACCACCACCACTACTCAAGTTCGCAGTCCAGTACGTCGTGCTCCACCTCCTCCGAGTTCCAAACCTCCCAAATCAACCTCCCCTCCTCCCACTCTCCCTCCCCCTCCCCCTGAGACCCCTCCCCCTCCCCCTCCTCCCACTGAGACCCCTCCCCCTCCTCCTCAGAGTACCCCAATCAGTGACGACTTGCTCCTAAATCCTGTGGCTAGATCTCGGATGGCTAGCCTGTCCAGTCGTCCCCCGGACTTCCCCCCTCCCCCTCCCCCTCCCTCGGCTGCGGCCATCACAGGCGAAGAAGACCCCACTTATGCAGTCGTAGAGAAAGTACCGCCGAGAAAAAACAAAGGGAAACAGAAAAAGGAGCAGAAGTCGGCTTCTTTCGATGCCCCTGCTCTTGCGGATATTGCATCCAAACCAGTTTCATCTCGACCACCACACACCTACAAGTCAGTGGACGAGAAGATCACGTCCAATGGTCGAATCTTGGTGGAAGGGAAAACTTTCGTTCCTGTAAAGTCCCATGGGTACACCACTGTTCCCACTCGGAGAGCGCAGAGTATGAAACAGAAGGAAAAGATGAGAAAGTACCCCACTCTCCCCCAGAGACACACCCCTCCTCCCCCTCCCCCTCCCCCTCCCTCTGATTCCCCGTCACCTGGCGTGGAGGAACGAGAGAACAAGCTGGGACGGGGAAGCGTTCCAAGAGGATCTCTCACCTCAGAGGGCACTCACCAGTTCTTGTTTCGTTCCGACTATGCTTCATCTCTAATCAAGGTGAGTATGGAAGTTAGTAGACCCATTCAGTAAACTATTCAGTAAACTAAGTCACTAGTCATTTCAGTAAACTATTCATTTCAGTAAATTATTCAGTAAACTATTCAATAATACTGTTACTGGTATCGCTGCCTGGATAAAAAGAAGCTTCAGCAGGTTCATCTCTGTGAAGCCTGGGCAGGGGGTACAAATACTCTACTCACTAACCCATCAAGCTTACCCTAGTATACTAACTCCAGTAAACTAGTCAGTGATCTTTGTACTTGCAGGTGGGAGACCGGTCTAATGAGGACAAGAGTCCTGTTGTGAATGCAGAGGAGGATTCTGATGCGGAGGTCTGTTACTCTACGGAATGGGAGACTTCCTCCAACGGGGAAGACTTCGAAGATGGAGAAATGGAGGTATGTATCTCTGGTTTTGTCTATTTTTATTTCAATGATCAGCACCTAGTGATTGAGCTGATGGCACTATGTGCATATGTATACTTATTTTTCCCCACCTGATTCCGAAGGGTGCAGATATTTCAAGTTCTCATCGTAGCAAGACCTTCTACATTGCCCAGGAGATACTCACCACAGAGAGAACGTAAGTACACTTTATTCCTATCTTATCTTAAATGTGCTCCTACCCTCACACCCCTACCATTGTACTTCACACTGAATGTACTCCTGCCTTATCTTAACTTCACACTGCATAAGGTGTTCCACGTGGCTGAGATTTTGATTTCGTGACTTAGTACGATGCACGCATCCTGTACTGATTCGGGCTTGTGTGTAGGTGGATTATGATGTTCCTTAGTATACTTATCATGACCCTGTGTTAACTTTCACTTACACCCTATGATATGATATTATGTGAATAGTGTACATCTGGTAGATTACAAGGGTAGAGATTAGAGACTTGTAGAAAATGAATGTCACAAAGTCATCATCATCAACTCACGGCCAGCCCGCCAGTTCCAAAGAACCGTAAACAACTAATGCTTGTTGACCAACATTCCCTCATTTCCAATCATCGAATTACATACTTCGTAGCTTTCACAGCATGAAGGGCTGACTTAGTCGAAATTGTGTATTAATGACTTCATCTGTACAGATTTGTTAAGGGTTTGACACTCCTTGATAAGGATTTTCGGCAGACAGTGAAGTCGGCCAATAACGCCCATGAGAAGCCAGTCATCACAGAAGAGAACCTGAAGCTGGTCCTGGGCAACGTGGGAAGCATCCTTGCACTCAACTCAGGACTCCTAGAGGAACTGGAGAAAAGAATGTCTATGTGGTGAGTCAAATTCTCTCTCTCTCTCTCTCTCTCTCTCTCTCTCTCTCTCTCTCTCTCTCTCTCTCTCTCTCTCTCTCTCTCTCTCTCTCTCTCTCTCTCTCTCTCTCTCTCTCTCTCTCTCTCTCTCTCTCTCTCTCTCTCTCTCTCTCTCTCTCTCTCTCTCTCTCTCTCTCTCTCTCTCTCTCTCTCTCTCTCCTATTCCTTTCTCTGATTCTCAAGACTCTGCCAAGAGTATCACCACTTTTTAATTTTTCCAGGGATGAGCATCCTTTAATTGGAGACATTCTGGTAGGAAGAGCTCCCTATTTCAAGGTATATATAAATTATTACTGCCCCTTTTACACATACTCTGGGGTGGAAAAAGTCCAGGCCCCCTGGTTTTCTATGAATAATATTTACTAGTCCTACATTGCTATCAGATTTACACAGAGTACATCAGTCGTTTTGACAACGCTCTAAAAATGCTGGAAGAACAGAAGAAGAACCCACTCTTTTGTCAGCTTCTACAGGAGTTTGAGTCGCAGCCAAAGTGTGCCAACATCCCCCTGGCAGGCTACATGCTGGACATTGTCCAGAGAATTACCAGATACAAACTCCTCATTGCTGGTGAGCCTGAGGGAGGGAGGGAAGGTAGTCTAGTCTAGCTGCTCAACCCTTTACCTCATTCTCATCAAGTGAGATAAATAAAGGGGGTTTCTAAAGGGTGTCTAAGTGGCCATTATGCTGTATAAAGGTCTTTACTAGTAGACACAACTAGACCATTTTAGCCTCGTCCTTATCAAGTAAACAAAATGAAGGGGTTTTTAAAAAAAATGATCTGGGAGCTATGTAGTCTTAGCAGCTGGTGTACATCACAAGGGTACGTATATGTCAACCATACTAGTGTTGAAAATCTTGTACTTATTTTGCTGATGTTTTAGATTATGTCAAGCATTTGCCCGAGGATTCTAAGGACAGACAACAAAGTGAAAGTAAGTCGTTGTTTTTTTGACCGTATGTGGTTCACAGTAAGAATCTCTCAATATGGGGATTAGAAATTAATATTTATCTTTAATGAATTACTTTTGCATTTTGGAGCACCCACATCAAGAGATTTTTCTTGGAGATGTGAAATTGAATGATGTTTATAATTATTGTCTGCGTAAATGTGATGCAGGGGCTTTGAAAATAGTAGCTGAAGTGGCCACCCATGTCAACGAGACTATCAGGCAAATGGTATGTCAAAAGACTTCATTCATTTGTACTAATACTGCATTTAATTAAGAGCTCCATTTTTTCACATAGGACAACTTTCGTAAGGTGGTTGAAGTGCGCAAGAAGCTGATTGGTGACTCTGGTGAGACTCTGATCACTCCATCACGGGTAAGTGTGTGACCGTTTATTCACTTCCAGGAAGTATATTGTACTTAGAGGACATCATAATCTTTTCTTTATGTAGAAACTGTTGAAAGAAGGTGAGCTGATCAAGTTCTCAAGGAAGGAAAAGCAGCCAAGGATGTTTTTCTTGGTATGTAAGAGAAGAGTTTGATTCCTGTCCTTCCACCCACTGTTATGTTATCAGTAGTAATCCTAACACTGTTTATGTTTCGTACTAGTGAATGAACATCTTTACTATGTACAACTTTTTTTCTCTCTCTCTTTCTCTCTCAGTTCAACGATATTCTGATTTATGCATCGGGAATCCCCCCTACCAATACCACCTTTAAGGTCATCAAGCGGATTCCCCTGGAGGGTATGAAAGTGGACCTCCTTGAGGACCCGGAGATGAGACATGCCCTTCAGATCATCAGCACATGCAAGTCCTTCAGACTTGAAGCAAGGTGAGTAGTAGGAAACTTACATGCTGTATCCTGGTTCAGGCCCAGGATCTATGTAGTTAGTGCAATGGCTGTGCTGAACCTTATTTGCTGGTATTCTGTTCCCATAGCAACGAGAAAGAGAGAAAGAGTTGGTATGAGGTGAGTAAAAAAATGGTTTGAGGTGTGCAATATTCACAGTAATGTCAACTTTTTAGGTTCTTGAGAAAGCTATAAAGGAACAGAGTGAGAGAGCAGTGCATAGACAGCAATCCAGATTGAGTCAGGTTAGTAGTATTCATGGCTATTATGAATATATAAGCTGTATTTGCGCAGTGGCGAGTGTGTGGTCCTGTGGTGTAACGGTTAGCACCTGAGACTCTGAATCTCAAGATCCGAGTTCAAATCTCGGCAGGACCTTTTTTTTTTCCTTCTTATTTTTTTTTATTTTTCTTCCTTTGTACAATAGGTCTCTGAAGATTATGATGATACAGACTTGGTTCATCCCCTGGGAAGCTTTGCACCTCCATGGCTACCTGACAGTTCAGTCAGCATGTGCCAACTCTGCAGTTTTAGTTTCACGATGACCAGAAGGAGACATCACTGCAGGGCATGTGGAATGGTAAGCCAGCACCACCACCTCACATTCAATGAACTGCTTAGAGAAAAAAAAATATTATAAGAGAACTGTTTGTTTGTTTGTTTGTTTATGCAGATTTTCTGCAGTGATTGCTCAGGCTACTTCACACAGTTGAAATATAAGAACAATAAAATAGGCAGAGTGTGTCAAACTTGTTTTGAAAAATTGTCAGAATCTGGTAAGAATGTTTCGTGCACCATAAATATGTGTTTTGTTGTTATCATTGTTGTTGCTGTTTTTTTTTGTTGTCGTTGTTGTTAGAAACTAATGACAGATCTCCTACAAAGCGAAAAACGCTACCAAAGAACAAACAGGTCAGCATGCCATCGGTCTTGAGAGAAGTGAGGGCTCGAGATCAGAGTGCTCAGATCAGCGGCTACCTTCACTCAAGTATGTCTAAGACCAGGCGCTGGAAGAAGAGATGGTTTGTGGTATATGATCTTGTCCTCTACGAGTTTGAGAGACATGAGGTACGTATGTAGCCAAGACTCTAAGTATACTTTGCATGCATTCTTTCTGTAGGATGTATCTGCAAAGAGAAGTGTTACTCTCCCGAGCTACCAAGTCATAAGCCCTATACCTGTAAGTTTAAATCCAGTAGAAATAACTATGTAAACCAGCTTTTTGATGTTGTGATGGTTCTGTTTGTTTTCCCATGTAGCGCCATGACGATCCGCTGGTCTTTTGTCTCAGACATCCTGGCACTGGTAAAGAGTATTTCAAAGCCGACACTGAAGAACAATTGGATAGGTAAGATTCATAACCACAAGATATAGTGAAGGGTTGCCTGTTTAAAAGTGCACTCTTACATTGACTGTTGAATAGGTAAAGGGTTTACTGTTTTATGAACTCTAATGTATTATGTAGGTGGGTTGAAGTATTAAGAAAGGCGGTTGTTGGCGAAATGGATGACAACACATCCCTCCAGACATCATCCTCTGCTTCACACACCCCCAGCCACCACGATAGCACCTCCCCTCCCCCCTCAATCCACTCCCGTGATTCACAGAACTCACTCCCCACACCCCTCACACCCCATGATGAGGAGGAGGGGGACAATGGAGAGACAAGGGAGGGAAATAGATCAGGTGACACAGACAGCTATGTAGGTAGCACTGAAGGTAATAATAATGACATTCAGCCTTGTGATTCATCATAATTGAGTTGAATTATGTTTTGTTCGTTATTCATTACCACACCCCCCACTCCAGTGTATGTATGTTTTTTGTGCAAGCCTTATGCTGACTAATAATGGTTGAAATTTATGTATGTATATATGTATTACTTCATCACATCAGATATTTAATAGTCTATGATGCTTGCATTAGATGAATTGTTTATGGCACTTTTTAGTTCCAAATCCTTTCGAATCTTTCTTAAAACTTTTTTTTTTGACAATGTCGTGGCAATGGTGCAGTGTGAAACGTGATATAATTGTCATAGATTGCTAGTGTTATGTTTCCTCCTGTTCTTCGTCTTCCGAGTCTCCCTTGGAGTTTTCGTGTAGAATGACATACTCTCTTGAGCTGAACCCAAACTTGATCACATCCTGCAGAAATAATGGAAAGAGAGCCAAGTCACTCAACCTGACAAGGGCAAGTTCATGTATTATATAACCCAACAATAATTAATGTGAGAGAAGGCTTATTTTGCTCAAAAGTCTCTCTCTCACCTTTTCCTTGAGTTCATAATACTTGGCTTGTTCAATCTTCTGGTCATTGATGAAGGAACCATTTGTGGATCCAAGGTCAATCAAATATGGCCTAAGAAATAAGAAGATATGGCTAGAATTAGATACTAGCTGTCTTGGGGCTTCTGCTATAGATCATCTACTGTTTAAATACTTACTCAAACCGCCTAGCCTCATATCAAGATACTTCTGTATCTGTATCTCTATGTATGGTCCCTTGGAACATAAATATGTAACTGATGACCGACCTGACTCTTTTCCCATTGTCTCCATTGGGTTTGGTGTACTCCACCAGTCTATACTGCAGCACTGCATGTTGTTTGGAACACGATGGGTGGTCCACGGGCAAGTCACAGATCTGAAACAAGAAGATCAGTCTTGGTATACATAAGGGAAAGAAAGGGTCTGGTCACTTACCCTTCTATCTCTCCCCACCAGATACGCACTCTGTCTGTGGATATAAAGGGTAGCTGCAAGCAAGAAAAAACACCAATACATCTTTGTAATAATTGGTAAAAACTGAAGGATGGGACTACAGTATTACATAGCATATCTTACGTAACGTTTCGTCTCCCTTGAAGGCATACAATCTCCATCTAGTTTTTGGAATCCTAGCCTCTTCTGGCTCACTGTAATTGATCACGATCCCCTGGAAGGGGGGAGATTACATCCTCAATAACCACAGCAACAGACCACACCTTCTAAATACCTTATAAGTATTAGTTTCAGCAGCTAATTTTCCCGAGAGAGCATAGTTTGTTCCTGTAGTGGCAGAGTTAGCGTCTTCTGACTTATCTTCCTCCCCTTCCTCCTGTCCTCCCTCTGAGGCAGCTGTTCTTGTCCTTCCCCCTCCATATCTGAGACAAACAAAGACGGTGTTCTCTCCATGTAGGAAGGTTTTTGAAGGTGTGCTCTTTTTTAGGATAAGCTATTTAGACTAGATTGTAGCTACATGCACCTATTAATAATTTCAACTGTGAAAAAATTGTTAACTATGAGTACTATGGTCCTTTAAGAAATCTTTCTTTTTTAAATACTTAGTTTTAAAAGGGACACTCACTCATATTGAGAATAATCTACTCCTTCTGGTGGCCCTCGTCTGTGTCGAGATCTTTCAGTAGGTTCCTGTCTCGAATCATCTCTTCCATGGGTCTCTCTGCGATCCCCCCTCTCTCCTCTCCTCTCCCTTTGGTCTTCTACCTCTTCCCTCTTCCTCTGAAAAGACTCTGTTGTTTCCTTCTGTGGTCTCCTCTCCTTTCTATCTCTCCTTCTTTCATGAGTTCTACTTTGATTGTCAGAATCCCCATCACTTTTTCTCCTTTTATGATGATCGTGATGAGATGGGATTCCATTATTAGGTGACTGATGACTTCCAGGTGAAACTTCTTGTCTGTGATGTGTCTTATGTCCAATTTCTCTGTGTTCTCGAGATCTGAAGGGATAGAAGATCTCTAATTAATGCACACCCTATTCCAAACAGTGCACACTTTACCTCATCCTAGGACTTCTTGATCTATGTCTGTGTCTTCGCTTTTCGTCTGGCTCTCTTTCTCTACGCTCTTCGTCCTCATAGTGTCTCCTGCTAGAAGACCTTTTCTCCGATTCCATCGGGGTGAAGATATGGGTCCGGGTGCAGGTGGTTGGTAAAGGGTCGGCTACGCGAGACTACGTACGTACGTACTGTACATGTACATGTACTGTATACTACGTACGTGCAGGTAGGTGTGGTTTATCGGCGCGGCGCGCGCGGCGTTTTACATAAGCAATGACGTCAGCATAATTCAGATCGTTCGAAAAAAAATGTCTGACTTGTGAAAACAGCTAAGGGATCCCAGTCAGCATTTTGCACTTCTATTTCGTCCTGAAGAGCAGGAGATGGATAGTAAAGTGAAAAGAACTCTAATTCTTAGTGACCAAAGTATTCTATCTTCGAAGAGCCCAGTTCAAAGTGACTTTTCTTGTATGTCAATTCCCAATTCGTCTGTGTTGTTCACCTTCAGATAGCTACTCCCCCAATTACGATACTCAGCAAGGATTGAATTTTAAAACTGCTTCACCCTCCTTCATCATTTGTAACTGTAAGACAACTTAGTGTTAGATATTAGCAAATTTTGTATACAGGTTCAAACTCAACTTATAGTTTAAAAATTTGAGATTCCCTCTGATCTCATTCTGGGTATTCTTTCAAGGCCCAGACTTGGAATAGCTTGCTAGTAGGATTCTCACTTAGCTACGAGATAGAGTGTATACCTTCATAGTATAACTTGGTAAAGGAACTATTGTTTCAATTCATTGTGCCGAGGAAAAAAAACAACATTGAGATAAAATGTCGCAAAATAAGCAAAAAAGCACTGAATTGAGACGATCTCCCGTGTCAACACAAATGTCTATGAAAACCAACAGCAAGCCCAAGACGACACCTAAGAATAAGGTTACCAAAGCAACCAAGAAGTCTCTTAGTAATGGTGTCCACACCACTGGATCCAATGGGGTAGTTGTGGGCGGGACTACACCTGATGAGAAGGAAATTGCAAAGATCAATTTGAAGACTCTGCAGAAGGTGGACCCGACGATCAGCCGTATCTTAGCAACTGTACCACATGTGGTGTTGTATGAGTACAAAGATACAGAGAATATGTGGGTGAGTTGATATCAACTTTTGATGGATCGTTAAGTAGATGCTATGTACTGTATGTGATAAAGAATGAGGTGACTGTTGCTATGTGAGCTCTCTTTTAATATGTGATGTGTCATGTTATGGTATTGTGAAATCAAGATGTGATATCAGCAAAAAGAAAGGAATAATCATCACTTCCTTTTTTGAACTATGTCAATGGTGTCACAATCTCTTGTTTTCATAGGAACGGACTTCATCTGAAGGGACTTTGTTTGTTTACCAGAGGTGAGATAAACTTCTAACTATTGATGCAATATTCATGACTTGAGCATTACTCACCTTCATTAGAGAGTCAACCTCTGAGCATGGATTCATGATCCTCAATAGGCTGAATAGCGAGAACACACAAGAACCCATCAAACCCAACACTGAGTTCCGTCTCCAGCCCCCATTCGTTCTCTATGGAAAAGAATCAGGTGTGTTTTGTACTGTCTATTTCAGTCTAGCTGTCCAAGTAGAAAACCGTTGCCAATGCTGTTTGTGTTCTATTTGCACATACAGGATCCATATTTGGTCTTTGCATTCAAGACAAGGATTACTGCCTGGAAATTGGAAGACTTCTGAATGAGTATGTTTATTGAGGGTTCTATTCAGGGCCTCTCCTATAGGATGTGGAAACTAAGGCTCCTGGGGTTCTATGGGTAATAGTTATTAGCATCCTTTGAGTGCCTACACAGGTATGAATGAAATCATGGAAGGGCCACTGAAAAGGAAAAAGGATACACCCATTAGTTTAGTTCAGCCTTGCAGTTGACACATACTGAGAAGGGTGCAAATATTGTCTCCTTTTTTGATATTTGCTCACTCAATTTTACATTGTAATGTTAGCACATGTAGAGGGAAAACATCTCCTTTATGATATGTTTTCTCTTATTGTAGGCTAAGCAGTGCTCGACCATCATCCATATCCAATGGAGTCCACTCACATACCAATGGAAACTCCCTTCCTCTTTCCAAGAGCACAACGAAAACAACAAGGTCCAAATCTCCATCAAAGGCAGTGGACAGCCAAGAAAAACAGAGTGAACTGTTAGAAGTGGCTGGACGGAACTATTTAGGTGGACAATCCTTCAGTGATGACACAGATAGTCATGATGAGGCTCACTCTCCTCCTGCAGCTAACCTCGCTACTAGTCACACTATTGCCACGACAGCCTCAGCTGCCACGTCGGCCGGCACACCTGGCTTGGTATCAGGACGTGATACGTCCCATATCCAAGCTCTGTCTTCCAAAGCACAAAGCACCAATACCCCTTCCCGGACTACCATTCACAAGGGAGATTTCAAGCATACTTCTCCTAGAAGCACGTCTCCTAGAGAGATTCCAAATGGTCACCACCAAGGATCGAGTCATATTCGTGCCCCCCAGACAGGATCGCACTCTCCCAGTAAGCAGAAGCAATCCTCAAAACATCACCAGAAGGACAATGACAGTCTTTCTACTACTTCGAGAGGGAATGATTCATCATCGTCAGTTTCTCCTCGCTCGAAACGAAGAGGGATGCATCACACAGTGAGCTTGGATCGATCAAGGAGTAGTCAGGGTTTGGTGGAAATGTATCCAGGGTCTCGATCTAACAGTCTGTTTGAGACCAGTCCACGTTTCAACACCACTTCCTCCTCCCATCAGCAACATCATTTCCATTCAGCACAGATTCCCTCTCGTGCTTTCTCAGCAACTACAGACACTTCCTTGAATGCTCCCATCATCAGAAAGCTCTTTGATAGCCACACTGAATCCTCAATGGGTCAGGAAGCTGTCAGCAGCTCTCTTCAAAACCTCTTCTCTAGAGCTACTGCCGTCAATACCAGTGCTAATTTCTCATCTTCCACTGGAAATTTGTACGGAATGACAAACCAGCATCCCAAACCCTCACATTTGATGTCTGCTCTCTCACTGGATGAAATAGAGAAGCAGATGACAGAAGAAGCTCCCAGCAGTGACAATGTGAAGAGGATTTTTACAGTTGGGTTCGATGATTCGGCCAAAAAGTCATTATCATCATCTTTGCAAGTTTCATCTGAGAGTAGTACGATTCTTCTTCAGCCTTCAGCATTCACTGCAGTGTCGACAACTGTGTTAAGTTTGGAACCACCTAGGGAACCACCTAGTGTTGTCGTTGAGGCACAATCAGTCGGTAAATCACAGTCTTTCCCTTCCATCCCCCCTCTGATGCCTTCCGCTGGAATGACTGCTCCACCCCTCTCCCCTCTGTCTGTGAATACTGTACCAGTCACTTCCAATCAAGTCCAAGTAGTTCAGGGGCTGCCCCATCGAGCTCACACCACCCCAGCTACTGCTGGATTGAAGGAGCAGACTGTGGTCAGTCGGGGTCCTCATACTCCACCACGTGTTTCTGCCCCTGTCATTAGCACTGTAAGTAACTAATGATTGAACAGGCAGAGACAATATGATCATAATATTATAGTGTATAGCTAGGCACATGTTATGCATTAAGTGCATGCTTATTATGGTTGTACGATATTGATTTTATATTGCTGCAGAAACCCTCTCATGGTAGTGAGCTGTCCATCCCTGGACGAAGTGTAACGGTACCCAGCACTCTAATGTCTCCACAACAGTTCTCGCAGTCTCGAGATGAAGCTGTGGACGGTGCCACCACCAACACCACAGGTCCTAGCAAAATCAACGAACCTGTGGGTCTCACCACAGACCAAATGAAACAAGCGCTCATGTATCTCATTCAGGTGAGTCGAATTATTAACAGGAGTGGTGGGATCAGGTAAGTGATGGAACTTTCTTCTTCTTTTGCAGAATGACCACGGCTTCATTGACAAGCTTCACGATGCATACCACCTGAGCCTCAAGAAGCAGCAGCCGTAATACCACAACTAACCACCATTGATAAGTTCCATGACCCTCCCAAAATTTTCATGCCTGTATGCAATGCCTTTTAACTGAACCTCATAAAGAGGACATCATCATTTCATGACTTTGTTTTTCATATACATAATGTGTGTGTTGTGTTTACTTTTTCTTGATTCAATTTCTTCACATCTCAATATGCATCACCATTTAATTTTTAACTCGATTTTAATCTGATTCCAACCCTGTGTGTTTCTCTTATGTGTAGCTAGATTCTATTGAAATCCTAACCCTCTATGTTGTCATTTCTCCATGTCATATACCACATACCACCAATTTTAACACCAAATTAGCATACCTTGATTCTAATCATCACCAATTCTTTCTTATGCCTTCTATCACCCAGAGCATACACACCAGCACATACTTCTCTGTTCCACTCGCCACGCCACCATGCCACCACTACCTTTCTTTTGTGTGAATTGTGTCATAGGTTATTTGTTTGTTTATGTGTTTATTGATATTCAATTTGTGTTTTTTTTTGTACTTTTTGTGTTTGTTTGTACTGTGTGTTTCTTCTTTTTATCTTTTCTCTCCTTTCTGTCTTTTTCTTCCTTTTTTTCTCTTCCTTTTCCAACCTTATTCTCTCTCTACACACCCTCGTCCTCTTTTTGTTGAATAATAAATCTAATTTCTGGGGATTTCTGTTCTGTTCTGTTCCAGCGTTTCCCCAACGCTTTAAATATCCAAATGATTTCACCTAAGTATGACATTATATTGGTGTTACAAACAAGTCTTCAGGTCTTCAAGCTAAGTGCCCAATGTACAGAATGTATTATCGAATTTCTTTTTCATTTCCACAGATTCTGCGAGATCAAAGTACAAGATTTAGAGTCTCTATCTTTGAGTACGAGAGATCTAATAACAGAATGGCACCCCCAGCTTGTATAACATTTGATTGGCATTACTCTGGGGGGGGACTCAGTGACTCTGAATATTCAATGGTGTAATTCACACTTCTATTTTTTCATAGTAGTTTTGTATTGGATGTAGTAATTGCATCTACAGTCTACAGTATATGCGTAAATTGATATTTCCATTGAGAAGATATTCATACATGTGGCCCATTAGGAAAGCAGGAAGCAACATTTCCACAGCTGAGCAATGCCACTACTTTCTATGTATTCTGTAGCTAGTAATTTAGAATTCCATGTAAATGCATCATTATATGCATCGTGGAACAGCCCTGTTTTTATTTCAAGCTCTTGCTCATCTCTTCTGTCAAGGACCTCAGAACAATGGAAGGTATATCATTGAGGCTAGGTAATGATTATTCTAGAAACTTCTAATTATAGCTAGCTAGTTGAGTAATTTTAGATAAAAGAATTCAGCCATGGCTACATGTAGTGCATAATTTTTATGGGGTATATTATTAGTAATGGTGTGTGTATAAGCACAAGTTCGTGTAAGTAGACGAGATGACTTCTATTGGTTGCGCAGTGTGCGATCTAAATAGAAGCAGAGTTAGAAAAAAAAGAGAACGGGGAGTGGGCGTGGTTATTTTAGCGATTTCCCAAAATTTTACGAGAAGGCTGGCTGGCTAGAGCATAGGGTCCAAACATGTCGTCTTCTCGCAAAAATAGTTTGGAAGGTATAAAGATTCCCGAAGGAAGTGATTACCAGCGGTTTGGATTGCGTAGGAACTCCAGCGGAATGATAATGGAAGAAACGATAAGTCCGTCAAGCCAAGGTACAAAAACTACATCGGTTCTGTTTCTGAGCTAGCTAGCTAGCTGATAAAAGCATAGATATATGATTTGTGGCTCTGGTTGGTTTTTATCTGATGGTTTGGCTGTATATCTAGGGTGCTAGCCACATCAAAGTCAATAGGGCAATATGAACAACTATTGTAGAATGAATCTGATTATTGTGGTGCAACAGACCTACAAGGTGCCAATGAATTTTGACACGTGTGACAAGGTTTATCTAAGGGATTGGGGGGTTAGAATCTAAATTAAAAAGAGATGCAGCCGGCAACGATTCCTTTACCGTTCTGTAGCCCCTTCCCGCCCCCCTATGATCAACTCTGCCATCTGCATTGCCCTCGTGGGTCTGCCAGCCAGGGGAAAGACATACATATCAAGAAAACTCTCCCGCTACTTGAGGTGGATCGGACTGGACACTAAAGGTACACACTCGACAGTAATAATGATTTCAGATCTCCCCTCGAGCTCCCTGTTTAAAACGATTATAAGGATTGTCTTGACTCTCTCACCAATTTCCTATAGTGTTTAATGTTGGAGAGTATCGGAGAAAAGCAGTTGGAGCCAACAAGTCACATGACTTCTTCCGTCCAGACAATGCTGAGGCCCAAAAGCAGAGAATGTATGTGTACGAATACTCAAAGCTGCTATGTAGCCATAGTAACTCAGTCTCATAAGCATTAGCTATAGTAGCACATTCTTCATAGTTTTGTGCATTTGATTAATACAGGGAGTGCGCCAAGAGAGCATTGGATGATCTTTTGCACTTCCTGAAGAATGAGGGAGGACAAGCAGCTGTAAGTTAAATTGTCATAATATGGTTAGCTATTGGTAGTCCACCAATGTTTTACTGTCAGATCTATGATGCCACTAACAGCACTCTTGAGAGAAGGAAGTTGATTCTGGATCACCTCAAGAACGAAAGCATCAAGGTGAGTCCCAGAACATGTACACAACATTGATTGGAACTTTCCCCCCTAACTGACCTTTGACATACACTTCTGAACCACTGACCTTTTAATGTTACTATTATTACTGGGTACTAAATATAGGCCAATTTAGCTAGTTCAAAGTTCAAACTGATTATTCCTAGATCCTGCTTGAAATATAATTATAAATGGTCGAGGTATGGGAAAGTAGAAAATAATCACAAAAATTGAAAAAAAAAAATTGCTAAATTTTATACCTGTAGAATTAGATACTTAAAGTGTATTATGTATCAGAAGGTAAGTTCAAAGCTAATCAACACAGTCTAATTTAAAATGTAGATATGACTAGATGGTCGGATAATGAGATTGTCACCATCTTTGGTTGGTCATGACCTGAATATTTCCTGACAGATGTTACCGAACATTCTAGTGCAAATGAAGTCCAGTGTTCTTTCGGGTGCATGGATACGAGTTCTGATCCACCTTTCTAGATCTGGGTAGTTGACGGCTCCTAGAGACAGGCCGGCTCTGCGGGAGAGGGTTGTTGCTCTTGTTTGGTGACAGAAAAAATGAACTTCAGTTGGCACACTCTTAGAATTTAGCTGAATTGATAAAAAACAGTTCAGATGCTAGGCTTTTCAAAGAATATTGTTTGATTGGGTGCATCTATGCATCTAGTTGACCCCAAGGGTTTCTCTAATGCCTATGCTTTGACTTACCAAAGGACAGGCATCATGACTTGGTTCATTGGCACTCGAAGAATTATAGTCTTCATATTCAGTGAAATTGGTTGGATTACGAAGCACGTCACCAGCATCAGAGTCATTTCCAGTTCCTTTATCTTCAACAGTGAAGTTTTCAAGAACTTTACAAAGAAATTCCACAGTTGGAAAGAGCCTGGATTTTTCAACTGGTTCCTGTGTGAATAAAATAAAATTGATCCCATAATAGTAATAGTACATACCGTAGTGAAACTTGATACCACAAAAATATTGGTGTAGTGAACATCTCCCACTTCCACTTGAACTATTTAATAAGCTACATATTTACTCACTGAGACTTTTCTGAGGATGGTTAGTCCTTCTCTAAGGATTCTAATTGCTGTAGTGATGGAGTCTTGGTCTGGCCTGCCACCACCTGTGCTGCTTCCATGAGCGCCTTGTGGCATTGGCATCATGGAGATGGTTGTCAGAGCAGCAAGAAAGACGGCTGTCGAAAGAATGTTCATGATCTTTGTCTCTTTTGTGGTGAATTTTTCTCTTTGCGGTTATTATCCTTGCAGTATAGAGAGTTCAATATCCATTCCTTTTTGCTACCACCTTTATAGTCTGTTTATGATCACATCATTACATCAGTAACTTGCCACCTACGTACGAGCATTTAGAACAAGGATAGGATTATTGCGTGGAGCTGGCGGCACGTGTTATTACTCCAGGTACATTCCTCCAGTCCTGCGTCATGGGTCAAGTTATCACTTATTACAGCTACGTCTGACCAGCAATATAATAATAATAGTTATGGTTACATGAGGTGCAGTAACTTAGTAGGTACATTTAGTATTAAGTTTCGGTTATCACTCCAACTTCAGTGTACCTTATACTATGAGTGTGACGGTTATTTTTACTCCAAGCTGCTTTTGTTTGCTTGTTAATCACCCACTAATTGACCCTAGGAAATGCTGTTATCGTTGGCGTCAGTGAAGAAAGAAAGACAGTGATGTCAGTTTGTGATTACTTCAACTGGTTTTGTTATTAAGATTTCAGAATGGGACTTTCTTTAGGATGTGATTCAGAAATTAATAGATTTTGTGTTTATCAGTGGCCAATGAAGGGAAAGTAACCTTCACTTGGTTGCTTCACTTCAGTTATTGTGTCCAACCCAATGATAATGCAATCAGGTGGAATTACTGTATATTATATTATGACATAGGTTTTCTTCATTGAATCAATCTGTGATGACCCCAAGATTGTAGAGACTAATATCAAGGTGAGGATGGTCCTTTTAAAGATAAATAATTACTTTTCCTTTGGTCTTTACAGACTGTTAAATTGACGAGTCCCGATTATGAAGGGATTGATCCAGAAGAAGCTGTGAAGGACTTCCTCCAGAGAATCAAGAACTATGAAGCTGCTTACCAGACTCTTGATGCCAAAAGAGACAAGTGAGTCTCTCTCTCTCTCTCTCTCTCTCTCTCTCTCTCTCTCTCTCTCTCTCTCTCTCTCTCTCTCTCTCTCTCTCTCTCTCTCTCTCTCTCTCTCTCTCTCTCTCTCTCTCTCTCTCTCTCTCTCTCTCTCTCTCTCTCTCTCTCTCTCTCTCTCTCTCTCTCTCTCTCTCTCTCTCTCTCTCTCTCTCTCTCTCTCTCTCTCTCTCTCTCTCTCTCTCTCTCTCTCTCTCTCTCTCTCTCTCTCTCTCTCCCTCCCTCCCTCCCTCCCTCCCTCTCTCTCTCTCTCTCTCTCTCTCTCTCTCTCATTTCTCTTTCTTCTGTATAGAAATTTGAGCTGGGTGAAGATTTTCAATGTGGACCAGCGATATGAGGCCAATCGGATTGATGGACACCTCCAGGCAAAGCTGGTCTACTACCTCTTGAATATTCACACCCTTCCTCGCCACATCTATCTCTGCAGGGTCAGTAATCGTGGGTCAACCCCCTAAATAATACACATGGGTGTCATGTTATCTATTCAATTTTGGTGTCAATTTGGATGTTATTATGTGCATAGCATGGAGAAAGTGTTTGCAATCTATTTGGACGGATAGGAGGTGATTCTGAACTTTCTGAACGAGGAATTGAGGTATGTATGTATGTATGCAGATAGAGAGAATAATACTAACAAAATTTTTCTCTCGTAATTCAGTTTGCAAAGGCTCTGAAGACATTCATGGATAAACAAAAGATGCATGGTTTTTCTGTAAGTTGTTCTTTTAACTCCATGCTTCTGCTTTCCCTGCTTTCTCTTCTCTCTTAATGCATTCTCTTCTCTGTCAGGTGTGGACCAGCCAGTTGAAGAGGACTATTCAAACTGCTCAGTTTCTGACTGTTCCAGTAGAACAGTTCAAGGCTCTCAATGAACTGGATGTGGTGAGTGAAGTCACAGGCAGGCATAAGTAGTGTAACAGGAAAAACATTGTATAACAACCACCCATATACACACCATAAGCAGGAAATTTCATTTTTGTTGGTTTTAAATTAATACACAAAGCTTGTGTTTACGGGTGATCAGCTCTTTGCTGGTATTTTAAATGTTGTGAAATTTGATCAAGTGAACACATTTAATAACGACTCACACTCTTCAAAACCTACCACACAAAATTTTCCCGTACCTGGGCCCAATTGGAGTGCACTACCCTTTATTTCAGCCGTTCTGCTTTCCAGGGTGAATGTGAGGCACTGACTTATGAGGAGATACAGGATAAATATCCCAAGGAGTTTGCCATGAGGGACCAGGACAAGTACCACTATCGCTACCCCAAGGGGGAGTCTTACGAAGACCTTGTCCACCGTCTTGAACCCGTCATTATGGTGAGGGGAGAGGGAGAGAGAAGGAGGGAGGGAGGGAGAGAGTAGGAGGGAGGGGAGAGGGAGGAAGGAGGGAGAGGGAGGGAGAGAGAAGGAGGGAGGGGAGAGGGAGGGAGGGAGGGAGGGAGGGAGAGAGAAGGAGGGAGAGGGAGGGAAGGAGGTAATTGTGTATGTAGGTTACCATGGAAGTGATCTCACCATGGAAGTGATCTCACCATGGAAGTGAATTACTTTTAATGTGTTTCTGTTTTCAGGAGCTTGAAAGAAAGAGAGACGTTCTTGTGATATGCCATCAGGTAAGCGTGTGAGGATACACATACAATTGTCACATCTGACTGTGCAATATAATATAGGCTGTGATGAGGTGTATAGTGGGTTACTTCATGGACAACAGCAAGGAGGAGACGCCATACATCCGATGCCCTCTGCACACCATTATCAAGCTCACCCCCACTGCCTATGGTGAGCAACAAGCTGCCATTGTGACCATACACACTGGTGGAATCTTCTCGTCTCTTTACTATGAAAATGTATATGAATTAGTCCTGGAATGAGGACACCTCATCGGCACTTTTACTGGTCCCAAAGTGTCCACATTATCTGACCTTGCATGGCCATATTTCTGTGATGGAGCATTTTTTACACATCATTTTTCACTAATTTCCAGGGTGTGACCAGGAGAAGATAGAGGTCTCTGTCCCATGTGTAGACACTCACCGAGAAAAGCCAAAGGTAGTCACTACTGCTTTAAAAAATTGACAAATTTAAATCAAAGTGGATTATTCATTAGCGAGTTCATATTTATCTAGCGATCATCTCTTCATTTATCAGTCAGTCGGTCCTTTCATCAGTGTGATAATCATCCATAATTATTGTTATTATAATTTTAGTGTTATGTATGAAAATCTGAAGTGTGTTTCACCAATGGCAATGGGTCATGAAGTAAATGGCCTTTTCATAGACCAGGTTTTCTGAATTTAAGGGGAAGAGAAAGATGATATACAACACCAAAGATCTCAACAATATAATAATAGTGAATACTTGGTGACCCATTGTCTTTAGCACGTCTCCTTTCAGAATGAAGGATACTTTTCTTCATCTCAGTCTCCTCTCTCCTCACAACCCCATGTCCCTCCTTTGATACCCTTCCCTCATTCAATTTCCCCCCTTATGCTCCCCTCCTCCTCTCCCTCTGTAGTCCACTGCCTTGTCTCGATCTGACTCAGCTGCCCTGATTACTGTTCCCGAACACCTATGAGGTCCCCTCTTCACTGTATTGTAATAAAAAGTAATGTGCAGTGATACATGTTCAAGACACCAGACTAGTTTTTTTTAACTTCTTTATTAATATAATTTTATACTTTATTATTATTTTATGCTGGCCTCATTCAATGCTATGAAGTTGAGATTTTAATTTTTTTTTTCAATTATTTTTTAAAATTAATTTTTAATAATTCACTTAATTGGAACTTAATCGAGTTAGCGCGTGCGTTGGTCACATGGCGATAAATTCCGAGAAAGTGATTCGGTTGTTATAGTAGCTGCACTTCTGAAGCCCACTAGTTCATCTTCAGCCTAGATGCTCACTTCTGATGTAGGTGGGGATGCGTTTAACAAGAATCAGCTGCAGGTTGAGTTACAGACGCGTCTTTATTTTTGTGTTTTACGTGGGTGTGGTCCTTCTACAGCTGTTCATGTGGCCAGTCTGCAAAGTAAGTTGTTAAACTACAAATGGCAGTTCCCACTTAGCTAAGTTTAAACTACAAATGGTAGTTCCCACTTAGCTAAGTTTCTAACTACAATTGGCTGTTCCCATCTATATATTGTTGTCATAAGCGGCCCGGGGCTATTCCGAACAGTGGGTAATTCCGAATTGTTCAAATATTTCTGAAACTACTGAGATTTCTGAGCTCAATGTTGGAGGATATAATCTACTATAATAGTAGAATATATCTTTCAAAATAGAACTCATAAGCTCAAGGAGTTTTGAAAATATTCGACCGTTCAGAATAGCCCCGCCGTTCGAAATAGTCCCGCTTTACCTTACAGTGGAACCTCTGAATAATACGGGCACACTTTGCCTTTGTAGAGAGGTTTAATATCCTATTTTGGAGGTTATAATTATAGATACAAAGGTAGTTTTAGATCATCCTCTGTTGAGAGGTTTGTCTTCTTTTGGAGTCTGTCAGAGGGTTCCATTGTAAATGGATGTTATATTTTTATAGGATGAAGAAAGCTCTTCATTGTTGGAGGACTTGGAACATAGGGATGATTATGACTTTGGTCCACTCCCTTCTAATCTACTGGACCCACCCATGTGGTCACATGATGAGCGTGCTACTGGACACTGTGGGTCCTGGCAGAAGCCATACACTCAGATGCACAGAGGTATAATATATCATCACTCACCTGTAGCCAGGGTGTAGTGTGTGTGTAGCTGTTCGAATTCTTCAAATATCAGTTCCCAACAAACTACTGAGTTTGGAATAAAGAATGCAATAATGTACTTAGCCAATATCAATCCACTTCATTAGACCCATTCTTACCACTTAGTAACAGTTGCCAAGATGATTTTGCCAGTCTTTTAGAAGCTCATGGAGATGCCGTTAGTTATCAACCAATTAGCCAATAATTATGCACTCTCTTTACTTTGTAGCAATGCTCTCTGGTCAACTTCCACCATCCTATCTCGTCTACACAACTGGACGGGGATTCCCTCCATTTATACAGGGAATCCCCCAAGCCCTCAAGGGAATAGGAACAGTTTTCATGCTGGCACTCCTCACAGGTATGCAGGAATAGCAGGAAATTTTCATGGGATAAATTTTGCAAAATTTAAGTGTGAACTATAACAAGGTTTTCGTATTATCAAAACCACAAAAATATTATCCCACAAAAATTTCCAACTGTACAGTATATTGACTGTGCAGTTTCATTGCAATGTTATTATCTCTAGATAGAGCGTTCATTCTGGACTGGAAATTACCTGCCGGATTTCAACGTATTCTCACTCCTCGCTACATAGATTGGCGTTTCGATGCACTTGAGGCTAATCCTCCGATCAATCACGTACACGATATTGGTTCTCCAAACTGGTACCAAGAACAGAACAAGTCTGTAGCCTTTTACATGGAAACAAACTTCAATGACTACTTCACCAACGAGCAGGAAGTAATCCAATCCCTTAGTTACGATTTTACTTACGCACTTCTCAGAAATAAGCATTTTAGGAGCAAAATTAAAGAGCTGGGGCTGAACTCTGTTAAGTGTCAGCTTTGCTGTTTCTGGCATTATTTATTCAAATACTCGACGAGTTTCAGTCGTAATTTAGCATCTGCCGCAAAGAAGAAACTTGGACTCACTCCTGGACGTGACCTCATCTTCATTGATATCTCCTTTCCCTTGGAGAGGTTGCCAAAAAGATTGCTAATGCAACACACGGATGAAGTGTTCAAATGTGTCCAGAGCGTCGTGAAAGTCTTGCGTGATCCAGTTTGCATCTTGGCTTCGAATAACTACTTCCTTCTGGACGAAGTGCCAAAGCTCTACCCAAACGTCGTGACCAACAAAGGTCTCTTCTTCACCAAGGAGAGGTACCAGGTGGAACTACAATATCTCTTAAATTCCACTGAATACAGTTCCAAAAAGTCCGGTTCCAAAATCATGGTACCAAAAACAGAACACAATGCACTGATGTATTTCTTCATGGGGTACCACCTCCAGTTAAACAGCACTGTCTTGTTTGTCAGCAAGAAGTCACAGTACTCGGAGAGCATGGCTGCCTTCAGGCACTTTTATCACCCTTCAAGGTACATAGTGCATTCAGAGAAAGGTTGTAAGTTGGAGAGATATAAAGGATAATATTAATAATATTAGGCAACAAAGACATTTTGAAATATTTGTTATTTTTTATCCATGGATTCATTGCATTAGCTGTTACGGCTATACATCGTATATGTGACACTCCATGTAGAAATTAAATTGAATTTGCTACTTCTCAAAATATGCTTTGATGAATTAGTTCCAAACTTCTGTCATCTCCAGACCATTACCATTAGCAGTCTTAAAAGTGGCCCAAAATAAATGCGTCTAATATTTGATTTCTACCACATAATAGCCAGCTGCATGATTATTGATGTCAAATAGATAGCCATGCATCATATTATGTACCCATACTGAGCATGTCTAGCTAAGATAATGTATTTTGCCATGGATAGGTCTAAAGTTATGCCCACCTCTGTTTTTGTCTGTATATTACCCAAACAGCTGCATTGATTGAAGAAACTGGGACTAGTGGCTACTAACTAAAAGTGTACATTATTACCCCACGTGCGCATGCGCAGCAAGGGGTAAAGTGATCACTCATGGTGTCCAAATATAATATGTGCCCCCCAAAATTTCCGAATCAGCAATACTACACATTCAACTAACACACAATTGAACGTTACTTACTATATTAATACTTACTCCATTTATAACCTCAGAAGTCAACCAACTGCAAATATAACCTTTTTCCTGCCACATAAATCCAGTAAAACCAGCTCAATTCTTGTTAAATGTATGTAGTTTGATCTGTACCTACTTCAAAATATATATGGCATGCAAAATTTGCATGGGGTATGAAATCTCCGAGTACTCTAGTTTGTATAAGCATATTGTACAGATGTCCCCCTAAGGAAACCAATCAGACCTATGTAGCTAGAATAACCACTTTTCTTTCATAGTTGTGTGGTAATGCGAGTAATCTGCATCTTGAGATAGAATTGGTGAAGCTATTGCAGAATTTAGGCACATCCTGTAACCAATAGCTCCACCTAGCAACTGTCTCGCCAATTTTGCAACTCCATGACTGCTTGGAAGCTCAATCTCTTCTAAAATCCTCAACTTATCTATTTTCTCATCATGCACCCTCCATATTGTAGTCTACAGTGATCAGCTAAGTCTCTGAAGGGGGGGGGGGGGGGAGTTCATTTTGAGAGGGGCACATGCCCCCGTGCCCCCCTGGTTCCTCTGTCTATGACAGTACGATTCAAAGAAGGCAACACTACCACATATGATTATTGATGTCAAATAGCTAGTTAGGTGGTCTACCCTGTTTCTGTCTGTATATTACCCAAGCAGCTGCATAGAAATCAGGACCAATGCATTCAGTATACTAGCGGAATATCCATACGTAAAATAAACCAGTTTTGCAACTCCTAAATAACTGGGTGTGTATGTCAACTGCTCTCATGTCATGTGCATGTGTGATGTGTTGTTTTATATCAAAATGCAAAGAAGGTGTGATCTATTTATAACTCAATGATGTCATTTAATAACTAGTAATAAGTAATGTTACTATTATGAGTCATGCACTCTATGCTGATGTCATTGCATCACTCACCAGTTGAGTCATATAAAAGTGTGTTTTTGATACTTTGTTCCTTTAAGAATATTTTCACTCCCATAATAATAGGAATACGTATAGCTATAGCTACTTAGATACAGTTTTTAGTTTGAGTCCTCATACATAGTTAAGTTATTGATGGGACATCATTTGCAAGTACTGGTACTGCTGCTGCATCTCTTTGGACGTATCTTCATTTGAATCTTTGTGAACTTGATGTGCCTTGATCCATTGTACCAGCTAGGAGTAAAAGATGTATAGTTGATATTGAGGGTGGCATAAGAGCAATTATTATACCACCATCCACTTCCAGTGTATACAGCACAGTTGCCACTGTAGTTATCATTATCACGGTCTGGAGTGCTGAAATACCTTCCATTATGATAGGCCATTGAGTCAAATGTACCACCCACTCCTTGGCCTTGTCCAATGCTTAGTTGATAGTTGGTTTCAGCCCCACCCACTTTGAACAGTTGATAGGTCCAAACAATGGATGGTTTGGGTCCATTCCCAAGTTCAATACGTAGTTCCACATCCTCTCGTGTGGTGAGGCAGTGAATCTTTTCCAGTCCGTACCAAAATTCTCCCTCCAGATCTCCAAAGCCACTCACATAGTCAGTCCAATTGCGATAGAAGTTGACAGAGCCATTGATCCTACGCTGGATGACCAACCACTTCCCTCCAGCTGTTTCCATGTCACAGCGAGCCAGATTGCCTACTTGAAAAACATTGCAGACATCCACTATTTCATAACTGCCAGAATTTGCTGTTGGCACTAATTCCTTTACCTACAACATTTAAGGATCCACATTAATTTATCATACATGTAGCTACTTGTGATCATAGCTGTATACATACCTGGCAGCAGTCACGGAATCCAAGAATAGAATCTTTCTTCAGTGAAGTGTTTTCTTTGTTGTTGTAGAAGTAAAAAGACAATAACAAAATACCAATGGGCATGCTCAATTGTAATTGCGATAATAGATTTCTACAGCCTTGGGGCTAGGCTGTAGAAATTAATGTTTGCAAACTGCTGTAGTATTTAGATGTTATCGCTCTAGGATAGTGTTGACCATCAAAAAATGGATAATCATATGATTTTAAAAAAACAATAACAAAAATTCACTCCCATAATAATTATACTAATGCACAATCACTGTTTTTAGTTTGAGTTCACATATGTAGTTTTGATGAGACATCATTTGCAAGTACTGCATCTCTTTGGACGTATCTTCATTTGAATCTTTGTGAACTTGATCCATCTTGATCCATTGTACCAGTGAGAATAAGGATTTGTATAGTTGGGCTTGGTATTCAGGTGGGCTAGAGAACAAGCATTGTGCCACCATGCACCTTCTCTCTCTACAGCACAGTTGCCACCATGGTTATCATTATCACGGTCTGGAGTGCTGAAAGATGCTCCATTGCTATGGGCCATTGCATCATATGTACCACCCACTCCCTGGCCTTGTCCAATGGTTAGTCGGTAGTTGGTTTCAGCCCCACCCACTTTGAACAGTTGGTAGGTCCAAACAATGGATAGTTTGGGTCCATTCCCAAGTTCAATACGCAGTTCCACGTTCTCTCGTGTGGTGAGACAGTGAATCTTTTCCAGTCCGTACCAAAATTCTCCCTCCAGATCTCCAAAGCCACTCACATAGTCGGTCCAATTGCGATAGAAGTTGACAGAGCCATTGATCCTACGCTGGATGACCAACCACTCCCCTCCAGCTGTTTCCATGTCACAGCGAGCCAGATTGCCTACTTGAAAAACATTGCAGACATTCACTATTTCATAACTGCCAGAATTTGCTGTTGGCACTAATTCCTTTACCTACAACATTTAAGGATCCACATTAATTTATCATACATGTAGCTACTTGTGATCGTAGCTGTATACATACCTGGCAGCAGTCACGGAATCCAAGAATAGAATCTTTCTTCAGTGAAGTGTTTTCTTTGTTGTTGTAGAAGTAAAAAAAAGACAATAACAAAATACCAATAAACAGCAAAATAGAACCATTTCTCCTTAACTGGACCACCATATTCCCACTCTCTCTCCGAAACTGAACTGCCATATCCTTGGCCTCTTTCCTTAACTTGATAGCCATATCCTTACTCTCTCTCCTTAACTCAGCAGCTATATATTTCTTTAACTCGGCAGCCATATCCTTACTTTCTCTCTTTAACTCAGCAGCCATATTGTCACTTTCTTTCCTCAACTTGACTGCCATATCGTCACTTTCCTTCTTCTGATTCTCAGCGGCTGACTGTAGATTGTCTTGCAATTTGATAATAGTGTTGAGAACCTGATGGAAATGTGCCTTATCATCCTGCTCATGTGCTCCCATATCTTTTCTCTTCATCTTCATATTACACCCGATCCTCTCATACTTGCATGATATCACAGTGTGTGCACAGTCGTTTTCAAGATGCTGTTTTATCTCGGCACGTTGCATGCTATCAGGACAGTCAGGATTAGGGCAAGGAACTGATTTCTTTTCACAAATGTCATCATGAATGTCCATTATGTTGGCATATGTATCCTTCTTTCCGCAATACTGACATTTGTAAGCTCTGTTCACACACTGTTCAGTTAAATGTTTATCCAAATCTTTCCTCGATATCATCCGTACTTTATTGTCTTCTTTGCATTTGTTGGGGCAGGGAACTTTGCAGTTGTTCATAATATGTTCCTCTAGTGTACCAACAGTTCCTTCCCATCCACATCCTTCCTTAGCACAATCACATTTGACACGGAGAGCTTTAATTTCTCTTTTACCTAGTGAGTAATTGTCGAGTGCATGAATTGTATGCAATAACCATTCTAAATAGTGCACACCTGGTAGAACCCACACTATTAAAAGAGCTTGAGAAGAAGCTCATATATATTTATACTTGAAGAAGGCTCTCAAAGAGAAGCTTATAATAACTTTGGCCTGGCTGGTATACCTGGCTGATTTGCGTATTTTGAGGCACTTCAAAGCTTCTGTTGGTATGTACTAAATATTGTAGGTCTTCCCCACCCCAGAATGGGTGCACACCATTTGTACAGTGGTGTGACATGTTTCATGCATTTCTCTGACTTACTCTTTGCATCCATCAAGTACTGTGGCTGCTCCATCCTGCAGTTGGGACAAGGCTTCCCTTTGCCATGTTTATTTAGACAATTTTGACAGAATAGCCTGCCACACTCTCCATGCTGCCATGGGTCTCTAGCTATTGCTAAACAGATCAAACACTTTAGAGCATCATCTGGTTCAGACACAAAATTACACTCATACCCAGAACAAGCAGCCATTTATAGCACTTACAACTGAACCATGTGTGTTAGATTGTTTACCCTTTACCTGATAAAGGTTCTACTAATATTCATTTTGTAGCTACGTGTATGCATCACCATTCTCGGCTCCCTCATATCAGTTGATGTCTCGTCACAAGCCTTGGTTGGAGTGAAGTGAACCTACACAAGGGTGTAGATAAGTTTTTTTCAACTGGGGGGGGGGGGGGGGGGGGGGGGGCTAAATATGCATGCAGGAATGTATAATTATGTGTGAAATGCAGCACTGCATTATCTAGAGGGGTCCGGGGGCATGCTCCCCCGGGAAATTTTTGAATCTCAGGTGTTTTGAGATTGCTTCTGGTGTGATAAGAGGTGATTATATCACTATTCAGTACATGCACAATCAATTGATTAGTCAATGATCCACTACTAAAACATGTTAGTGGCCATTAAACACTACATGTACACAAGAACAAAACTGACCATTCCTTTACTTACAGTTGGAAAATGAGTTCATCAAATAATACTAAATATTTGGGTTTCATTCAATATACGATTCAAAAATTCTGGGGGGCTTTAGCCCCCCAAGCCCCCCCCCCCCCCTTACCTACACCCCTGCTACAATGGTATAAAGGAAAAAAATATTTATTCTAAATAAAAAAGAGAAGTATAGGGATGGCTGTGTGCGGTTCAAAAAAGTTCAGCAACAAGAGAGTGAACTTCAGTCAAGTAACCCCTTACCCATCACCAACTACGAGGTAACTATTCCTACTTCACTCCCATGCATGATGAGATATAATTTAAGGGAGTGAAGTAGGAATAGTTACCTCGTAGTTGGTGATGGGTAAGGGGTTACTTGACTGAAGTTCACTCTCTTGTTGCTGAACTTTTTTGAACCGCACACAGCCATCCCTACTTCTCTTTTTTATTTAGAATAAATATTCTTTCCTTTACTTGTTCATCATCTTTTTTGATGTAATGTTATTACAGACAACTGGATGCTATCAAAAGTTAAAGTTCACATGTTGTAGCTATGTAGTTCATTGCAGATTTCATTGTATGAGCCTGATCTGGAAGATCTACAGTTTATAAGATTGCCATTGACCTAATTTTGTATATAATTTTTAAGGCCTTTACTGATATGTACCTGATATATTGTTGCACCAAGGGTTGATTCATAACCAGACTCTTCATATTTGAGTCCTAGCATGTTGAAGGTGTTCTGTCTTCAGATTAGGAGTTGCTGACTGCAGGAGGTAAGTATTTTGGAGTTATGAAAGAAAATATTAAGTACTACTCCAATGGAGCATCCGTGCCATCCCTACTTAGAGAGTACTATCGTACTCTCTGATAACTTGCAATCATAATGCTATAACACCTTCCTAACTTTTGAACCCTCACTAAAAAATGGTCATTTTAACATCTTTTAGTTATACTAGCTAACCATGATGGGTTGAAATTACTGAAATGGTCATTCAGATGTAAAAATGACCCTGTATTAATTAATCTGGTTGTATCACCTTACATTGGGTCATCATTACCACCACTGGTAAATTCAACTCAAGATAAACATATTCATGACACCTTCATTAAACCCATTCTGGAAATACAGCCATTAAATAAATAGCCAGCATCAATATTATGTAGTGTAGATGAAGAGTTAGAGTCTGGTTGGAATAGGTCAGAATGACCTTTGCATCATGGGTAAGTAAGTCTTAATCACTGGTTACTTTGATATACTTACAGGTTCAAAGCTACCCCTTGATCTATGTAAAACTACCACTGTGTGATGTTTACTTGATAGGTCATAGTAACCTCCATAATGGTTGAAATAAAGTCATTATAAACGAAGTAGCTAACCACGTTCAGTAGTCATAATCTATATGGAATACTAGTGGACTAGAATAAAATCCAGGCACCAGAATCTTGACATCATCTAGCTAGTAGCTAGCTATGTCCCAGTTTACCTATAATTCATTTCTTCAATGCTAACAAACATGCCCATACCAATAATTAATTATTGCTCCTCAAATCATGTATGTAATCTTTAGTGAATTCATGCAGATAAGTGATTGTTATAAACTTAATATAGAACTTGAAGGATCATGCAGCTCTTGAGTATTGTATCTGTCATATGCTGAATCCCACATCCACATTCCATATTACCATCACTGCGATATGGTCAGACTGATACTGTAGCTATAAATTTTCCTAGATATCGCTCATGCTTCTAGATATATACTCATGCCAACATTTTTTTTTATCCGGGCCTACTAGCTACCTTCAAGTGATATGTAGATATGTATTTTCAGCAAACATCCATAGTAGCAACAGGTGATTAACATGATCACGTCTCCTCTTGTGCACTCCAACCCTCTGAAAAGCAATTTTTTTCCCCTGCTACATCAACCTTTAACTGCATCACACTGATGCATACATGTTCCTGCATCTGAATCAATTGGTACAATTATTGCTAGCAATCACAGATTTAATACCCATGCGATGAAAAGCACTGGTGCTAACCCTCAGCGCACACTAAATTATGTGCTTGCAGATATTGAGCAGATCACCGACAAGGAGTAACTGTATTAAGTATTTTATTTTGAATCATCTATAAAGCATGAGCTAGCTAGCTAGCAGTGTCTGTGCTACAGAGTCCACATTTTAATTTCATTCTCATTTTGAATTATCATCAGTGCCTGCATTTAAAATATATACTGCTTGGAGAACTGCACAGATATGATTAAGCAGTGGTGGATCTAGGAGGGGGCATTTCAGGCACATGCCCCCCCCCCCCTTCTAAAAATCCTGGATCCAACCACTGGATTAAGCAAGCAGGTAAGAGTGTAGCAGGTAATGGTCGGCAGCACAGAGTGTGCATTATATGGAGTATAGGCTAGCGGCAGTTAAAATCCTGGCTTTCTGGTGACCAAAAGCTTTATCTAATGATCTGCTCAATTTCAAAGCTAGAAAATAGCGTCTAGACACTATGTAAACTGGTTTCAAGATTCAATAGTTGAAGTGGCTCCTGCGAGAGGAATGACAGACAGACAGACAGACAGACAGAAGGACACAACTGAGTACCGTAACCATCTCGCGCATGCGCGCTGAGGGTTAAATATAGAACATGGAAGCCAAGGTCGGAACGTGTGTTAATAATAGATTCCAGTTATTCCATTCCAGTATTCCATTCCAGTATTCCATTCCATTCCACCAATCCACTGAATCTAGACACTCATGTTTAGGGGGTGGATACCGGTCTGGTTGGCAGAGTGAGTGACCCACCTTTACACAGTAACATAACATTCATTAATTCTTTGTGGTAGCTATGGTTATTGTTTATGATGCGAGTTGTCAATTGCTTTATTATTGCAGGCGCGTAGCCAGGGAGGGGCTCAGGGGGCACATCCTGTAACCAATAGCTCCACCTAGCAACTGTCCTGGAAGTTTTGCAACTCCTAACTAACTGGGTGTGTATGTCAGTTGCTCTCATGTCATGTGCATGTGTATGTGATGTGTTGGCATGATACATGGTCTATTTATAGCTTTATATGATGACATCATTGCATTAGTCAAGTCTAATAATTACAGTGGACATTTAATGATGTTAATGATGTCATTGCATCACTGACCAGTTGAGTCATACAAAAGTGTGCAAATTATGACACTTCTTTTTAAAAATATTTTCACTCCCATAATAATTAAAACGATACGTAGCTAAGCACATCAAAACAGTTTTTAGTTTGAGTCCTCATACATAGTTAAGTTATTGATGAGACATCATTTGCAAGTACTGGTACTGGCACTGCATCTCTTTGGACGTATCTTCATTTGAGCCTTTGTGAATTTGAACCATCTTGATCCATTGTACCAGCTAGAAAGACCGGAACGTGTATTGAGGTGAACATGAGAACAACCGCCATGCCACCATACAGTTCCATATGTTACAGCACAGCTGCCACTTGATCTGGCATCATTATCACGGTCTGGAGTGCTGAAAGACCTTCCATTGTTATGAGCCATTGCATCAAATGTACCACCACCCACTCCCTGTCCTTGTCCAATGGTTAGTCGGTAGTTGGTTTCAGCCCCACCCACTTTGAACAGTTGGTAGGTCCAAACAATGGATGGTTCGGGCCCATTCCCAAGTTCAATACGCAGTTCTACATGCTCTCGTGTGGTGAGACAGTGAATCTTTTCAAGTCCGTACCAAAATTCTCCCTCCAGATCTCCAAAGCCACTCACATAGTCAGTCCAATTGCGATAGAAATTGACAGAGCCATTGATCCTACGCTGGATGACCAACCACTTTCCTCCATCGGTCTCCATGTCACAGTGAGCAAATAATTTCAAATTGCCTGTTCGAAAGCTGGAAGCAACATTGCAGACATCTGCTATTTCATAGCTGCCAGAATTTGCAGGTGGAATTAGCTCTTTGATCTAGAATGATGCATTATTACAAACACTACATTCTATACTCTAATTTCGGAGAATTCATTAGCCTTATAGTTTTTCTAATATAGCTGCACATACCTGACAGCAGTCATAAAATGCAGCACCAGAACAACTTCCTCTCAAAGTTGTCAGATTTTGCAGCAACTTTTGGTAGTTTGCACAGTTAGTGGGAACACCTTGTGCATGGGCAAGAAGGAAAGTTGCAAGAATAATGCTGAGAATACTCATGGTGAGGTAGCAGGTAAGGACTTTCTAGCTCTTAAATCTCCAGCTAGTTCTACTAGAGTTCGTGAAAATGACTCTTTTATAGTCGTGGACACATAACCTGTTGACCACACCCACCAACTGTCTTGGCAGTATTGTAACACTATGATGGCATTGGGTGCATGTGTCCATTGACCAGTTCATTGATTAGTTGAGCAGGTCCATGCACGCATGTGTATTCTTATTGCATACGTGATTGACGTAATCTTTTATAATGCATTTATGGACATCATCAGTGTAATAAAATCAACCATCACATGATGGCCTGCAGTTGCATTATTGGATGAGTTGAATATCATGCTACGATTATCATAGGTGTGACCATATCAAGAAAGAGCTGATTTAGACACTATACTCTCTGGATGTCCATTATTGGATTGCATTGTTGGACGAGTTGAGTGTCATGCTACAATTATTACCATATCAAGAAAGAGACATTATGCTGGATGTCCATTACAGGAACATATCACTCATAGACATTTGCTTGAAGTCTATAATCTCTAGTGTACACAGTGTGGACCAGTATTCTGAGTGTACCATGCAAACCATCACTTTATTATCAAACCTTTATAGCTAGCTATACACATTACACATTACCTTCAATTACTTAAAGCCACATACTGAAAATCATGCATTAAACTACTTGGCTGGCTAGGTATTAAAATTTTGTCCTCACCTGATGTCATGAGGAAAATACATCTTTTTGGGTTTATCATCTCGTACACAAAACATGATACTACTCGTGCTTCTTCTGCCTGAACAGAACCCATGCAGTCATGGTGATTGCATAAAGTAAATAACCAGCATTACCAATAGCTACTTTCCTTCATAGTTGCAGTAGCAGAGTTAGTGGAAACACTTTGATCATGTGCAGAAATCTTACAGTAATCTCTAGAAGTTTTTCTTGACTCTTTTTATAGTCACATCCTATCATGGTCTGGAGTGCTGAAAAGACCTTCCATTGTTATGGGCCATTCCATCGTATGTACCTCCAACTCCCTGACCTTGTCCAATGGTTAGTCGATAGTTGGTTTCAGTCCCACCCACTTTGAACAGTTGGTAGGTCCAAACAATGGATGGTTTGGGTCCATTCCCAAGTTCAATACGCAGTTCCATGTCCTCTCGTGTGGCAAGAAAAGTTGTAATAACAATAACTGAGAACACTCATGGTGAGATAGCAGGTAAGAACTTTCTAGCTCTTTTTTTTTGTGTAAAATCTCTAGCTAACTCTACTAGAGATTATTGAAAATGACTCTTTTTATAGTCGTGCACACACAGCCTGTTGGTATCATAATGACCACACCCACCAACTGTCCTGGCAGCTATAGCTAATGTACTTGAAGCCAATATCAGAACATATTGAAAATCTTGGCTGGCTTTAGTTAAAATTTTATCCTTACCTGATGTCATGAGGTTTCACCTTTTCGACTGTATGCAAAACTTCTATTGAAGAGCTTTCGAATTGACTCGTCACATTCTGTAACTATACTGTATAGCTCCACCTAGCAACTGTCCTGGAAGTTTTGCAACTCCTAACTAACTGGGTGTGTATGTCAGTTGCTCTCATGTCATGTGCATGTGTACATGGTGTGTGGATGCTGATGTCATACCAGTTGAGTCATATTATAAAAGTGTGCATGCTTTTGAGTTATGACACTTCCTTTAAAAAAATTTTCCCCTCCCATATTAAGTAATAGCGAATACTCTAAATACTGTTTTAAGTTATTGATGAGACATCATTTACAAGTACTGGTAGAATAGGTATAAGGCTGGTTTTATATCACTGTTGTTAGTAGCCTCGAACCCAGCCTCTTTTTTCCTTTTTTTGAGGGGCGGGGGAAAAAGAGAGCCTGATATCCACTGTTTGCGCATGCACCAGTTTTTCCCAGAAATCTGGGAATCAGGATATCACTCGGATATTTCAGCTACACGATCGTCATAATTAATGGGCGTGGTCGCACAACTAGTAGAATGCTGCATGCTAGCTATAGTTTTACTCGTGCTCCTTTGCTGCTGCTCTTCTTTCTCCTTGGAGGAACTTGGCATTCCCGAAGAAGGAAAAATACACGCTGCTGTCACGATGGGAAGGATGTTTCTGTTTGTCTACCAAAGTGGTTATAAAAAGATCAGTTCTACCAGACTCTCCCCTTCATGATGATGCTGTTGAAGCGTAGTGCAGTACTGGTTGCCTCTCTACTAGTTGCTCTGATCATAAGATGTAGATATATGCTCTGATGATCGACCAACGATGTTTTGGCCAGTACTACCTCACTACATCTGCCAGTCTTAGATCAGATAGCCTTCTCTTCTGTGCCCCTGAAGCCCTTGTTCCTTCTAATGCCCTGGAGGATCTAAGTATTCCCGGAATAGTACGACATCATGCGATTGCTAGCGCTTCTCGACGTCAAAACTTGTCATTGCATGTGCGTTTATTAATTATATAATTCCAAAATTGGCGCATACACAAACAGTGGATACCAGGCTCTCTTTTTCCCCATCCCCCAAAAAAGGAAAAAAGAGGCATAACATAACAATGGATTACAAGCTCGTCCATTAATGTCAACTAGTTGTGGCTGCTGTTTGGATGAATAATCTAAATTATGTGATATTATTTTCACACCTCTTGGGTCGTATCTTCATCTGTACTTTAGTGTAATGGAGGTAATGGGATCCATTATACCAAGAAAGTCTGTTAGAACCAGGTGAAACAACTCTGCCATCTTCTGGAGTATGCAGTACATACTTTCCATTGAGATTCGAGTGAAAACAGGCATTGTGCCACCAGGCTCCTCCGGATACTGCAGCACAGTTACGAATCAATGCGTCATTGTCATGATCTCGAGTGCTGAAAGGTCTTCCATTTTGATAGGCCATTGAATCATGTTTACCTCCCACTCCCCTCGCTTGTCCAATGGTCAATCGATAATTAGTTTCAGCCCCACCCACTCTGAAGAGCTGGTAGGTCCAGACTTCAGTAGGTTCTGTTCCATTCCCAAGTTCGATACGCAGTTCCATGTCCTCTTGTGTGGTGAGGCAATGAATCTTCTCCAGTCCGTACCAAAATTCTCCCTCCAGATCTCCAAAGCCACTCACATAGTCAGTCCAATTGCGATAGAAATTGACAGAGCCATTGATCCTACGCTGGATGACCAACCACTTTCCTCCGTCTGTTTCCATGTCACAACGAGCAAATAGATTCATGTTGCCTGCTTGAAAACTTGAAGTAACATTGCAGACATCCACTATTTCATAGCTGCCAGAATTTGCTGTTGGCACTAATTCCTTTACCTACAACATTTAAGGATCCACATTAATTTTTAATATCATACATGTAGCTACTTGTGATCGTAGCTGTATACATACCTGGCAACAGTCACGGAATCCAAGAATAGAATCTTTCTTCAGTGAAGTGTTTTCTTTGTTGTTGTTGTAGAAGTAAAAAGACAACAACAAAATACCAATAAACAGCAAAATAGAACCATTCCTCCTTAACTGGACCACCATATTCTCACTCTCTCTCCGAAACTGAACTGCCATATCCTTGGCCTCTTTCCTTAACTCGGCAACCATATCCTTACTCTCTCTCTTTAATTCAGCAACCATATCCTTATTCTCTCTCTTTAACTCGGCAGCCATATCCTTACTCTCTCTCCTTAACTCAGCAGCCATATCTCTCTTTAACTCAGCAGCCATATCCTTATTCTGTCTCCTTAATTCTGTAGCCATATTCTTACTCTCTCTCAACTCGGTAGCCATATTGTTACTCTCTTGCAATTGAACCATAGTGTTGAGAACCTGATGGAAATGTGACTTATCATCCTGCTCATGTGCTCCCATATCTTTTCTTTTCATCTTCATATTACACCCGATCCTCTCATACTTGCATGATATCACAGTGTGTGCACAGTCGTTTTCAAGATGCTGTTTTATCTCGGCACGTTGCATGCTATCAGGACAGTCAGGATTAGGGCAAGGAACTGATTTCTTTTCACAAATGTCATCATGAATGTCCGTTATGTTGGCATATGTATCCTTCTTTCCACAATACTGACATTTGTAAGCTCTGTTCACACACTGTTCTGTTAAATGTTTCTCCAAATCTTTCCTCGATATCATCCGTACTTCATTGTCTTCTTTGCACTTCTTGGGGCAGGGAGTTTTGCAGTTCATAATATGTTCCTCTAGTGTGTCAACAGTTCCTTCCCATCCACATCCTTCCTTAGCATAATCACATTTGACACGGAGAGCATTAATTTCTCTTTTACCTAGTGAGTAATATATTGTTGAGCGTATATTACTAAGAGAATGGACTAGAACCCATAGCTAGATGAAGGGTAGCTACTATCCTACTATAACTTTAAGAAGAGGCTCATATTTAGCTACTCTCAAAAGGCTAGCTGCTATGATAACACCTTGGCTAATTGCTTCAAGGTAAGCTGCCTTAAATTCTTTTTTAGTAGGCAGCCTTTAATTACTTACTTAAGCATAGTGGTTCTCCCCCTCCCCCCACATACACATCACACGGGATCATGTTGTTGCACACGGTCCTGTGGTGTGACAAGTTTCACTTCTCTGACTTACTCTTTGCATCCATCAAGTACAGTGGCTGCTCCATCCTGCAGTTGGGACAAGGCTTCCCTTTGCCATGTTTATTTAGGCAACTTTGACAGAATAGCCTGCCACACTTCCCATGCAGCCATGGGTCTCTAGCTACTGCTAAACAGATCAAACACTTTAGAGCATCATCTGGTTCAGACACAAAGTTACTCTCGTACCCAGAACTAGTAACTTGGTTAGAGGCCATGTTTAGGGGGTGGTACAGGTCTGGTTGGCAGAGTGAGTGACCCACCCCTTTATTGGGTTGCTCTTACATAACATATTCATTAATGCTTTATGGTAGCTGTGGTTATTGTGTATGATGCGAGTTGTCAATTGTTTTATTATTGACTCAGAATGGCATTACCCTTCTTTACCTTAGCTATGTGTTTCATATGTTTATTCAAGGTTTGCAGCACTTCAACTGATACACTGAAATGCATCTTTCAAGTACTTAATGGATCATGATAAGTCAGGAATGCCCCAAACTGCATTTCTAAGTCTACTGTGATTAAGTGGTGGTTCCTAGGTTCCTATCTTCCAGCTGATTCAGGAAGACTGTTCCTATAAATGTCCAGACCCAGTTATCACTATTCATCATCTAGAAAATTCACGCTTGTTCAGAGCCACCACCTTAGAGTTAGGAAGCCTCTTCTGTCAGGATATAATTATATGTCTTCATGTAGCTACCATCTTTAAGGTAGTAACAGAAGTAAAACCATAACTCATAAGTAAACCGCAGCCCGTAAACTTAACTAATTTTACCCAGGTACACAACTGATCTCCAACTAAGTGTTATGAGAAGCAGTAATTAATAAGCTGCAAAGGATTAAAGCACACTGAGCACACTGATTAAACTTGTATATATAGTTGGGGACGAGGCTATAGTTGGTACACACCTAATAGTTATTATTTAAGAAATTTTATTTGCAAGTACTAGTAGCACTGACGCATCTTTTTGGACGTATCTTCATCTGGACTTTTGTGAAGTAGAGATACCGTGACCCATTGTGCCAACTAGGCCTATGTGTTTGAATAGGAGCATCGTACGGTCCATTAAAGTTAGATCTGAAACAGCCGTGGTACCACCAAGCAGCTCTGATACGTCTAGCACAGTTGTTACTTGCATTATCACGATCTGGAGTGCTGAAAGGTCTCCCATTATGATAGGCCATTGGATCAAATGTACTTCCCACTCCCTTGAACTGTCCAACGGTCAGCTGGTAGTTTATTTCAGCCCCACCCACTTTGAACAGTTGATATGTCCAGACTATGAATGGTTCTGTCCCATTCCCAATCTTGATACGCAGTTCCACGTCCTCTCGTGTGGTGAGACAGTGAATCTTTTCAGTCCGTACCAAAATTCTCCCTCCAGATCTCCAAAGCCACTCACATAGTCAGTCCAATTGTGATTGAAGTCAACAGAGCCATTGATCCTACGCTGGATGACCAACCACTTTCCTCCATCTATCTCCATGTCACAACGAGCAAATAATTTCAAATTGCCTGTTCGAAAGCTGGAAGCAACATTGCAGACATCTGCTATTTCATAACTGCCAGAATCTGCAGGTGGAAATAGCTCTTTGATCTAGCATAGAAGATAATGATCCATTATCCCAAACACTGAGAATTCATTAGCCTTATTATTACCTGACAGCAGTACAACTTCCTCTCAAAGTTGTCAGATCTTGTAGCAACCTTTGGTAGTTAGTAGCACATGGGAACACCTTGTGCATGGGCAAGAAGGAAAGTTGCAATAACAATGCTGAGAATTTCCATGGTGGTAGTGACCATCTATCTACACCAGCAAAAGAATATCTGTGCTGTGAGTTAAATACTTGACTCCTTGACTCTTTTTATAGTTTCAACCTGGCCACCCTGGCATCACAATTCCGACCTTTACTTATGAATGTTATTTTAACTAAATGGTGCATTAACCCTGATAGCTATTATAGCTTTGATCTCCAACAAAATGAATATCCATATAATTATTATGTGTATGCATGTGCAGCATGCTGTTGTTTGCTTGTCATTATTAATTAAGCTGCAACTACAAATGTATAGTCACTGTATTATTTTGCGCACTGCATGCTACATCTTTTGGGCATATCTTCATTTGGACTTTATAAAGTAGAAATATTGTGAGCACTGGAAGCATCACACTATGCATTCAAGTTATACCTGAAAAATAGTTGCAGTAACACATGAAAGTCATAATATATTGGGGGGTATACTTCACTCCCAGATAATATAGTTCTAGAGAATGCTCAACTGAACATAGCAGCAGTAATGGAACACCTATGGTAATCATGCAAATTGAGATTATGTCATATTCAGTACTCATGTGCATACACATACGTTTGTTTGGTCCAGAGAATCTCTCTTCACAAAGATCAATTGAAGAGAACATACTCAAGGATGGACGAGCTGTATGGGTGCTATCTTCAAGGCTCCTGTAACCCACTGACTGCCTGTAGTATCTTTAACACCTATATGTCCTGCCCATGCATCTTGTTATATGGCTGTGAGGCCTGATTTCTGACTGATCCGCTCCTACAAAAGCTGGAACAGTTTCAGGGTGAAGTTGGAAGAAGGATTTTGAGATTACCTAGCAGCTAAAATCAGACTCAGATGGCCAAGTTTCAAAGTCATTATCCTCATATGCAAACTATCCCTAATTTGCAAAACTATAATTGCAGATTCCTCTTGCACCAGCCCACGTCTATTTCAATCACTCGCTCACTCAGCATTGGCCTAGTGCAAAATGGAATTTCTTTCAGAACCAATTATTGGGTTGAATGCCTCAAGTCACCCGAGGAGGCTATCAACATTGTAAAAGGGGCTAAGGCTGTGCACACTCTCACCCCTCCCTTATATACATCACTGATGACAGAATGGTTAATGAATGGTGCGAGGTATGGAACAGTGCTCTTGAGTATGGCACCAAAGACACAAAGACAGGTTAAAACACCTTCAAGATCCCTGTATTTGGTGATTGTATTTGCCCACACTATAACAGATGGCAACCTCACATCACTTCCTTTGGGCTTTATTATAGTATCCATTAACTCAACCCCTCCCATATATGACAGTGTCAACTTTAGTCATTGTAATGTTATTCTTTGTTTTCTTTTCTCATGCCCATCTGTGGTCAATAAAAGTTTGCCTTGTCTTCCCTTGCCTTTTGACCTTAGACCCCATGAACGCATGTCCACAACACTTAGCAAGCTTATTTAAGTGGATTGTAGGCACTTGGCTTATTTGGAGTGTAGACCTAGATGAGTCATGACACTAGCACCCTGCATGTGCATAATGGGCATGCTCAATTGTAATTGTCTTCATGCAGCCCATTAATGTTGCAAATTGCCCTAGTATTTAGATGTTATCACTTTAGGATTATTGATCAAAATGGATAATCATACCATTTAAAAAAACAACAACAAAATCACCCCATAATAATTATGCTAATGCACAAATCACTGTTTGAGTTCACATACGTAGTTTTGATGAGACATCATTTGCAAGTACTGGTACTGCTGCATCTCTTTGGACGTATCTTCATTTGAATCTTTGTGAACTTGACATATCTCGATCCATTGTACCAGTGAGAATAAGAATTTGTATAGTTGGAATTCAGGTGGGCACAATCATTGTGCCACCATGCACCTGCTCTCTCTACAACACAGTTCCTCTTCTGGCATCCTTATCACGGTCTGGAGTGCTGAAAGACGCTCCATTATTATGAGCCATTACATCAAATGTACTTCCCACTCCCTGGCCTTGTCCAATGGGTAGTCGGTAGTTGGTTTCAGCCCCACCCACTTTGAAAAGTTGATAGGTCTAAACAATGGATGGTTCAAGCCCATTTCCAAGTTCAATATGCAGTTCCACATTCTCTCGTGTGGTGAGGCAGTGGATTTTTTCCAGTCCGTACCAAAATTCTCCCTCCGGATCTCCAAAGCCACTCACATAGTCAATCCAATTGCGATTGAAGTCAACAGAGCCATTGATCCTACGCTGGATGACTAGCTGTCACAACGATTAGCTGCCTCTTTAATCTAGCATAGAAGATAATGATCTATTATACATTCTATAAAGGTCAAGGTAGTCTTTGGTTCCAGAGGATTTTGGAGAATTAATTAGTTATAGCTACACACTATACCTGACAGCAGTCATGGAATCCAGCACCAGAACAACTTCCTCTTAAAGTTGTCAGATCTTGCAGCAACTTTTGGTAGTTAGTAGCACAGTTAGTGGGAACGGGCAAGAAGGAAAATTGCGATAAAAATGCTGAGAATACTCATAGTGAGGTATCAGGTAAGACTTTATAGCTCTTTCATCTCCAGTTAGCTCTACTACAGATCATGAAAATGACTCTTTTTTTATAGTCGTGGACACATAACCTGTTGGTATCATAATGACCACACCCAGCAACTGTCCTGGCAGTATTGTAACAATACGATGGCATTGGGTGCATGTGTCCATTGACCAGTTCATAAATTAGTAGAGCAGGTCCATGCACGCATGCGTATTCTTGTCGCACATGTGACCTTTTATAATGTGAATTAAAATCAACCATCACAGGATGACATGTTGCATTATTGGATGAGTTGAATGTCATACTACCATAGTTATCAAGAAAGAGTTGATTAAGACACTGGTTAATGTCCATTATTGGAACATATCACTCTTTTATTATCATAGACCTTGTGTTTATGCTCATTTGAAGTCTGTATAGTCTCTTGACATCTAGCAAACCATCACTTTATCATAATGATAATGATATCCATTGCACATACAGTGCATAGCTAGTGCTGTTTGATTTCACCTATTGCCATGAGGATACTGCTGGCATACATCAATATTCAGCTATTTTTCAAGATAAATATTGATTCATCATACTCTGCCCAATTCCTTCACTTCATATTATTTAGTACTTTCCTGACAGAACCCATGTTGATTGGAGTATGAATTACTAACCAGTTCAAAGTTGCAGCAGTTTCTTGTTAGTGGGAACACTTCGAGCATGTGAAAAATCTTGCATCTTGAAATAGAATTGATGAGATTATTACTTGACTCTTTTTATAATAGTCACATCCTGTAACCAATAGCTCCACCTAGCAACTATCCAGGGAGTTTTGCAACTCCTGGTGTGTATGTCAGTTGCTCTCATGTCATGTGCACGTGCATGTGATGTGTTAGATGACATGGCAACGGTACAATTTGAAGTCAAAGAAGGCATAATTAACTTGATCTATTTATAGCTCTAATTATGACGACATCATGTCGAATAACAGTATGCATTGTGTTATTACTCTATACTGCATCACTGACAATGAGTCATTGACAATCAATCCATCAAATTTAATCATCACACTTCCTAAATATTTCACTCCCATGATAGTAAAATACAGAGTTTGAATATAGTTAAGTTATTGATGAGACATCATTTGCAAGTACTGGTACTGGCACTGCATCTCTTTGGACGTATCTTCATTTGAATCTTTGTAAACTTGACCAATCTTGATCCATTGTGCCAACTAGGATGAGAAGATGTATAGTTGCCATTGAGGTAGGCATAAGAACAAAAGCCGTGCCACCATGCACCATATGATACAGCACAGTTGCCACTGTTGCCATCATTATCACGGTCTGGAGTGGTGAAAGACCTTCCATTGTTATAGGCCATTGCATCAAATGTACTTCCCACTCCCTGGCCTTGTCCAATGGTTAGTCGGTAGTTGGTTTCAGCCCCACCCACTTTGAACAATTGGTAGGTCCAAACAATGGATGATTTGGGTCCATTCCCAAGTTCAATACGCAGTTCCACATCCTCTCGTGTGGTGAGGCAGTGAATCTTTTCCAGTCCATACCAAAATTCTCCCTCCAGATCTCCAAAACCACTCACATAGTCGGTCCAATTGCGATAGAAGTTGACAGAGCCATTGATCCTACGCTGGATGACCAACCACTTTCCTCTATCTGTCTCCATGTCACAACGAGCAAATAGCTTTGCTAAGCCTGTTTGAAAACTTGGGACAACATTGCAGACATCTGTTATTTCATAGCTGCCAGAATTAGCTGATGGAAATACCTCTTTAATCTAGCATAGAAGATAACGATCTATTATTCCAAACACTACATTCTATAAAGGTCAAGGTAGTCTTTGGTTGCAGAGGATTCTTGAGAATTAATTAGTTATAGCTGCACATACCTGACAGCAGTCATGGAATCCAGCACCAGAACAACTTCCTCTCAAAGTTGTCAGATTTCGCAGCAACCTTTGGTAGTTAGTAGCACAGTTAGTGGGAACACCTTGTGCATGGGCAACAAGGAAAGTTGCAATAACAATGCTGAGAACACTCATGGTGAGGTAGCAGGTAAGGACTTTTTAACTCTTAAAATCTCCAGCTAGTTCTACTAGAGATCATGAAAGTGACTCTTTTTATAGTCATGCACACACAGCCTGTTGGTATCATAATGACCACACCCACCAACTGTCCTGGCAATTGTAATAATATGATGGCGTTGGGTGCATGTCAGTTCATTAATTAGTTGAGCAGGTCCATGCACGCATGCGTATTCTTATTGTAAAGTATGTGATTGATGCAGCCTTTTTTGTGTAATAAGATCAACCATCACATGATGGCTTGAATGTCATGCTACGATTATCATAGGTGTGACCATATCAAGAAAGAGTTGATTTAGACACTACTCTGAATGTCCATTATTGGAGCATATCACTCTTTTATTATCATAGACATTGTGTTTATGCTCATTTGAAGTCTGTTGTTCATTAGCGAGCATGTTACTGTTATTATAACGAAGAATCAGATATCACATATCACACTCCATAGCTACATCAGCTTGTAGGATGTACATTAGGCTTATATGAGAACTTCTAATTCCTCATTGTGTGGACCGTGCATGTGGTGTGTTTCATAGTTGTGCAGTTTGCATTGAAGATTATATCTCTACACATATAGCATGCCATGCATACATACTACTTCTAAGGAGTGCTGAACAGATAGTGACTTTATGGATGGTTGCTACGTATCTCCCAATCTTGTACACTGACTGGATACTAATGAGCTGTGGCCTCGCTCACCACACGAAAGTTGTGCAACTAGCTATAGCTGTGATTGTATATACAATATAGCTATCAAAATTAATGTTTGCAATATAGCTATCAAAATTAATGTTTGCAAACTGCTGTAGTATTTAGATGTTATCGCTCTAGGATAGTGTTGACCATCAAAAAATGGATAATCATATGATTTTAAAAAAACAATAACAAAAATTCACTCCCATAATAATTATACTAATGCACAATCATTGTTTTTAGTTTGAGTTCACATATGTAGTTTTGATGAGACATCATTTGCAAGTACTGGTACCGCTACTGCATCTCTTTGGACGTATCTTCATTTGAATCTTTGTGAACTTGATCCATCTTGATCCATTGTACCAGTGAGAATAAGGATTTGTATAGTTGGGCTTGGAATTCAGGTGGGCATAAGAACAACCATTGTGCCACCATGCACCTTCTCTCTCTACAGCACAGTTGCCACCATAGTTATCATTATCACGGTCTGGAGTGCTGAAAGATGCTCCATTGTTATGGGCCATTGCATTATATGCACTTCCGACTCCCTGGCCTTGTCCAATGGTTAGTTGGTAGTTGGTTTCAGCCCTACCCACTTTGAACAGTTGGTAGGTCCAAACAATGGATGGTTTGGGTCCATTCCCAAGTTCAATACGCAGTTCCACATCCTCTCGTGTGGTGAGACAGTGAATCTTTTCCAGTCCGTACCAAAATTCTCCCTCCAGATCTCCAAAGCCACTCACATAGTCGGTCCAATTGCGATAGAAGTCGACAGAGCCATTGATCCTACGCTGGATGACCAACCACTTTCCTCTATCTGTCTCCATGTCACAACGAGCAAATAGCTTTGCTAAGCCTGTTTGAAAACTTGGGACAACATTGCAGACATCTGTTATTTCATAGCTGCCAGAATTAGCTGATGGAAATACCTCTTTAATCTAGCGTAGAAGATAACGATCTATTATTCCAAACACTACATTCTATAAAGGTCAAGGTAGTCTTTGGTTGCAGAGGATTCTTGAGAATTAATTAGTTATAGCTACACATAGCTACCTGACAGCAGTCATGGAATCCAGCACCAGAACAACTTCCTCTCAAAGTTGTCAGATTTTGCAGCAATTTTTGGTAGTTGGTAGCACAGTTAGTGGGAACACCTTGTGCATGGGCAAGAAGGAAAGTTGCAAGAACAATGCTGAGAATACTCATGGTGAGGTAGCAGGTAAGGACTATCTTACTAGCTCTTAAAATCTCCAGCTAGTTCTACTAGAGATCATGAAAATGACTCTTTTTATAGTCATGCACACACAACCTGTTGGTATCATAATGACCACACCCAGCAACTGTCCTGGCAGTATTGTAACAATATAGTGGCATTGGGTGCATGTGTCCATTGAGCAGGTCCATGCACACATGCGTATTCTTATTGCATATGATTAACGTAATCTTTTATAATGCATTTATGGACATCATCAGTGTAATAAAATCAACCATCACATGATGGCCTGTTGCATTATTGGATGAGTTGAATGTCATGCTACAGTTATCATAGGTGTGACCATATCAAGAAAGAGTTGATTAAGACACTATACTCTCTGGATGTCCATTATTGGAACGGGTCACTCTTTTATTATCATAGACATTGTGTTTATGCTCATTTGAAGTCTGTTGTCCATTATCGAGCATGTTATAATGAAGAATCAGATATCACATATCACACTCCATAGCTACATCAGCTTGTAGGATGTACATTAGGCTTGACAGAGCCATTGATCCTATGCAGCCACTGACTCATGTTGATTGGAGTATATGAATTACCAACCAGTTGCATAGTTAGTGGGAACACTTTGAGGATGTGCAGAAATATAAGTAATCTGCATCTTGAGTGAATGAACTCAACTTCCTGTAACCAATAGCTCCACCTAGCAACTGTCCCAGAAATTTTGCAACTCCTAACTAACTGGGTGTGTATGCTCTCATGTACGTGATGTGTGGATAAACAATACAATTAAGAATTTAAAAGGTGTGATACTTGATCTATTTATAGCTTTATGTGATGACATCATTGCATTAATCAAGTCAAATAACAGTGTGCATTAATTAATGATGTTATGCTATCACTAAAGTGTGAAAAGTGTGCTTTTTGATACTCAAATTATGACACTTCTATTTTCACTCCAGCTAAAGCTCTAAAACACATCAAAACAGTTTTTAGTTTGAGTCCTCATACATAGTTAAGTTATTGATGAGACATCATTTGCAAGTACTGGTACTGCTGCTGCATCTCTTTGGACGTATCTTCATTTGAATATTTGTGAACTTGACATATCTTGATCCATTGTACCAGTTAGGAAAAGAAGATGTATAGTTACCATGGAGTCTGGCATGAGTACAACCGTTGTGCCACCATGGACCTCCTTCTGTTACAACACAGATACCACTACTACGATCATTATCACGGTCTGGAGTGCTGAAAGATGCTCCATTGCTATGGGCCATTGAGTCAAATGTACTTCCCACTCCCTGTCCTTGTCCAATGGTTAGTCGGTAGTTGGTTTCAGCCCCACCCACTTTGAACAGTTGGTAGGTCCAAACAATGGATGGTTTGGGTCCATTCCCAAGTTCAATACGCAGTTCCACGTTCTCTCGTGTGGTGAGGCAGTGAATCTTTTCCAGTCCGTACCAAAATTCTCCCTCCAGATCTCCAAAGCCACTCACATAGTCGGTCCAATTGCGATAGAAGTTGACAGAGCCATTGATCCTACGCTGGATGACCAACCACTTTCCTCTATCTGTCTCCATGTCACAACGAGCAAATAGCTTTGCTAAGCCTGTTTGAAAAGTTGGGACAACATTGCAGACATCTTTTATTTCATAGCTGCCAGAATTAGCTGATGGAAATGCCTCTTTAATCTAGCATAGAAGATAACGATTTGTTATCCCAAACACTACATTCTATAAAGGTCAAGGTAGTCTTTTGGTTGCAGAGGATTTTGGAGAATTAATTATACACCATACCTGACAGCAGTCATGGAATCCAGCACCAGAACAACTTCCTCTCAAAGTTGTCAGATTTTGCAGCAAGTTTTGGTAGTTAGTAGCACAGTTAGTGGGAACACCTTGTGCATGGGCAAGAAGGAAAGTTATAATAACAATGCTGAGAATACTCATGGTGAGATAGCAGGTAAGGACTTTCTAGCTCCATTAGCTGTACTAGAGATTATGAAAATGACTCTTTTTATAGTTGGTATCATAATGATCACACCCAGCTACTGTCCTGGCCATGCATGCATGCATGCGTATTCTTATTGCAAAGTATGCGATTGATGCAATCTTTTTTGATATTATCAGTGTAATAAAATCAACCATCACATGATGGCCTGTTATGCTACGATTATCATAGGTGTGACCATATCAAGAAAGAGTTGATTTAGACATTACTCTGGATGTCCATTATTTGAGTATATCACTCTTTTATTATCATAGACATTGTGTTTATGCTCATTTGAAGTCTGTTGTCCATTATCGAGCATGTTATAATGAAGAATCAGATATCACATATCACACTCCATAGCTACATCAGCTTGTAGGATGTACATTAGAATTCCTTATTGTGTGGACTGTGCATGTGGTGTGTTTCATAGCTGTGCAGTTTGCATTGAAGATTATCTCTACACATATAGCATGCCATGCATACATACTACTTCTAAGGAGTGCTGAACAGATAGTGACTTTATGGATGGTTGCTACGTATCTCCCAATCTTGTACACTGACTGGATACTAATGAGCTGTGGCCTCGCTCACCACACGAATGTTGTGCAACTAGCTATAGCTGTGATTGTATATACAATATAGCTATCATATATACCTGGCAGCAGTCAGGGAATCCATCACCACTGATATTTCTTTCATCTTACAGCATGTTTTGGTAGCTTCTTGCACAGTAGCTAAGTGGGAACAATGTATGGAGAAATAATGACGATTAAATAGCTGCACCTATGTAGCAACTGTCGTTATGTTCTGCAATTCCCATGTACATGTCAGTTTGTTCACATGTCGTGTGCATGTATTGATTCATGATGTTTTTGACATCATATAATTTCATGTTACTATTATTGTGATGATGATGTCATTGCATCATTCTGCTACATATAATTGCATGCTGCTATGACGATGTCATAATAACGATTATAATGGATGAGTGGAACCATATACCTTGTATGCAAAGCTGACAATACTCTTTGTATTAATAATAATTGTGATACTAGATAGTAGCAACAGCTATAACATATTCAGTTTTTATGTTGTAATGATTTTAGGCATCATTATATACTGCATCGCTTTGAACGTATCTTCATTTGAATCTTTGTGTACTTGACAGATCTTCCGTTGATGTACAGGTCGGGCCTTGAAGATGCGTACCTAGCCTTGAGGTTAGTTAGTTAGGAGTTGCAAAATTTCTGGGACAGTTGCTAGGTGGAGCTATTGGTTACAGGAAGTTGAGTTCATTCACTCAAGATGCAGATTACTTATATTTCTGTACATCCTCAAAGTGTTCCCACTAACTATGCAACTGGTTGGTAATTCATATACTCCAATCAACATGAGTCAGTGGCTGCATAGGATCAATGGCTCTGTCAAGCCTAATGTACATCCTACAAGCTGATGTAGCTATGGAGTGTGATATGTGATATCTGATTCTTCGTTATAATAACAGTAACATGCTCGCTAATGAACAACAGACTTCAAATGAGCATAAACACAATGTCTATGATAATAAAAGAGTGATATGCTCCAATAATGGACATTCAGAGTAGTGTCTAAATCAACTCTTTCTTGATATGGTCACACCTATGATAATCGTAGCATGACATTCAAGCCATCATGTGATGGTTGATTTTATTACACAAAAAAGGCTGCATCTATCACATACTTTACAATAAGAATACGCATGCGTGCATGGACCTGCTCAACTAATTAATGAACTGACATGCACCCAACGCCATCATATTATTACAATTGCCAGGACAGTTGGTGGGTGTGGTCATTATGATACCAACAGGCTGTGTGTGCATGACTATAAAAAGAGTCACTTTCATGATCTCTAGTAGAACTAGCTGGAGATTTTAAGAGTTAAAAAGTCCTTACCTGCTACCTCACCATGAGTGTTCTCAGCATTGTCATTGCAACTTTCCTTCTTGCCCATGCACAAGGTGTTCCCACTAACTGTGCTACTAACTACCAAAGGTTGCTGCGAAATCTGACAACTTTGAGAGAAAGTTGTTCTGGTGCTGGATTCCATGACTGCTGTCAGGTAGCTATGTGTAGCTATAACTAATTAATTCTCAAGAATCCTCTGCAACCAAAGACTACCTTGACCTTTATAGAATGTAGTGTTTGGAATAATAGATCGCTCTCTTCTACGTTAGATTAAAGAGGTATTTCCATCAGCTGATTCTGGCAGCTATGAAATAACAGATGTCTGCAATGTCGTCCCAAGTTTTCAAGCAGGCTTAGCAAAGCTATTTGCTCGTTGTGACATGGAGACAGATAGAGGAAAGTGGTTGGTCATCCAGCGTAGGATCAATGGCTCTGTCAACTTCTATCGCAATTGGACCGACTATGTGAGTGGCTTTGGAGATCTGGAGGGAGAATTTTGGTACGGACTGGAAAAAATCCACTGCCTCACCACACGAGAGAACATGGAACTGCGTATTGAACTTGGGAATGGACCCAAACCATCCATTGTTTGGACCTACCAACTGTTCAAAGTGGGTGGGGCTGAAACCAACTATCGACTAACCATTGGACAAGGACAGGAAGTGGGAGGTACATTTGATGCAATGGCCCATAACAATGGAGCATCTTTCAGCACTCCAGACCGTGATAATGATAACGATGGTGGCAACTGTGCTGTAGAGAGAGAAGGTGCATGGTGGCACAATGCTTGTTCTTATGCCCACCTGAATTCCAACTATACATCTAACTATCCTGACTGGTACAATGGATCAAGATGGATCAAGGTCACAAAGATTCAAATGAAGATACGTCCAAAGAGATGCAGCAGTACCAGTACTTGCAAATGATGTCTCATCAAAACTACCTAGCTATGTGAACACAAACTAAAAACAGTGATTGTGTATAATTATTATGGGAGTGAATTTTAAATTGTATGATTATTCATTTTTGATCAATAATTTTTGTCAACACTATCCTAGAGCATCAAGCCCATTATCGTAATTACAATTGAGCATTCCCATTATGCACATGCAGGGCGCTACTAGACTCTATTGCACAACACACACGTGTAGGTAGCCTAGTAGTTCTTTGCTCAGTGTGACATGGATACAGACGGGGGAAAGTGGTTGGTCATTCAGAGAAGGCTCAGTGGTTCTGTCAACTTCTATCACAATTGGACTGAAATGGCTTTGGAGATTTAAATGGAGAGTTTTGGTACGGACTGCCTCACCACACAAGAAGACATGGAACTGCGTATAGAACTTGGGAATGGACCCAGGCCATCATTAGTCTGGACTTATCAACTGTTCAAAGTGGGAGGGGCTGAAACTAACTACCGACTAACCATTGGAGAGGGACAGGGAGTGGGTGGTACTTATGATCCAATGGCCTATCATAATGGAAGGTCTTTCACTACTCTAGATCGTGATAATGATCTGGACCCTGCCAATAACTGTGCCATAATACAAGGCCATGGCGCATGGTGGTACGGTGCATCCATCAACTCATAAAATCAAACATTTCCCCCCCTTCCATATGTGACAGTGTCAACTTTAAGTCATTGTAATGTTATTCTTTGTTTTCTTTTTTCCATCTGTGGTCAATAAAAGTTTGCCTTGTTTTGCTTTGCCTTTTGACTTTAGACTCCACGAATGCATGCCCACAACACTTAGCAAGTGGATTGTAGGCATATGTGGTGGAGTATTTGGAGCTAGATAATTTCAATGAGTCATGACCTGAGAGTCAAAATGCTAGTACCCTGCATGCACAATGGGCATGCTCAATTGTAATTGCGATAATAGATTTCTACAGCCTTGGGGCTAGGCTGTCAAAATTAATGTTTGCAAACTGCTGTAGTATTTAGATGTTATCGCTCTAGGATAGTGTTGACCATCAAAAAATGGATAATCATATGATTTAAAAAAACAATAACAAAAATTCACTCCCATAATAATTATACTAATGCACAATCACTGTTTTTAGTTTGAGTTCACATATGTAATTTTGATGAGACATCATTTGCAAGTACTGCATCTCTTTGGACGTATCTTCATTTGAATCTTTGTGAACTTGATCCATCTTGATCCATTGTACCAGTGAGAATAAGGATTTGTATAGTTGGGCTTGGAATTCAGGTGGGCATAAGAACAAGTATTGTGCCACCATGCACCTTCTCTCTCTACAGCACAGTTGCCACCAGTGTTATCATTATCACGGTCTGGAGTGCTGAAAGACGCTCCATTGTTATGGGCCATTGCATCATATGTACCTCCCACTCCCTGGCCTTGTCCAATGGTTAGTCGGTAGTTGGTTTCAGCCCCACCCACTTTGAACAGTTGGTAGGTCCAAACAATGGATGGTTTGGGTCCATTCCCAAGTTCAATACGCAGTTCCACATCCTCTCGTGTGGTGAGACAGTGAATCTTTTCCAGTCCGTACCAAAATTCTCCCTCCAGATCTCCAAAACCACTCACATAGTCAGTCCAATTGCGATAGAAGTCGACAGAGCCATTGATCCTACGCTGGATGACCAACATCTTCCCTCCATCTATCTCCATGTCACAACGAGCGAATAGCTTTGCTAAGCCTGTTTGAAAAGTTGGGACCACATTGCAGACACCTGTTATTTCATAGCTGCCAGAATTAGCTGATGGAAATACCTCTTTGATCTGCATATAGCATAGAAGATAATGATTTGTTATTCCAAACACTACATTCTATAAGGTCAAGGTAATCTTTTGGATTTTGGAGAATTAATTACACACCATACCTGACAGCAGTCATGGAATCCAGCACCAGAACAACTTCCTCTCAAAGTTGTCAGATTTTGCAGCACGTTTTGGTAGTTAGTAGCACAGTTAGTGGGAACACCTTGTGCATGGGCAAGAAGGAAAGTTATAATAACAATGCTGAGAATACTCATGGTGAGATAGCAGGTAAGGACTTTCTAGCTCCATTAGCTGTACTAGAGATTATGAAAATGACTCTTTTTATAGTTGGTATCATAATGATCACACCCAGCTACTGTCCTGGCCATGCATGCATGCATGCGTATTCTTATTGCAAAGTATGCGATTGATGCAATCTTTTTTGATATTATCAGTGTAATAAAATCAACCATCACATGATGGCCTGTTATGCTACGATTATCATAGGTGTGACCATATCAAGAAAGAGTTGATTTAGACATTACTCTGGATGTCCATTATTTGAGTATATCACTCTTTTATTATCATAGACATTGTGTTTATGCTCATTTGAAGTCTATTGTCCATTATCGAGCATGTTACTATTATTTTAATGAAGATCAGATATCACATATCACACTCCATAGCTACATCAGCTTGTAGGATGTACATTAGAATTCCTTATTGTGTGGACCGTGCATGTGGTGTGTTTCATAGCTGTGCAGTTTGCATTGAAGATTATATCTCTACACATATAGCATGCCATGCATACATACTACTTCTAAGGAGTTAGTGACTTTATGGATGGTTGCTACGTATCTCCCAATCTTGTACACTGACTGGATACTAATGAGCTGTGGCCTCGCTCACCACATGAATGTTGACAATTAAATAGCTGCACCTATGTAGCAACTGTCGTTATGTTCTGCAATTCCCATGTACATGTCAGTTTGTTCACATGTCGTGTGCATGTATTGATTCATGATGTTTTTGACATCATATAATTTCATGTTACTATTATTGTGATGATGATGTCATTGCATCATTCTGCTACATATAATTGCTGCTATGACGATGTCATAGTAACGATTATAATGGATGAGTGGAACCATATACCTTGTATGCAAAGCTGACAATACTCTTTGTATTAATAATAATTGTGATACTAGATAGTAGCAACAGCTATAGCATATTCAGTTTTATGTTGTAATGATTTTAGGCATCATTATATACTGCATCGCTTTGAACGTATCTTCATTTGAATCTTTGTGTACTTGACAGATCTTCCGTTGATGTACAGGTCGGGCCTTGAAGATGCGTACCTAGCCTTGAGGTTAGCATGATAACAGGCACCGTACCACCATGCGCCATGACCTGATATTATTACACAGTTATTGGCAGGGTCCAGATCATTATCACGATCTAGAGTAGTGAAAGACCTTCCATTATGATAGGCCATTGGATCATAAGTACCACCCACTCCCTGTCCCTCTCCAATGGTTAGTCGATAGTTAGTTTCAGCCCCTCCCACTTTGAACAGTTGATAAGTCCAGACTAATGATGGCCTGGGTCCATTCCCAAGTTCAATATGCAGTTCCATGTCTTCTTGTGTGGCGAGGCGGTCCGTACCAAAACTCTCCATTTAAATCTCCAAAGCCATTTCAGTCCAATTGTGATAGAAGTTGACAGAATCACTGAGTCTTCTCTGAATGACCAACCACTTTCCCCCGTCTGTATCCATGTCACACTGAGCAAAGAACTACTAGGCTACCTACACGTGTGTGTTGTGCAATAGAGTCTAGTAGCGCCCTGCATGTACATAATGGGAATGCTCAATTATAATTGCGATAATAGGCTTGATGCTCTAGGATAGTGTTGACAAAAATTATTGATCAAAAATGAATAATCATACAATTTAAAATTCACTCCCATAATAATTGTGCACAATCACTGTTTTTAGTTTGTGTTCACATAGCTAGGTAGTTTTGATGAGACATCATTTGCAAGTACTGGTACTGCTGCATCTCTTTGGACGTATCTTCATTTGAATCTTTGTGAACCTGACATGTCTTGATCCATTGTACCAGTTAGGATAAGAAGATGTATAGTTGGTATTCAGGTTGGCAAGAGAACAACTGCTGTGCCACCATGCACCACCTCCATATGATACAGCACAGTTGCCACTGGTGCCATCATTATCACGGTCTGGAGTGCTGAAAGGCCTTCTATTGTTATAGGCCATTGCATCATATGTACTTCCCACTCCCTGGCCTTGTCCAATGGTTAGTCGGTAGTTGGTTTCAGTCCCACCCACTTTGAACAGTTGGTAGGTCCAAACAATGGATGGTTTGAGTCCATTCCCAAGTTCAATACGCAGTTCCACGTTCTCTCGTGTGGTGAGACAGTGAATCTTTTCCAGTCCGTACCAAAATTCTCCCTCCAGATCTCCAAAGCCACTCACATAGTCGGTCCAATTGTGATAGAAGTTGACAGAGCCATTGATCCTACGCTGGATGACCAACCACTTTCCTCCATCTGTCTCCATGTCACAACGAGCAAATAGCTTTGCTAAGCCTGCTTGAAAACTCGGGACAACATTGCAGACATCTGTTATTTCATAGCTGCCAGAATTAGCTGGTGGAAATACCTCTTTAATCTAGCATAGAATATAACGATCTATTATTCCAAACACTACATTCTATAAAGGTCAAGGTAGTCTTTGGTTGCAGAGGATTCTTGAGAATTAATTAGTTATAGCTACACACCATACCTGACAGCAGTCATGGAATCCAGCACCAGAACAACTTTCTCTCAAAGTTGTCAGATTTCGCAGCAACCTTTGGTAGTTAGTAGCACAGTTAGTGGGAACACCTTGTGCATGGGCAAGAAGGAAAGTTGCAATAACAATGCTGAGAACACTCATGGTGAGGTAGCAGGTAAGGACTTTTTAACTCTTAAAATCTCCAGCTAGTTCTACTAGAGATCATGAAAGTGACTCTTTTTATAGTCATGCACACACAGCCTGTTGGTATCATAATGACCACACCCACCAACTGTCCTGGCAATTGTAATAATATGATGGCGTTGGGTGCATGTCAGTTCATTAATTAGTTGAGCAGGTCCATGCACGCATGTGTATTCTTATTGTAAAGTATGCGATTGATGCAACCTTTTTTGTGTAATAAAATCAACCATCACATGATGGCTTGAATGTCATGCTACAATTATCATAGGTGTGACCATATCAAGAAAGAGTTGATTTAGACACTACTCTGAATGTCCATTATTGGAGCATATCACTCTTTTATTATCATAGACATTGTGTTTATGCTCATTTGAAGTCTGTTGTTCATTAGCGAGCATGTTACTGTTATTATAATGAAGAATCAGATATCACATATCACACTCCATAGCTACATCAGCTTGTAGGATGTACATTAGGCTTATATGAGAACTTCTAATTCCTTATTGTGTGGACCGTGCATGTGGTGTGTTTCATAGTTGTGCAGTTTGCATTGAAGATTATATCTCTACACATATAGCATGCCATGCATACATACTACTTCTAAGGAGTGCTGAACAGATAGTGACTTTATGGATGGTTGCTACGTATCTCCCAATCTTGTACACTGACTGGATACTAATGAGCTGTGGCCTCGCTCACCACATGAATGTTGTGCAACTAGCTATAGCTGTGATTGTATATACAATATAACTATCATATATACCTGGCAGCAGTCAGGGAATCCATCACCACTGATATTTCTTTCATCTTGCAGCATGTTTTGGTAGCTTCTTGCACAGTAGCTAAGTGGGAACAATGTATGGAGAAATAATGACGATTAGCCTGTAACCAATAGCTGCACCTATGTAGCAACTGTTGTTATGTTCTGCAATTCCTATGTACACATATGTCAGTTTGTTCACATGTCGTGTGCATGTATCAATCCATGATGTTTTTGATATCATATAATTTCATGTTTGATGATGTCATTGCATCATTCTGCTATGTATGATTGCTGCTATTATATTACATGACAATGTCATAATAACAATAACAACGGATGTGAGTGTAACCATATAGCTACCTTGTATGCAAAGCTGACAATACTCTTTGTATTAATAATTGTGATACTACAGTTATTGGCAGGGTTCAGATCATTATCATGATCTAGAGTAGTGAAAGACTTTCCATTATGATAGGCCATTGGATCATAAGTACCACCCACTCCCTGTCCCTCTCCAATGGTTAGTCGATAGTTAGTTTCAGCCCCTCCCATTTTGAATAGTTGATAAGTCCAGATTAATGATGGTTTGAGCCCATTCCCAAGTTCAATATGCTGTTCCACATCTTCTCGTGTGGTGAGGCAGTGAATTTTTCAAGTCTGTACCAAAACTTTCCGTTTAAATCTCCAAAGCCATTTACATATTCAGTCCAATTGCGATAGAAGTTGACAGAACCACTGAGCCTTCTCTGAATGACCAACCACTTTCCCCCGTCTGTATCCATGTCACACTGAGCAAAGAACTACTAGGCTGTGTGTTGTGCAATAGAGTCTAGTAGCGCCCTGCATGTGCATAATGGGAATGCTCAATTGTAATTACGATAATAGGCTTGATGCTCTAGGATAGTGTTGACAAAAACTATTGATCAAAAATGAATAATCATACAATTTAAAATTCACTCCCATAATAATTGTGCACAATCACTGTTTTTAGTTTGTGTTCACATAGCTAGGTAGTTTTGATGAGACATCATTTGCAAGTACTGGTACTGCTGCATCTCTTTGGACGTATCTTCATTTGAATCTTTGTGAATCTGACATTGTACCAATTAGGATAGTTAGTTGTATAGTTGGAATTCAGGTGGGCATAAGAACAAGCATTGTGCCACCATGCACCTGCTCTGTTTACAACACAGTTGCTACTAATGTTATCATTATCACGGTCTGGAGTGCTGAAAGATGCTCCATTGTTATGGGCCATTGCATCAAATGTACCTCCCACTCCCTGGCCTTGTCCAATGGTTAGTCGGTAGTTGGTTTCAGTCCCACCCACTTTGAACAGTTGGTAGGTCCAAACAATGGATGGTTTGAGTCCATTCCCAAGTTCAATACGCAGTTCCACGTTCTCTCGTGTGGTGAGACAGTGAATCTTTTCCAGTCCGTACCAAAATTCTCCCTCCAGATCTCCAAAGCCACTCACATAGTCGGTCCAATTGCGATAGAAGTTGACAGAGCCATTGATCCTACGCTGGATGACCAACCACTTTCCTCTATCTGTCTCCATGTCACAACGAGCAAATAGCTTTGCTAAGCCTGCTTGAAAACTTGGGACAACATTGCAGACATCTGTTATTTCATAGCTGCCAGAATTAGCTGATGGAAATACCTCTTTAATCTAGCATAGAAGATAACGATCTATTATTCCAAACACTACATTCTATAAAGGTCAAGGTAGTCTTTGGTTGCAGAGGATTCTTGAGAATTAATTAGTTATACTACACATAGGTACCTGACAGCAGTCATGGAATCCAGCACCAGAACAACTTCCTCTCAAAGTTGTCAGATTTCGCAGCAAGTTTTGGTAGTTAGTAGCACAGTTAGTGGGAACACCTTGTGCATGGGCAAGAAGGAAAGTTGCAATAACAATACTGAGAACACTCATGGTGAGGTAGCAGGTAAGGACTTTTTAACTCTTAAAATCTCCAGCTAGTTCTACTAGAGATCATGAAAGTGACTCTTTTTATAGTCATGCACACACAGCCTGTTGGTATCATAATGACCACACCCACCAACTGTCCTGGCAATTGTAATAATATGATGGCGTTGGGTGCATGTCAGTTCATTAATTAGTTGAGCAGGTCCATGCACGCATGCATGCGTATTCTTATTGTAAAGTATGCGATTGATGCAACCTTTTTTGTGTAATAAAATCAACCATCACATGATGGCTTGAATGTCATGCTACAATTATCATAGGTGTGACCATATCAAGAAAGAGTTGATTTAGACACTACTCTGAATGTCCATTATTGGAGCATATCACTCTTTTATTATCATAGACATTGTGTTTTTGCTCATTTGAAATCTGTTGTTCATTAGCGAGCATGTTACTGTTATTATAATGAAGAATCAGATATCACATATCACACTCCATAGCTATACATCAGCTTGTAGGATGTACATTAGGCTTATATGAGAACTTCTAATTCCTTATTGTGTGGACTGTGCATGTGGTGTGTTTCATAGCTGTGCAGTTTGCATTGAAGATTATCTCTACACATATAGCATGCCATGCATACATACTACTTCTATGGAGTGCTGAACAGATAGTGACTTTATGGATGGTTGCTACATATCTCCCAATCTTGTACACTGACTGGATACTAATGAGCTGTGGCCTCGCTCACCACACGAATGTGTATTACAATATAGCTATCATATATACCTGGTAGCAGTCAGGGAATCCATCACCACTGATATTTCTTTCATCTTGCAGCATGTTTTGGTAGCTTCTTGCACAGTGGCTAAGTGGGAACAATGTATGGAGAAATAATGACGATTAGCCTGTAACCAATAGCTGCACCTATGTAGCAACTGTTGTTATGTTCTGCAATTCCCATGTACATGTCAGTTTGTTCACATGTCGTGTGCATGTATTGATTCATGATGTTTTTGACATCATATAATTTCATGTTACTATTATTGTGATGATGATGTCATTGCATCATTCTGCTACATATAATTGCTGCTATGACGATGTCATAATAACGATTATAATGGATGAGTGGAACCATATACCTTGTATGCAAAGCTGACAATACTCTTTGTATTAATAATAATTGTGATACTAGATAGTAGCAACAGCTATAACATATTCAGTTTTTATGTTGTAATGATTTTAGGCATCATTATATACTGCATCGCTTTGAACGTATCTTCATTTGAATCTTTGTGTACTTGACAGATCTTCCGTTGATGTACAGGTCGGGCCTTGAAGATGCGTACCTTGCATTGAGGTTAGCATGATAACAGGCACTGTACCACCATGCGCCATGGCCTTGTATTATAGCACAGTTATGGGCAGGGTCCAGATCATTATCACGATCTAGAGTAGTTAGGCCATTGGATCATAAGTACCACCCACTCCCTGTCCCTCTCCAATGGTTAGTCGGTAGTTAGTTTCAGCCCCTCCCACTTTGAACAGTTGATAAGTCCAGACTAATAATGGCCTGGGTCCATTCCCAAGTTCAATACGCAGTTCCATGTCTTCTTGTGTGGTGAGGCAGTCCGTACCAAAACTCTCCATTTAAATCTCCAAAGCCATTTCAGTCCAATTGTGATAGAAGTTGACAGAACCACTGAGCCTTCTCTGAATGACCAACCACTTTCCCCCGTCTGTATCCATGTCACACTGAGCAAAGAACTACTAGGCTACCTACACATGTGTGTTGTGCAATAGAGTCTAGTAGCGCCCTGCATGTGCATAATGGGAATGCTCAATTGTAATTACGATAATGGGCTTGATGCTCTAGGATAGTGTTGACAAAAACTATTGATCAAAAATGAATAATCATACAATTTAAAATTCACTCCCATAATAATTGTGCACAATCACTGTTTTTAGTTTGTGTTCACATAGCTAGATAGTTTTGATGAGACATCATTTGCAAGTACTGGTACTGCTGCATCTCTTTGGACGTATCTTCATTTGAATCTTTGTGAACCTGACATATCTTGATCCATTGAACCAGTTAGGATAGTTAGATGTATAGTTGGAATTCAGGTGGGCATGAGAACAAGCATTGTGCCACCATGTACCTGCTCTGCTTACAACACAGTTGCTACCAGTGTTATCATTATCACGGTCTGGAGTGCTGAAAGATGCTCCATTGTTATGGGCCATTGCATCAAATGTACCTCCCACTCCCTGGCCTTGTCCAATGGTTAGTCGGTAGTTGGTTTCAGTCCCACCCACTTTGAACAGTTGGTAGGTCCAAACAATGGATGGTTTGGGTCCATTCCCAAGTTCAATACGCAGTTCCACGTTCTCTCGTGTGGTAAGACAGTGAATCTTTTCCAGTCCGTACCAAAATTCTCCCTCCAGATCTCCAAAGCCACTCACATAGTCAGTCCAATTGCGATAGAAGTTGACAGAGCCATTGATCCTACGCTGGATGACCAACCACTTTCCTCTATCTGTCTCCATGTCACAACGAGCAAATAGCTTTGCTAAGCCTGCTTGAAAACTTGGGACAACATTGCAGACATCTGTTATTTCATAGCTGCCAGAATTAGCTGATGGAAATACCTCTTTAATCTAGCATAGAAGATAACGATCTATTATTCCAAACACTACATTCTATAAAGGTCAAGGTAGTCTTTGGTTGCAGAGGATTCTTGAGAATTAATTAGTTATACTACACATAGCTACCTGACAGCAGTCATGGAATCCAGCACCAGAACAACTTTCTCTCAAAGTTGTCAGATTTCGTAGCAACCTTTGGTAGTTAGTAGCACAGTTAGTGGGAACACCTTGTGCATGGGCAAGAAGGAAAGTTGCAATAACAATGCTGAGAACACTCATGGTGAGGTAGCAGGTAAGGACTATCTTACTAGCTCTTAAAATCTCCAGCTAGTTCTACTAGAGATCATGAAAATGACTCTTTTTATAGTCATGCACACACAACCTGTTGGTATCATAATGACCACACCCAGCAACTGTCCTGGCAGTATTGTAACAATATGATGGCATTGGGTGCATGTGTCCATCGACCACTTCATTAATTAGTTGAGCAGGTCCATGCACGCATGCGTATTCTTATTGCATATGTGATTGACGTAATCTTTTATAATGCATTTATGGACATCATCAGTGTAATAAAATCAACCATCACATGATGGCCTGTTACATTATTGGATGAGTTGAATATCATGCTATGATTATCATAGGTGTGACCATATCAAGAAAGAGCTGATTTAGACACTAAGCTGGATTTCCATCATTGGAGCTTTCGTTATTATAGACATTGTGTCATGCTTGTTGAAGTCTTGCCATGGATGCATTAAAGACTAGCTGTGCCACTATGCACCTCCATCATGAATTATTCATGTATGTGTAGCTACATTACTACTTCTAAGGAGTGTTAAACAGATTTAGTGACTTTATGGATGGTTGCTATTTCCCAATCTTGTACACTGACTGGAAACTGATGAGCTGTGGTACGTATATTAGTTAACTGGGTGTGTTCGCATGTCAGAGTTTGCTCTCATGTAGTGTGTATGTATCATTAATGATGTTTTTGACTTCAAAGTGCAGCATTGATTTTTCATGTTACTATTATTATGATGATGTCATTGCATCATCCTGCTATATTTAGATTTCTTGCTGCTATTAATCAGAGAGTGCAGTAGCACTCTCTATGTAGGGATGACGCGGACGGCCGTGCGCGCCGCCTATAGACTAATACAAAAGTGAAATTCTAGTTCCCCCACTTAGACCTAACAAAAGCTACTGTGAATGATTATCCAGCCTAATAGAGCCTACTACAATGTGCAGACCAAGTTTCAGGACCAGGGAGCTTACCGTTTCAGAAATACGGTAAGCAAGTAAATCGCTGGATTCTTCTTCTTCTCTATCAGAGAGTGCGGTAGCACTCTCTATGTAGTGATGACCCGGACGGCCGCGTGCGCCGCCTATAGACTAATACAAAAGTGAAATTCTAGTTCCCCCACTTAGACCTAACAAAAGCTACTGTGAATGATTATCCAGCCTACTACAATCAGTCTACACTAAGACCCACTATAATTGGGTACTCAGGAATGTACATTATCAGCAACCACAAAATAATAATACATCAATATTCAGCTATTTTTCAAGATAAATATTGATTCATCATACTCTGCCCAATTCCTTCACTTCATATTATTTAGTACTTTCCTGACAGAACCCATGTTGATTGGAGTATGAATTACTAACCAGTTCAAAGTTGCAGCAGTTTCTTGTTAGTGGGAACACTTCGAGCATGTGAAAAATCTTGCATCTTGAAATAGAATTGATGAGATTATCACTTGACTCTTTTTATGATAATCACATCCTGTAACCAATAGCTCCACCTAGCAACTATCCAGGCAGTTTTGCAACTCCTGGTGTGTATGTCAGTTGCTCTCATGTCATGTGCATGTGCATGTGATGTGTTAGATGACATGGCAATGGTACAATTTGAAGTCAAAGAAGGCATAATTAACTTGATCTATTTATAGCTCTAATTATGACGACATCATGTCGAATAACAGTACGCATTGTGTTATTACTCTATACCGCATCACTGACAATGAGTCATTGACAATCAATCCATCAAATTTAATCATCACACTTCCTAAATATTTCACTCCCATAATAGTAAAATACAGAGTTTGAATATAGTTAAGTTATTGATGAGACATCATTTGCAAGTACTGGTACTGGCACTGCATCTCTTCGGACGTATCTTCATTTGAATCTTTGTAAACTTGACCCATCTTGATCCATTGTACCAACTAGGATGAGAAGATGTATAGTTGCCATTGAGGATGACATTAGAACAATGGCCGTGCCACCATGCACCATATGATACAGCACAGTTGCCACCATAGCCATCATTATCACGGTCTGGAGTGGTAAAAGACCTTCCATTGTTATAGGCCATTGCATCATATGTACCACCCACTCCCTGGCCTTGTCCAATGGTTAGTCGGTAGTTGGTTTCAGTCCCACCCACTTTGAACAGTTGGTAGGTCCAAACAATGGATGGTTTGAGTCCATTCCCAAGTTCAATACGCAGTTCCACGTTCTCTCGTGTGGTGAGACAGTGAATCTTTTCCAGTCCGTACCAAAATTCTCCCTCCAGATCTCCAAAGCCACTCACATAGTCAGTCCAATTGCGATAGAAGTTGACAGAGCCATTGATCCTACGCTGGATGACCAACCACTTTCCTCTATCTGTCTCCATGTCACAACGAGCAAATAGCTTTGCTAAGCCTGCTTGAAAACTTGGGACAACATTGCAGACATCTGTTATTTCATAGCTGCCAGAATTAGCTGATGGAAATACCTCTTTAATCTAGCATAGAAGATAACGATCTATTATTCCAAACACTACAGTCTATAAAGGTCAAGGTATAGTCTTTGGTTGCAGAGGATTCTTGAGAATTAATTAGTTATACTACACATACGTAGCTACCTGACAGCAGTCATGGAATCCAGCACCAGAACAACTTTCTCTCAAAGTTGTCAGATTTCGCAGCAAGTTTTGGTAGTTAGTAGCACAGTTAGTGGGAACACCTTGTGCATGGGCAAGAAGGAAAGTTGCAATAACAATGCTGAGAACACTCATGGTGAGGTAGCAGGTAAGGACTTTTTAACTCTTAAAATCTCCAGCTAGTTCTACTAGAGATCATGAAAGTGACTCTTTTTATAGTCATGCACATGCACACACAGCCTGTTGGTATCATAATGACCACACCCACCAACTGTCCTGACAATTGTAATAATATGATGGCGTTGGGTGCATGTCAGTTCATTAATTAGTTGAGCAGGTCCATGCACGCATGCGTATTCTTATTGTAAAGTATGCGATTGATGCAACCTTTTTTGTGTAATAAAATCAACCATCACATGATGGCCCTGTTGCATTATTGGATGAATTGAATGTCATGCTACGATTATCATAGGTGTGACCATATCAAGAAAGAGTTGATTTAGACACTACTCTGAATGTCCATTATTGGAGCATATCACTCTTTTATTATCATAGACATTGTGTTTATGCTCATTTGAAGTCTGTTGTTCATTAGCGAGCATGTTACTGTTATTATAATGAAGAATCAGATATCACATATCACACTCCATAGCTACATCAGCTTGTAGGATGTACATTAGAATTCCTTATTGTGTGGACTGTGCATGTGGTGTGTTTCATAGCTGTGCAGTTTGCATTGAAGATTATCTCTACACATATAGCATGCCATGCATACATACTACTTCTAAGGAGTGCTGAACAGATAGTGACTTTATGGATGGTTGCTACGTATCTCCCGATCTTGTACACTGACTGGATACTAATGAGCTGTGGCCTCGCTCACCACACGAATGTATATACAATATAGCTATCATATATACCTGGCAGCAGTCAGGGAATCCATCACCACTGATATTTCTTTCATCTTGCAGCATGTTTTGGTAGCTTCTTGCACAGTAGCTAAGTGGGAACAATGTATGGAGAAATAATGACGATTAGCCTGTAACCAATAGCTGACAGAAGTAAAAACCATAACTCATATAATTCATGAGTAAACCGCAGCCTGTAAACTTAACAAATTTTACCCAGTACATAACCGATCTCCAACTATGTGTTATATATATAAGAAGCAATAATTAATAAGCTGCAAAGGATTAAAGCACACTGAGCACACTGATTAAACTTGTATATATAGTTGGGGACGAGGCTATAGTTGGTACACAACTAATAGTTATTATTTAAGAAATTTTATTTGCAAGTACTAGTAGCACTGATGCATCTTTTTGGACGTATCTTCATCTGGATTTTTGTGAAGTAAAAATACCGTGACCCATCAAACCAATTAGGTCTATTTGCTTGAATGGGAGCATCATACGGTCCATTAAAGTTAGACCTGAAACAGCTGTAGTACCACCATGCAGCTCCAACACCTCTAGCACAGCAACTTCCATTACCATGATCCGAAGTGCTGAAGGGCCTCCCATTGTGATAGGCCATTGGATCGAATGTACTTCCCACTCCCTTGAACTGTCCAATGGTCAGCTGGTAGTTTGTTTCAGCCCCACCCACTTTGAACAGCTGATACGTCCAGACTATGAATGGTTCTGTTCCATTCCCAATCTCAATACGCAGTTCCACGTCCTCTCGTGCAGTGAGACAGTGAATCTTTTCCAGTCTGTACCAAAATTCTCCCTCCAGATCTCCAAAGCCACTCACATAGTCAGTCCAATTGCGATTGAAGTCAACGGAGCCATTGATCCTACGCTGGATGACCAACCACTTTCCTCCATCTATCTCCATGTCACAATGAGCAAATAATTCCAAATTGCCTGTTCGAAAACTGGAAGCAACATTGCAGACATCTGCTATTTCATAGCTGCCAGAATCTGCAGGTGGAAATAGCTCTTTGATCTAGCATAGAAGATAATGATCCATTATCCCAAACACTACATTCTATACTTAAATTTTGGAGAATTCATTAGCCTTATTATTACCTGACAGCAGTCATAAAATGCAGCATCAGAACAACTTCCTCTCAAAGTTGTCAGATCTTGTAGCAACTTTTGGTAGTTAGTAGCACAGTTAGTGGGAACACCTTGTGCATGGGCAAGAAGGAAAGTTGCAATAACAATGCTGAGAATTTCCATGGTGGTAGTGACCATCTATCTACACCAGCAAAAGAATATCTGTGCTGTGAGTTAAATACTTGACTCCTTGACTCTTTTTATAGTTTCAACCTGGCCACCCTGGCATCACAATTCCCACCTTTACTTATGAATGTTATTTTAACTAAATGGTGCATTAGCTATTATAGCTTTGATCTCCAACAAAATGAATATTCATGTAACATGTGTATGCATGTGCAGCATGCTGTTGCTTGCTTGTCATTATTAATTAAGCTGCAACTACAAATGTATAGTCACTGTATTATTTTGCGCACTGCATGCTACATCTTTTGGGCATATCTTCATTTGGACTTTATAAAGTAGAAATATTGTGAGTACTGGAAGCATCACACTATGCATTCAAGTTATACCTGAAAAATAGTTGCAGTAACACATGAAAGTCATAATATATTGGGGGGGTATACTTCACTCCTCGTGAGAGGCCAGATAATATAGTTCTAGAGAATGCTCAACTGAACATAGCAGCAGTAATGGAACACCTATGGTAATCATGCAAATTGAGATTACGTCATATTCAGTGCTCATGTGCATACACATACATTTATTTGGTCCAGAGGATCTCTCTTCACAAAGATCAATTGAAGAGAACATACTCAAGGATGGACGAGCTTTTTTTTGCACTGTATGGGTGCTATCTTCAAGGCTCCTGCAACCCACTGACTGCCTGTAGTATCTTTAACACCTATATGTCCTGCCCATCTTGTTATATGGCTGTGAGGCCTGGTTTCTGACTGATCCGCTCCTACAAAAGCTGGAACAGTTTCAGGGTGAAGTTGGAAGAAGGATTTTGAGATTACCTAGCAGCTAAAATCAGACTCAGATGGCCAAGTTTCAAAGTCATTATCCTCATATGCAAACTATCCCTAATTTGCAAAACTATAATTGCAGATTCCTCTTGCACCAGCTCACGTCTATTTCAATCACTCGCTCACTCAGCATTGGCCTAGTGCAAAATGGAATTTCTTTCAGAACCAATTATTGGGTTGAATGCCTCAAGTCACCTGAGGAGGCTGTCAACATTGTAAAAGGGGCTAAGGCTGTGCACACTCTCACCCCTCCCTTATATACATCACTGATGACAGAATGGTTAATGAATGGTGCGAGGTATGGAACAGTGCTCTTGAGTATGGCACCAAAGACACAAAGACAGGTTAAAACACCTTCAAGATCCCTGTATTTGGTGATTGTATTTGCCCACACTATAACAGATGGCAACCTCACATCACTTCCTTTGGGCTTTATTATAGTATCCATCAACTCAACCCCTCCCATATGTGACAGTGTCAACTTTAGTCATTGTAATGTTATTCTTTGTTTTCTTTTCTCATGCCCATCTGTGGTCAATAAAAGTTTGCCTTGTCTTCCCTTGCCTTTTGACCTTAGACCCCATGAACGCATGCCCACAACACTTAGCAAGCTTATCTAAGTGGATTGTAGGCACTTGGCTTATTTGGAGTGTAGACCTAGATGAGTCATGACACTAGCACCCTGCATGTGCATAATGGGCATGCTCAATTGTAATTGTCTTCATACAGCCCATTAATGTTGCAAATTGCCCTAGTATTTAGATGTTATCACTTTAGGATTATTGATCAAAATGGATAATCATACCATTTAAAAAAACAACAACAAAATCACCCCATAATAATTATGCTAATGCACAAATCACTGTTTGAGTTCACATACGTAGTTTTGATGAGACATCATTTGCAAGTACTGGTACTGCTGCATCTCTTTGGACGTATCTTCATTTGAATCTTTGTGAACTTGACATATCTTGATCCATTGTACCAGTGAGAGAATAAGAATTTGTATAGTTGGAATTCAGGTGGGCACAATCATTGTGCCACCATGCACCTGCTCTCTCTACAACACAGTTCCTCTTCTGGCATCCTTATCACGGTCTGGAGTGCTGAAAGACGCTCCATTGTTATGAGCCATTACATCAAATGTATTTCCCACTCCCTGGCCTTGTCCAATGGGTAGTCGGTAGTTGGTTTCAGCCCCACCCACTTTGAAAAGTTGATAGGTCTAAACAATGGATGGTTCGAGCCCATTTCCAAGTTCAATATGCAGTTCCACATTCTCTCGTGTGGTGAGGCAGTGGATTTTTTCCAGTCCGTACCAAAATTCTCCCTCCAGATCTCCAAAGCCACTCACATAGTCAGTCCAATTGCGATTGAAGTTAACAGAGCCATTGATCCTACGCTGGATGACTAGCTGTCACAACGATTAGCTGATGGAAATGTCTCTTTAATCTAGCATAGAAGATAATGATCTATTATACATTCTATAAAGGTCAAGGTAGTCTTTGGTTCCAGAGGATTTTGGAGAATTAATTAGTTATAGCTACACACTATACCTGACAGCAGTCATGGAATCCAGCACCAGAACAACTTCCTCTTAAAGTTGTCAGATCTTGCAGCAACTTTTGGTAGTTAGTAGCACAGTTAGTGGGAACGGGCAAGAAGGAAAATTGCGATAAAAATGCTGAGAATACTCATAGTGAGGTATCAGGTAAGGACTTTATAGCTCTTTCATCTCCAGTTAGCTCTACTATAGAGATCATGAAAATGACTCTTTTTATAGTCGTGGACACACAGCCTGTTGGTATCATAATGACCACACCCAGCAACTGTCCTGGCAGTATTGTAACAATATGATGGCATTGGGTGCATGTGTCCATTGACCAGTTCATAAATTAGTTGAGCAGGTCCATGCACTCATACGTATTCTTGTTGCACATGTGACCTTTTATAATGTGAATTAAAATCAACCATCACAGGATGACATGTTGCATTATTGGATGAGTTGAATGTCATACTACCATAGTTATCAAGAAAGAGTTGATTAAGACACTGGTTAATGTCCATTATTGGAGCACATCACTCTTTTATTATCATAGACATTGTGTTTATGCTCATTTGAAGTCTGTATAGTCTCTTGACATCTAGCAAACCATCACTTTATCATAATGATAATGATATCCATTGCACATACAGTGCATAGCTAGCTGTTTGATTTCACCTATTGCCATGAGGATACTGCTGGCATACATCAATATTCAGCTATTTTTCAAGATAAATATTGATTCATCATACTCTGTCCAATTCCTTCATATTATTTAGTACTTTCCTGACAGAACCCATGTTGATTGGAGTATGAATTACTAACCAGTTCAAAGTTGCAGCAGTTTCTTGTTAGTGGGAACACTTCGAGCATGTGAAAAATCTTGCATCTTGAAATAGAATTGATGAGATTATTACTTGACTCTTTTTATAATAGTCACATCCTGTAACCAATAGCTCCACCTAGCAACTATCCAGGCAGTTTTGCAACTCCTGGTGTGTATGTCAGTTGCTCTCATGTCATGTGCACGTGCATGTGATGTGTTAGATGACATGGCAATGGTACAATTTGAAGTCAAAGAAGGCATAATTAACTGATCTATTTATAGCTCTAATTATGACGACATCATGTCGAATAACAGTATGCATTGTGTTATTACTCTATACTGCATCACTGACAATGAGTCATATAAAAGTGTCTTTGACAATCAATCCATCAAATTTAATCATCACACTTCCTAAATATTTCACTCCCATAATAGTAAGATACAGAGTTTGAATATAGTTAAGTTATTGATGAGACATCATTTGCAAGTACTGGTACTGGCACTGCATCTCTTTGGACGTATCTTCATTTGAATCTTTGTAAACTTGACCAATCTTGATCCATTGTGCCAGCTAGGATGAGAAGATGTATAGTTGCCATTGAGGATGGCATTAGAACAATGGCCGTGCCACCATGCACCATGTGGTACAGCACAGTTGCCACTACTGCTATCATTATCACGGTCTGGAGTGCTAAAAGACCTTCCATTGTTATAAGCCATTGAATCATGTGTACCACCCACTCCCTGGCCTTGTCCAATGGTTAGTCGGTAGTTGGTTTCAGCCCCACCCACTTTGAATAGTTTGTAGGTCCAAACAACGGATGGTTTGGGCCCATTCCCAAGTTCAATACGCAGTTCCACATCCTCTGGTGTGGTGAGGCAGTGAATCTTTTCCAGTCCATACCAAAATTCTCCCTCCAGATCTCCAAAACCACTCACATAGTCAGTCCAATTGCGATAGAAGTTGACAGAGCCATTGATCCTACGCTGGATGACCAACCACTTCCCTCCATCTGTCTCCATGTCACAACGAGCAAATAACTTCAAATTGCCTGTTTGAAAGCTGGAAGCAACATTGCAGACATCTGCTATTTCATAACTGCCAGAATTTGCAGGTGGAAATAGCTCTTTGATCTAGCAAAGAAGATAATGATGAATTATTTCAAACACAAGGCAGTTTACGTACCTGACAGCAGTCATGGAATTCAGCACCAGAACAACTTCCTCTCAAAGTTGTCAGATCTTGCAGCAACTTTTGGTAGTTAGTAGCACAGTTAGTGGGAACACCTTGTGCATGGGCAAGAAGGAAAGTTGCAATAACAATGCTGAGAATACTCATGGTGAGGTAGCAGGTAATGATTTTCTAGCTCAAAAATCTCCAGCTAGTTCTACTAGAGATCATGAAAATTACTCTTTTTATAGTCGTGGACACACAACCTGTTGGTATCATAATGACCACACCCACCAACTGTCCTAGCAGTATTGTAACAATATGATGGGATTGGGTGCATGTGTCCATTGACCAGTTCATAAATTAGTTGAGCAGGTCCATGCACGCATGTGCATATGTGATTGATGTAATCATTTATAATGCATTTATGGACATCATCAGTGTAATAAAATCAACCATCACATGATGGCTTATTGTATTATCGGATGAGTTGAATGTCATGCTAGGTGTGTGACCATATCAAGAAAGAGCTGATTTAGACACTATACTCTCTGGATGTCCATTATTGGATTGCATTGTTGGACGAGTTGAGTGTCATGCTACAATTATTACCATATCAAGAAAGAGACATTATGCTGGATGTCCATTACAGGAACATATCACTCATAGACATTTGCTTGAAGTCTATAATCTCTAGTGTACACAGTGTGGACCAGTATTCTGAGTGTACCATGCAAACCATCACTTTATTATCAAACCTTTATAGCTAGCTATACACATTACACATTACCTTCAATTACTTAAAGCCACATACTGAAAATCATGCATTAAACTACTTGGCTGGCTAGGTATTAAAATTTTGTCCTCACCTGATGTCATGAGGAAAATACATCTTTTTGGGTTTATCATCTCGTACACAAAACATGATACTACTCGTGCTTCTTCTGCCTGAACAGAACCCATGCAGTCATGGTGATTGCATAAAGTAAATAACCAGCATTACCAATAGCTACTTTCCTTCATAGTTGCAGTAGCAGAGTTATAGTGGAAACACTTTGATCATGTGCAGAAATCTTACAGTAATCTCTAGAAGTTTTTCTTGACTCTTTTTATAGTCACATCCTATCATGGTCTGGAGTGCTGAAAAGACCTTCCATTGTTATGGGCCATTCCATCGTATGTACCTCCAACTCCCTGACCTTGTCCAATGGTTAGTCGATAGTTGGTTTCAGTCCCACCCACTTTGAACAGTTGGTAGGTCCAAACAATGGATGGTTTGGGTCCATTCCCAAGTTCAATACGCAGTTCCATGTCCTCTCGTGTGGCAAGAAAAGTTGTAATAACAATAACTGAGAACACTCATGGTGAGATAGCAGGTAAGAACTTTCTAGCTCTTTTTTTTTTGTAAAATCTCTAGCTAACTCTACTAGAGATCATTTGAAAATGACTCTTTTTATAGTCGTGCACACACAGCCTGTTGGTATCATAATGACCACACCCACCAACTGTCCTGGCAGCTATAGCTAATGTACTTGAAGCCAATATCAGAACATATTGAAAATCTTGGCTGGCTTTAGTTAAAATTTTATCCTTACCTGATGTCATGAGGTTTCACCTTTTCGACTGTATGCAAAACTTCTATTGAAGAGCTTTCGAATTGACTCGTCACATTCTGTAACTATACTGTATAGCAACTGTCCTGGCAGTTTTGCAACTCCTAACTAACTGTGTGTGTATGTCAGTTGCTCTCATGTCATGTGCATGTGTACATGATGTGTGGATGCTGATGTCATACCAGTTGAGTCATATTATAAAAGTGTGCATGCTTTTGAGTTATGACACTTCCTTTTAAAAAATTTTCCCCTCCCATATTAAGTAATAGCGAATACTCTAAATACTGTTTTAAGTTATTGATGAGACATCATTTACAAGTACTGGTAGAATAGGTATAAGGCTGGTTTTATATCACTGTTGTTAGTAGCCTCGAACCCAGCCTCTTTTTTCCTTTTTTTGAGGGGCGGGGGAAAAAGAGAGCCTGGTATCCACTGTTTGCGCATGCACCAGTTTTTCCCAGAAATCTGGGAATCAGGATATCACTCGGATATTTCAGCTACACGATCGTCATAATTAATGGGCGTGGTCGCACAACCTGCATGCTAGCTATAGTTTTACTCGTGCTCCTTTGCTGCTGCTCTTCTTTCTCCTTGGAGGAACTTGGCATTCCCGAAGAAGGAAAAACACATGCTGCTGTCACGATGGGAAGGATGTTTCTGTTTGTCTACCAAACTGGTTATAGAAAGATCAGTTCTACCAGACTCTCCCCTTCATGATGATGCTGTTGAAGCGTAGTGCAGTACTGGTTGCCTCTCTACTAGTTGCTCTGATCATAAGATGTAGATATATGCTCTGATGATCGACCAACGATGTTTTGGCCAGTACTACCTCACTACATCTGCCAGTCTTAGATCAGATAGCCTTCTCTTCTGTGCCCCTGAAGCCCTTGTTCCTTCTAATGCCCTGGAGGATCTAAGCATTCTCGGAATAGTACGACATCATGTGATTGCTAGCGCTTCTCGACGTCAAAACTTGTCATTGCATGCGCGTTTATTAATTATATAATTCCAAAATTGGCGCATACGCAAACAGTGGATACCAGGCTCTCTTTTTCTCCATCCCCCAAAAAAGGAAAAAAGAGGCATAACATAACAATGGATTACAAGCTCGTCCATTAATGTCAACTAGTTGTGGCTGCTGTCTGGATAAATAATCTAAATTATGTGATATTCTTTTCACACCTCTTGGGTCGTATCTTCATCTGTACTTTAGTGTAATGGAGGTAATGGGATCCATTATACCAAGAAAGTCTGTTAGCACCAGGTGAAACAACTCCGCCATCTTCTGGAGTATGCAGTACATACTTTCCATTGAGATTTGAGTGAAAACAGCTATAGTGCCACCAGGCTCCTCCGTATGATGCAGCACAGTTACCATCATTGTCACGATCTCGAGTGCTGAAAGGTCTTCCATTTTGATTGGCCATTGCATCATGTGTACCTCCCACTCCCCTGGCCTGTCCAATGGTCAATTGATAATTAGTTTCAGCCCCACCCACTCTGAAGAGCTGGTAGGTCCAGACTTCAGTAGGTTCTGTCCCATTCCCAAGTTCAATACGTAGTTCCACGTCATCTCGTGTGGTGAGGCAGTGGATCTTTTCTAGTCCGTACCAAAATTCTCCCTCCAGATCTCCAAAGCCGTACATATAGTCGGTCCAATTGCAATAGAAGTTGACAGAGCCATTGATCCTACGCTGGATGACCAACCACTTTCCTCCGTCTGTCTCCATGTCACAACGAGCAAATAGATTCATGTTGCCTGCTTGAAAACTTGAAGTAACATTGCAGACATCCACTATTTCATAGCTGCCAGAATTAGCTGACTCCTTTACCTACAACATTTAAGGATCCACATTAATTTTTAATATCATACATGTAGCTACTTGTGATCATAGCTGTATACATACCTGGCAGCAGTCACGGAATCCAAGAATAGAATCTTTCTTCAGTGAAGTGTTTTCTTTGTTGTAGAAGTAAAAAGACAATAAAAAAATACCAATAAACAGCAAAATAGAACCATTTCTCCTTAACTGGACCACCATATTCTCACTCTCTCTCCGAAACTGAACCTCTTTCCTTAACTTGGTAGCCATTTCCTTACTCTCTCTCTTTAACTCGGCAGCCATATCCTTACTCTCTCTCCTTAACTCAGCAGCCATATTGTTACTCTCTCTCCTCAACTTGACTGCCATATCGTCACTTTCTTTCTTCAGTAGAGCTATATTCTCAGCGGCTGACTGTAGATTGTCTTGCAATTTGACCATAATAGTATTGAGAGCCTGGTGGAAATGTGCCTTATCATCCTGCTCATGTGCTCCAATATCTTTTCTCTTCATCTTCATATTACACCCAATCCTCTCGTATTTGCATGATATCACAGTGTGTGCACAGTCGTTTTCAAGATGCTGTTTTATCTCGGCACGTTGCATGCTATCAGGACAGTCAGGATTGGGGCAAGGAACTGATTTCTTTTCACATATGTCATCATGAATGTCCGTTATGTTGGCATATGTATCCTTCTTTCCACAATACCGACATTTGTAAGCTCTATTCACACACTGTTCAGTTAAATGCTTATCCAATTCTTCCCTCGATATCATCCGTACTTCATTGTCTTCTTTGCATTTGTTGGGGCATGGAGCTTTGCAGTTGTTCATAATATGTTCCTCTAGTGTGCCAACAGTTCCTTCCCATCCACATCCTTTCTTAGCATAATCACATTTGACACGGAGAGCTTTAATTTCTCTTTTACCTAGTGAGTAATTATTATTGAGTGTAAGAGAATGGACTAGAACCTGTAGCTAGATGGAAAGTTGCAGTTAAAGGGTAGCTAGCTATACTATCCTACTATAACTTTAAGAAGAAGCTCATACTTAGCTATACTCTCAAAAGGCTAGCTGCTATGATAATAACTTGGCTAATTGCTTCAAGGTAAGCTGCCTTAAATTCTTTTTTAGTAACAAAGGTTAGTTGGCATGGTTGGTTGGCAGCCTTTAATTACTTACTTAAACATAGTGGCCCTCCGCACACACATACACACCACACAGATCATGTTGTTGCACACAGTCCTGTGATGTGACAAGTTTCACTTCTCTGACTTACTCTTTACATCCATCAAGTACTGTGGCTGCTCCATCCTGCAGTTGGGACAAGGCTTCACTTTGCCATGTTTATTTAGACAACTTTGACAGAATAGCCTGCCACACTCCCCATGCTGCCATGGGTCTCTAGCTACTGCTAAACAGATCAAACACTTCAGAGCATCATCTGGTTCAGACACAAAATTACTCTCGTACCCAGAACTAGTAACTTGGTTAGAGGCCATGTTTAGGGGGTGGTACAGGTCTGATTGGCAGAGTGAGTAACCCACCCCTTTATTGGGTTGCTCACAGTACACAGTGTATTCATTACATATCAACATATTCATTAATTCTTTATGGTAGCTATGGTTATTGTTTATGATGCGAGTTGTCAATTGCATCTCATGTTTCATGTTTACTCAAGGTTTGCAGCACTTCAACTGATACACTGAAATGCATCTTTCAAGTACTTAATGGATCATGAGGGAGTTGATAAGTCAGGAATGCCCCAAACTGCATTTCTAAGTCTACTGTGATTAAGTGGTGGTTCCTAGGTTCCTATCTTCCAGCTGATTCAGGAGTTCAATTGAGACTGTTCCTATAAATGTCCAGACCAAGTTATCGCTATTCATCATCTAGAAAGTTTGCGTTTGTTCAGAGTCACCACCTTAGAGTTAGGAAGCCTCTTCTGTCAGGATATAGTCTTCATGTAGCTACCATCTTTAAGGTAGTAACAGAAGTAAGAACCATAACTCATAAGTAAACTGCAGCCCGTAAACTTAACTTATTTTACCCAGGTACACAACTGATCTCCAACTAAAATTGATGGATATAAGTGTTATATTAAGAAGCAGTAATTAAATAAGCTGCAAAGGATTAAAGCACACTGAGCACACTGATTAAACTTGTATATATAGTTGGTACACACAAAATAGTTAAATTTTATTTGCAAGTACTAGTAGCACTGACGCATCTTTTTGGACGTATCTTCATCTGGACTTTTGTGAAGTAGAGATACCGTGACCCATTGTGCCAACTAGGCCTATGTGTTTGAATAGGATCATCGTACGGTCCATTAAAGTTAGATCTGAAACAGCCGTGGTACCACCAAGCAGCTCTGATACGTCTAGCACAGTTGTTACTTGCATTATCACGATCTGGAGTGTTGAAGGGTCTCCCATTGTGATAGGCCATTGGATTAAATGTACTTCCCACTCCCTTGAACTGTCCAATGGTCAGCTAGTAGTTAGTTTCAGCCCCACCCACTTTGAACAGCTGATACGTCCAGACTATGAATGGTTCTGTTCCATTCCCAATCTCAATATACAGTTCCACGTCCTCTCGTGTGGTGAGACAGTGAATCTTTTCCAGTCCGTACCAAAATTCTCCCTCCAGATCTCCAAAGCCACTCACATAGTCAGTCCAATTGCGATCGAAGTTGACAGAGCCATTGATCCTATGCTGGATGACCAACCACTTTCCTCCGTCTGTCTCCATGTCACAACGAGCAAATAATTGCCTGTTTGAAAGCTGGAAGCAACATTGCAGACATCTGGTATTTCATGGCTGCCAGATTTCACAGGTGGAATTAACTCTTTGATCTAGAATAAAAATTAAATGATGCATTATATAAACACTACATTCTATACTCTAATTTTGGAGAATTCATTAGCCTTTCTAATATAGCTGCACATACCTGACAGCAGTCATAAAATGCAGCACCAGAACAACTTCCTCTCAAAGTTGTCAGATCTTGCAGCAACTTTTGGTAGTTAGTAGCACAGTTAGTGGGAACACCTTGTGCATGGGCAAGAAGGAAAGTTGCAATAACAATGCTGAGAATACTCATGGTGAGGTAGCAGGTAAGGACTTTCTAGCTCTTAAAATCTCCAGCTAGTTCTACTAGAGATCATGAAAATGACTCTTTTTATAGTCGTGGACACACAACCTGTTGGTATCATAATGACCACACCCACCAACTGTCCTGGCAGTATTGTAACAATATGATGGCATTGGGTGCATGTGTCCATTGACCAGTTCATTGAGCAGGTCCATGCACGCATGCGTATTCTTATTGCATAATGTGATTGACGTAATCTTTTATAATGCATTTATGGACATCATCAGTGTGATAAAATCAACCATCACATGATGGCCTGTTGCATTATTGGATGAGTTGAATGTCATAGCACGATTATCATAGGTGTGACCATATCAAGAAAGAGTTGATTTAGACACTATACTCTCTGGATGTCCATTATTGGATCGTATCACTCTTTTATCATCATAGACATTGCGTTTATGAAGTCTGTAATCTCTTTGTACACAGTGTGGACCAATAGTGATATATTCTGAGTGTACCATGCAAACCATCACTTTATTATGATATCAAGTTCAAAACCTTTATAATAGCTAGCTATACTCATACACAGTATTTCAATCACCAGAACCCACACTTATAGGCATAGCTAGCTATTTGACCTCACCTGATATCATGAAGAATGTTATACTAGTGTACACCAATACTCAACTATCTTTGCGAGATAAATCATCCAATTCCTTCACCTCTATACTACTGTTTCTTCTGAAGCACTGAACAGACCCATGTTGATTGGAGTATATGAATTACTAACCAGTAGTTTCTTGTTCAGTTAGTGGGAACATTTTGAGCATGTGCAGAAAAATGAGTAATCTGCATCTTGAGTGACTAGAATCAGTAAACTCAACTCCTTTTTATAGTCACATAGCAATTATCCTGGCAGTTTTGTAACTCTTAACTAACTGGGTGTGTATGTCAGTTGCTCTCATATCATGTGCATGTGTGCGTGATGTGATAGACAACAAGGTGTGATACTTGATCTATTTATAGGTTTATATGATGACATCATTGCATTAGTCAAGTCAAATAACAATGCGTGTTATGTATCACTAGTGCACTTACCAGTTGAGTCATATATAAGTGTGCAAAGTGTTTTGATACTCACACTTCCTTTAAAAATATTTTCACTCCCATAATGATTAAAATGATAGCTAAAGCTCTAAAACACAAAAACAGTTTTTAATTTGAGTCCTCAAGTTATTGATGAGACATTATTTGCAAGTACTGGTACTGACACTGCATCTCTTTGGACGTATCTTCATTTGAATCTTAGTGAACTTGACATATCTTGATCAGTTAGGAAAAGAAGATCTATAGTTGCCATTGAGTCTGGCAAAAGTACAACCGTTGTGCCACCACGCACCTCCTTCTGTTACAACACAGTTTCTACCCCTACGATCATTATCACAGTCTGGAGTGCTGAAAGATGCTCCATTGCTATGGGCCATTGCATTATATGCACTTCCGACTCCCTGGCCTTGTCCAATGGTTAGTTGGTAGTTGGTTTCAGCCCCACCCACTTTGAACAGTTGGTAGGTCCACATGGTTTGGGTCCATTCCCAAGTTCAATACGCAGTTCCACATCCTCTCGTGTGGTGAGACAGTGAATCTTTTCCAGTCCGTACCAAAATTCTCCCTCCAGATCTCCAAAGCCACTCACATAGTCAGTCCAATTGTGATAGAAGTTGACAGAGCCATTGATCCTACGCTGGATAACCAACCACTTTCCTCCATCTGTCTCCATGTCACAATGAGCAAATAACTTCACATTGCCTGTTTGAAAACTTGGAGCAACATTGCAGACATCTGCTATTTCATAACTGCCAGAATTCACAGGTGGAAATATCTCTTTGATCTAGAATATATTAGCTAATTACAAACACTACATTCTATACTCTGATTTTGGAGAATTCATTAGCCTTAGCTGCACATACCTGACAGCAGTCACGGAATCCAGCACCAGAACAACTTCCTCTCAAAGTTGTCAGATCTTGCAGCAACTTTTGGTAGTTAGTAGCACAGTTAGTGGGAACACCTTGTGCATGGGCAAGAAGGAAAGTTGCAAGAACAATGCTGAGAATACTCATGATGAGGTAGCAGGTAAGGGCTTTCTAGCTCTTAAAATCTCCAGCTAGTTCTACTAGAGATCATGAAAATGACTCTTTTTATAGTCGTGGACACACAACCTGTTGGTATCATAATGACCACACCCAGCAACTATCCTGGCAGTAGTTGAGCAGGTCCATGCATGCATGTGTATTCTTATTGCATATTTTTAAAATGCAATATATGAGTGTGATTATATGATGACATCATTGCATTAGTTAAGTCAAATAACTGTGAATGTGTGCATTAATAAAATTAATGATGTTATGCTGATGTCGTTGCATCACTGAGTCATCAAAAGTGTGCTTTTGATACTTTGATACTCAAATTATGACACTTCCTTTTAAAAATATTTTCACTCCCATAATGATAGCTAAAGCTATGAAACACATCAAAACAGTTTTTAGTTTGAGTCTTCATACATAGTTAAGTTATTGATGAGACATCATTTGCAAGTACTGGTACTGACACTGCATCTCTTTGGACGTATCTTCATTTGAATCTTTGTGAACTTGACCGCTTTTGATCCATTGTGCCAGCCAGGATTAGAAGATGTATAGTTGCCATTGAGGTCGGCATAATGGCAACTAGTGTACCACCATGCACCTCCAACTGAAACAGCACAGTTGCCACTGTTGCCATCATTATCACGGTCTGGAGTGGTGAAAGACCTTCCATTATGATAGGCCATTGCATCAAATGTACCTCCCATTCCCTGGCCTTGTCCAATGGTTAGTCGGTAGTTGGTTTCAGCCCCACCCACTTTGAACAGTTGGTAGGTCCAAACAATGGATGGTTTGGGCCCATTCCCAAGTTCAATACGCAGTTCTACGTGCTCTCGTGTGGTGAGACAGTGAATCTTTTCCAGTCCGTACCAAAATTCTCCCTCCAGATCTCCAAAGCCACTCACATAGTCAGTCCAATTGCGATAGAAATTGACAGAGCCATTGATCCTACGCTGGATGACCAACCACTTTCCTCCGTCTGTCTCCATGTCACAACGAGCAAATAATTTCAAATTGCCTGTTTGAAAGCTGTAAGTAACATTGCAGACATCTGCTATTTCATAACTGCCAGAATTTGCAGGTGGAAATAGCTCTTTGATCTAACATTGAAGATACACTACATTCAATAAGGTCAAGTCTGGCTACACATACCTGACAGCAGTCACGGAATGCAGCACCAGAACAACTTCCTCTCATAGTTATCAGATCTTGCAGCAACCTTTGGTAGTTAGTAGCACAGTTAGTGGGAACACCTTGTGCATGGGCAAGAAGGAAAGTTGCAATAACAATGCTGAGAATACTCATAGTGAGGTAGCAGGTAAGGACTATCTTACTAGCTCTTAAAATCTCCAGCTAGTTCTACTAGAGATCATGAAAATGACTCTTTTTATAGTTGTGCATACACAGCCTGTTGGTATCATAATGACCACACCCAGCAACTGTCCTAGCAGTGTTGTAACAATATGATGGCATTGGGTGCATGTGTCCATTGACCAGTTCATTAATTAGTTGAGCAGGTCCATGCACGCATGTGTATTCTTATTGCATAATGTGATTGACGTAATCTTTTATAATGCATTTATGGACATCATCAGTGTAATAAAATCAACCATCACGTGATGGCCTGTTACATTATCGGATGAGTTGAATGTTATGCTATGATTATCATAGGTGTGACCATATCAAGAAAGAGCTGATTTAGACACTAAGCTGGACTTCCATCATTGGAGCTTTCGTTATTATAAACATTGTGTCATGCTTGTTGAAGTCTTGCCATGGATGCATTAAAGACTAGCTGTGCCACTATGCACCTCCATCATGAATTATTCATGTATGTATAGCTACATTATACTTCTAAGGAGTGTTGAACAGATTTAGTGACTTTATGGATGGTTGCTATTTCCCAATCTTGTACACTGACTGGAAACTGATGAGCTGTGGTACGTATATTAGTTAACTGGGTGTGTTCGCATGTCAGAGTTTGCTCTCATGTAGTGTGTATGTATCATTAATGATGTTTTTGACTTCAAAGTGCAGCATTGATTTTTCATGTTACTATTATTATGATGATGTCATTGCATCATCCTGCTATATTTAGATTTCTTGCTGCTATTAATCAGAGAGTGCGGTAGCACTCTCTATGTAGGGATGACGCGGACGGCCGCGCGCGCCGCCTATAGACTAATACAAAAGTGAAATTCTAGTTCCCCCACTTAGACCTAACAAAAGCTACTGTGAATGATTATCCAGCCTACTAGAGCCTACTACAATCAGTCTACACTAAGACCCACTATAATTGGGTACTCAGGAATGTACATTATCAGCAACCACAAAACAAACCACGTGTGACGGTATGACGTTTCATAACATTCACGTGAACAACTATTACAATTTTAAATTCTGTCGCTAAAATTATCTGAGACATGAACAACGAAGGATTATGGCCCTCCGCGAAATTCGCAAAGTGTCATCACAGTGCCACACCCACCAATGACGTTTCTAGGCAATGTTTTGGGAGGAGATGAGCCAGAAAACCAGTTGATATCTCTAATTCTGGACAGGTAGGAGTTACTATGGTAGTATAATACTATAGTATAGTATTGAGGTCAGGGATGATGTCATCCAAAAATGAAGTGCCACTGACCTTTTGCTGCACGTTGCACAGTCTACTGAAAATTGGGAAAATGGACGGAGAAGAAGAAGGCCGTGTAGCAAGGACGTTATAAGCCTAAAGCCATTAGTCATAGAGGGCCAACTATAGTATGCAGTGATACTAGTGGGTCTAATCTAGACTGCTGTGAAGCTATAAAAGATTTGAAGTTAGTTTTGAGTATACCAGTTCGTGGTTAAAAAGTGGTGTTTTTGTCACTATTTGTGACCGTGTATCTCGAAGCACGAGTAGGATACTGAAAAATTTCAAAGGTATGTTGAAATATAAAACATGGACTACCTCTCAGCAAAGAGTCAAGATCAGGAAAGCGTTTGCTGCAACTTGCACAGTCAACCCAAGTCACCGCCCTCGAGTAAATTCACCTCTAGAACTGCCTCGTTTTTCGATGGACTATTCAAGTAAAGCGCCATTTAAGCGGCGTAGGTTATAGATCAACTATTATTTTTGTTGTTATTGAAATAAGAAACGATAAAATATGATAGAATGAAAGTTATGATATAAAATATATAGACATATTGAATGAGCAAAACGTGTCCTATTGCTTAATACAAGCCTTTTCCCCGCGAGTTGTAACCTTTGTACCTTGCTCTTAGCGTAGACTGCAATGTGCAGACCAAGTTTCAGGACCAGGGAGCTTACCGTTTCAGAAATACGGCAAGCAAGTAAATCGCTGGATTCTTCTTCTTCTCTATTATTATTATTATTATTATTATTATTATTATTATTATTATTCTTAGACACAAGCTACAGCTATGATTTCTGAATAAATCCACTCCAAATTCTACGAACTACGATCTTTCCTACTCGTTCATCCTCGAAAGAGTCGATGAAAAAGGAGACACTACGGAGCACAGCACTCGACTAATTCAATTAGGAAGCCATCTTTTCTATAATACGCATGCGCATGTATTTGATATCCAATTATTCGAAATTATAATATTACTCAGCTGTCTCCAGCTAGCTAGCTAACTAACTAGATAATGATGATAGACTACTGTATCGACTCGGGGATTTAGATTCACCACGGTAGACTCTATTCAGCATCTTCGACCTCCAAGTATAGCTCAACAATAACACAACACCTTGACTCCTGATAAATATGATTGGGCTGCTGTGCTATTCTTCTTCTTTCATCTGTCCCTGCATAGAAGAATGAACTCTTATACATAGCTAAAACCATAAAAGAGAGGAAAAAAAGACCAGGAACAAGTAAGGGAAAAAGCATTTCGTGAAATGAAAAAAGATGTAGGGATGACCACTGCTCAAACAAGCTAGTCTTTTAAGAAGACTAGGAATGCCTCGGCACTTAAGTGCAACCTCTATTTAATTTTAATTTTAAATGTTTTATAGTGAATACGACGTGACAGTGGTATATAAGAGCCGATAAAGATACACTGAGGATCACCGGCTTGAAACCAGAGTCCTACAAGGATGATTGGCTGAACACTCATGGGCATAATTAATGAAAAGTGTGGGGGGTTGTGGGGTCAAATGTTTCTACAAAATGTTGCCAAAATATTTCTCTCAGCTTCTTTTCTGTGGAGAGTTCCAAATAAAGCACACTGAGCAACATGGCTTATTATTATTGTAGTAAGATTAGTATTTACACACTATTCTTGCTGTTCAACTGTCGCTTAATGGTTATTCTCAGCATAGCTTGATTGAAGTATGTGTACTGGATTCTCTCATTGTTTGGAAGCCTCAAAGTCTTAGTTCTGAGATTCTCCTTCACCATGGCTCTCTCTTTGACACTTCAAACGAAGCACTAGTTCGTGTACCTTGCAATCTCTGTTGTTTTTGTTCACTGCTGTCTTTTAGTCAGTTCTCTGCATGTGATAATGGGCTTGATTTGTTGGCAAAGACGGCCAAGAATCATCAGTACTAGAGTTATCGCGTAGTAACTGCGAGCCTGAGCTGAGCCTGTCTGTTTGTCCTTAGTACTTTGTCTAGCTAAATTAATGCACGTGCTCGATACGCATCATCGTGCATCATTGCGCGTGCGCGTGAAACGTACCACCATCGCCGATCATAGTCGCTTCCAGCACTGCGCCTCGGCACTTCGGTGCCGAGGCAAAAAGTAAGGAAACAAGAAGGATGGAAATGGGATCAATCTTTGTTCTGTATATCCAGCCAACAATCCCTACATATACGTACATTACTACACTATAATCTGAAGCTACCCGACGTATAATTATGTAGGGATTGTTGGCTGGATATACAGAACAAAGATTGATCCCATTTCCATCCTTCTTGTTTCCTTACTTTTTTGAGCAGTGGTCATCCCTACATCTTTTTTCATTTCACAAAATGCTTTTTCCCTTATATATATATTATAATTACTATGACTATGTCATGAGTGTCAGCTTCAGTCCATTGAGAAACCAGAGGAGTTTGTTTTACGTCAAGTAAACCCTTATTGGTGCCATATTAAGGGCCAGAAAGCATGTGAAGAACTTGCAAAGAACAATAACATGTTAGCCTTATCATGGCTTCTTCACCAATATTTTGATGGCTTAAATCTTATCAATGAGCCCAGTGGACAGATTGGAGTACCTCAAATTGCAATAAACTATGTTCCACATCAGTTCACTGTGAAGATATGGTTGGTAATCCCAATGTTAAACGAATACGAGTGACTCGACTACTATAGAGTGCTGTACAGATACTAGCTATATCTAAAGTGGTTGGTGAGTGGCTTAAGCATACTTCCCAACTGTCCCGAAACGTCCGGGACAGCCCCGGATTTATCAGCTCTGTCCCGTCCCGCCACGGAAGTGTAAACTGCCTATTGTTTGTCCCGGAAGCTCGTTTTTACTAGCTACAGACTACAGTAGTTTGTTTACTTAACAGCATAACCAGTCACTAATGAATGCACCACACCGACTGCAGTGACTGCACCAGCATTCAGACAATGCAGTAAGCTAAGACAGCTGCATGTATCAATCAACAGTGCACAAGGTCCAATATCCAGTTCATGAAAACTGTTCTTCTCCACAGTTCTTGAGTCCTTCTGTCTTCAGTCAGTGGCCAGAATATGGGCGTGGTACAGGGGCGGGACTTCAAAGTAGGTGTGACTTGTGGTAGAATTTAGTGTCCCTGAAGTTAATTTCTCAAAGTTGGGAACTATGCTTAAATTAGGTAGTGAAAAAAAAAATTGTGATACTAGATATTAGCAACAGCTATAGCTAACATAATTCAGTTTTTATGTTGTAATGATTTTAGGCATCATTACATACTGCATCGCTTTGAACGTATCTTCATTTGAATCTTTGTGTACTTGACAGATCTTCCGTTTACGTACAGGTCAGGCCTTGAAGACGCATACCTTGCATTGAGGTTAGCATGATAACAGGCACCGTACCACCATGCGCCATGGCCTTGTATTATAGCACAGTTATGGGCAGGGTCCAGATCATTATCACGATCTAGAGTAGTGAAAGACTTTCCATTATGATAGGCCATTGGATCAAATGTGCCACCCACTCCCTGTCCCTCTCCAATGGTTAGTCGATAGTTAGTTTCAGCCCCTCCCACTTTGAACAGTTGATAAGTCCAGACTAATGATGGCCTGGGCCCATTCCCAAGTTCAATACGCAGTTCCATGTCTTCTCGTGTGGTGAGGCAGTGAATTTTTTCCAGTCCATACCAAAATTCTCCATTTAGATCTCCAAACCCATTTACGTATTCAGTCCAATTGCGATAGAAGTTGACAGAGCCACTGAACCTTCTCTGAATGACCAACCACTTCCCCCCGTCTGTATCCATGTCACACCGAGCAAAGAACTTATTGTTATCCGTTTGAAAAGTCACAAGAACGTTGCACATATCTGCTACTTCATAAGTGCCAGATTTCGCTTGTGGGACTAGTTCCTTAATCTAGCATAAAGTCATTATAATCATAAACAGGTAATCAATAGTCAGCCTTCCCCTAAATGCAGCGTGTGATTCACTTTTTCATGTCAAAAATCTCACGATCCACTCATTGTAGCTAGTAGAAAAAGAGAGTCCTATATAAGTAGCTACCTGTATTATGGCCATGTAACTAGTCAGGGGGGTGCATTCTCACATACGTACTATGTAACTAACTATATTATTCCTAAAAGTGTCCTGGTTATGGTTGGTATGAGTGTGTGTAGCTATATTATAGTAAATCACCTAGCTAGCTAGCTTAGAGTTAGTATAGTAAATCACCTAGCTAGCTAGCTTAGAGTTAGTATAGTAAATAACCTAGCTAGCTAGCTTAGAGTTAGTATAGTAAATCACCTAGCTAGCTAGCTTAGAGTTAGTATAGTAAATCACCTAGCTAGCTAGCTTAGAGTTAGTATAGTAAATCACCTAGCTAGCTAGCTTAGAGTTAGTATAGTAAATAACCTAGCTAGCTAGCTTAGAGTTAGTATATAACCTAGCTAGCTAGCTTAGAGTTAGTATAGTAAATCACCTAGCTAGCTAGCTTAGAGTTAGTATAGTAAATCACCTAGCTAGCTAGCTTAGAGTTAGTATAGTAAATCACCTAGCTAGCTAGCTTAGAGTTAGTATAGTAAATAACCTAGCTAGCTAGCTTAGAGTTAGTATAGTAAACCACCTAGCTAGCTAGCTTAGAGTTAGTATAGTAAATCACCTAGCTAGCTAGCTTAGAGTTAGTATAGTAAATCACCTAGCTAGCTAGCTTAGAGTTAGTATAGTAAATCACCTAGCTAGCTAGCTTAGAGTTAGTATAGTAAGTCACCTAGCTAGCTAGCTTAGAGTTAGTATAGTAAATAACCTAGCTAGCTAGCTTAGAGTTATTGTGGAAGACAATTGATATACCTGGCAGCAGTCATGGAATGCGGCTGTGACACAGTTCTCTTTAAGTGTCTTTACATCTCGTAGTAACTTTTGGTAGTTCCCTGCACAGTCGGTTGGAACGCCTTGTGCATGCGCTAAAATGTAAGTTACTGCGACAATGCTGAGAAGCATCATGTTTTTTTTAGGGTTCTAGCCTAAAGTGTCCCTACAGTTTTGCTACAGAGAGTACTGCTCCTTTGAAGTGGCAAAGGCCACTAAGTTCACCATAGTGGTTTATACCATAATGTAGCTTGTGGTTTATACCCTGGTTTATAGTGCTAAGCTTACTATAGTGGTTTATACCAATCCTGATTCATCTTGAAGTAAACAAGTGGTACTTAAAAAAAGCATTTAACTATAGCTAATAATGATGTTATTCATGCTACAGGGGATACTGAACAATAGACAAAAAAGCATTTTTTTGCTGGCTAGCTACAACATTATGTGGTTGATATCTGAAGCATTTGAACTGGATGTGATGGGGAAGTTACATGATTCAGAACTACTGCTACAATAAGGTTTAGCTTGACCTCATCTCATGTTCACTTGCAAGTGCTGGTGCATCTTTTTGGACGTATCTTCATTTGAATATTCTTGTACTTGACATAGTGTGTTCCATTATAAATGCTGAAGTCACCCGGGATGCTATTGAGGTTGGCATTAGCGCAGCGATTGTGCCACCAAGCACCTCCATAATTTATGTTGCAGCACAATTAGTACGATATGCATCGTTATCACGGTCATAAGTGCTGAAAGGGCTTCCATTGTGATGACTCATCGTATCAAATGTGCCTCCTATTCCTTTGCCACCTCCAATTGTTAGCTGATATTTAGTCGCAGCCCCACCTACTTTGAAGGTGTGGTAGGTCCAAATCAATGATGGCTCTGTATCATTCCCAAGTTCAATACGCAGTTCCACATCCTCTCTCGTGGTGAGGCAGTGAATCTTTTCAAGTCCGTACCAAAATTCTCCCTCCAGATCTCCAAAGCCATTCACATATTCAGTCCAATTGCGACGGAAGTTGACATTGGAGCCATTGATCCTACGCTGGATGACCAACCACTTTCCTCCGTCTGTCTCCATGTCACAACGAACAAGGAACTTAGTAGCTTGAAAATGTAGCTCAATATTGCATGCATCTACTATTTCATAGCTGCCGGTTACTGCTGGTGGCACAAATTCCTTAATCTATTAACAAAAATCAATTATAAGGGCATGAATAGCGATATCTCTGCAGCTACAGGGGAAGCTTGGACAGCTTTTCATTCTTTGTACAGAGTGGTTGTCCCATGGGTATTTTCTTAAGTTGGTTCCATGCACTGTAGGGATATCGCATAAATATTAGGGTCTCTGCATTATGGAATGGTTGTTATTAGTATAACACTATCTGATAGCCAACAGTATATATATGTACCTGGCAACAGTCAAGAAATACAGTTGTGTTACAGGTTCTCTTCAGTGTACTTAGATCCTGAAGCAATTTTTGGTAGTCTCTTCTGCAGTTACTGGAAACACCTTGCGCATGTGAAAAAAGAAAAGTTGCAATAACAATGCTGAGAATACTCATGGTGGCAGCTGTGATGTATGGACAGTGTTCAGAGATTGGTGGGGCGAATGATGATAATGGGGTTGTAGTCTCCACTAGTTATTAAAGGTTCAATCATTCTGAAGTCCTTTTATAGTTGCAGTTATGGCGTCATGAATCCTGTGCTAGCTTGTACCTTTCGATCACTTACCGACATGATTGCACATGATCCAGTGGATCACAATTCTGTTCTTGTCTAGCTAGTCTTTCTGGCTCAAAAATCTGTGCTTTAATTGACCATGTGGCTCTTCATTTAAACTATCTACAGCTATATTGCACCATACAGTGAGTACTGTGGCTAATGGTAATGAAAAAGGGGCAGGTCCCTTAGGCCCCTACCTGGATGCCATGAAGACATTTGACCTATCAAAATCCCAGGCGAGTAGCTATGATGTGGTGGATGGCATGCAGACATTGTCATATATTTGATTTGGACAAGCCTGCATGCATGAACCCTTGGAATTACAAAGTTCATTTTGGGTGCAACTATATTCCATTAGCTCTTGAACTCTGTACAACAGTACCCATAAAATTATAGGCATAACTAAGTTAATTACCCATATTCTGGTACCAGTTCATTTTGAGTGCAACTATATGATCCATTAGCTCTTGAATTCTGTACAACAAATTGCAGTACCCATAAAGTATAGGCATAACTAAACATTAATCGTACAATGACCCATAGCTAATTATAATAGTTTTAGCTAAAATTAATATTCTGGTACCATGGACTGCTACAATGGATATATACATACACAAACTTCATTTTGAGTACAGCTGTGATCCATAATCGGAAGCTCTTGAAGATTTGCGAAACTCTGTACTTCCCACTCCCTTGAACTGTCCAATGGTCAGCTGGTAGTTGGTTTCAGCTCCACCCACTTTGAACAGTTGGTAGGTCCAAACAATGGATGGTTTGGGCCCATTCCCAAGTTCAATACGCAGTTCCACATCCTCTTGTGCAGTGAGACAGTGAATCTTTTCCAGTCTGTACCAAAGTTCTCCCTCCAGATCTCCAAAGCCACTCACATAGTCAGTCCAATTGCAATAAAAGTTAACAGAGCCATTGATCCTATGCTGGATGACCAACCAGTCTCCACGTCACAATAACCTCACACTGCCCATTTGAAAACTTGCAGCAACATTGCAAGCAGCAACATTTGGTAGTTAGTAGCACAGTTAGTGGGAACACCTTGTGCATGGGCAAGAAGGAAAGTTGCAAGAACAATGCTGAGAATACTCATGCAGGTAAGGACTTTCTAGCTCTTTTATTTGAAAATATAAAATCTCTAGCATATTAGCTACTATCTCTAGTGTAAAGCACAACTTGTGCATGGGCAAGAAGATAAAAATGCTAAAAAAATCCATGGTGATAGCTAGTTGCCATCTAGCTTCATCAAAACCTCCAGCAAAATGCCTCCTAGAATTGACTCTCAGCACTGGGTCACAATTCCTGTGTAGCTAGTTTGTTCCTCTCACTAACTAACATGAATGTGATTTTAACTACAGATGCATTAGCTAACAAATTTTACCCTGGTACAAAGCTATGATCTCCAAAAAGATCCATTAGTGTAACTTGTGTACGCATTTGCTGCATGCATGATCGATGTTCAAGATTGTTTGCCTGTCTCTTTCATGGTATAATTAAGGAGCACTAATGTACGTAGTGTAGTCTTAATTTTAAGAAGTTCATTTGCATGTAGTACTGATGCATCTTTTCGGACGTATCTTCATTTGGACTTTTGTGAAGTAGAAAAATCGTGATCCATCATACCAACTAGGCCTGTTAGTCTGAACAGGAGCATCATACTGTCCATTAAGGTTGGACCTGAAACAGCCGTGGTACCACCAAGCAGCTCTGATATGTCTAGCACAGTTGTTACTTGCATTATCACGATCTGGAGTGCTGAAGGGTCTCCCATTATGATAGGCCATTGGATCGAATGTACCTCCCACTCCCTTGAACTGTCCAATGGTTAGCCGGTAGTTAGTTTCGGCTCCACCCACTTTGAACAGCTGATATGTCCAGACTATAAATGGTTCTGTCCCATTCCCAATCTCGATACGCAGTTCCACGTCATCTTGTTTTGTGAAGCAATGAATCTTTTCCAGTCCGTACCAAAATTCTCCCTCCAGATCTCCAAAGCCACTCACATAGTCAGTCCAATTGCGATAGAAGTCGACAGAGCCATTGATCCTACGCTGGATGACCAACCACTTTCCTCCATCTGTCTCCATGTCACAACGAGCAAAGAACTTGGAATTGGTTTGAAAACTTGCAGGAGCATTACAGGTGTCTGCTATTTCATAACTGCCAGAACTTGCTGGTGGGAATAACTCTTTGATCTATTGAAGTGAAATCAAGAAGATACAGTGTTATAGCACTTTGATCATTCACTATAACTGCTATAACTTTCTCAAATTCGTCTAGTTTAATGCATCAACAGAGAGCTGATTATCCGCTCTCTCTGCTAGTGTTTGAAATTTGAAATTTGGTCAGGAATCAAGAAAGTTATAGCAGTTATAGTGAATGATCAAGGTGCCAGGTGAATGCAAATAGACATTTATACAGCAGCAATAGGATAGACAAGAAACACACCCATGCATCTCTCCTACAATTTTAATTCCATGGCTCTTCTAGTTGTTTAAATCCACAACTTTAATATTAATTTTGGTAGCTAGCTAGCTAATCATCTCTGCTATATGTAGTACCTGACAGCAGTCATTGAAGGCAGCCGTAAGGCAGTTTCCCCTCAGTGTTGTTAGATCTTGCAGCAACTTTTGGTAGCTCTTTGCACAGTCAGTGGGCACCCCTTGTGCAGCATGGCAGGCCAAAAGAGTCACAGTGATGAAAATGCCAAGAATCTTCATGATGAGTGTATTATAACTGTCTAGCTGATGCCTTGCCTCTTTACACACAGTTGCAGTCTTGTTATCATCACAATTAAACCAGTGCATGAAATGGGGTGTGTACAGAGTTAGCTATCAGTGAGAGTTATCTATTGCATAATTATGCCTATATAAGCCATGGAAAATGAGAAGGGGTTATTTTTTTAAAATTCAGACTCACTGCATATGCAATGTGATAGCTAGTGGTAGGTGTGGTGAGGAGACTACATAGTTTAAAAGATTCCCAATTTCCCCTTAATTGTATCTCTTGTGGAGGTAATTTAAAACTCAGCTAACCAGTAGCTAATACAAACTGCACACCAAATGCTGTAAAGACAGAAATACTGTAATTATAGTGATTTATTATAATAAACATTTGAAAGGAAGTAGGCAATAAATTGGTGATAGATTATAAAATCAAAATAATCTGCCTGTCTGTATATATATCAACAGGTGCATGTTCTACACTGTAGGTGGAGTCCAGTGGGTGAGTGGATAGGTTAAGCTCTGCATAGCTACTGTTTGTGCTGTTCTTGTTGTCTCTGTTGTCCCTTGTCCACCTCACTCACACACACCCACTCGCCCTCCCGTGACTCCTTCCATAATGATACCTGCATAAGACCAACGAGAAAGGAGTTATGCCATTAATACCAGACCAAAGATTAGCTGTGCTCTAAATAGAATTATCCACGTTACTTGGAAACACTATCTAGCATTGTCCCAGATGAATGATCCAAACAGCTGTGCTCTAAATAGAATTATCAGTCATATTAACAGACAACTGCTCCTACCACTGATATGCAATACTGTCTCTACTTATCTCAAGGTGCTCCGGTAATAAGGGCTCCCAAACCTATTTCCCATTTCCAGTCTCATCCCTCTCTTGGGGATGCTATTTTCATAACCAACCTTGTTGTCCCCTCCTGATACAGCCAGAATATCTCCAGTCAGAGACCAGCTAGCGTGCCATACGACATCATGAAAGGTGTTCAATACCTGAATTTGAAACAATGTCACTAATGAATGAAGTACTGTTGATATGGCAATAGACACTGCTGTTATGGAAATAAACACTGCTACTATGGTAATAGTTATACCATTGCTATGGTAATGGACATGGCTGCTATGGTAATGTCATACCTTTGCATTCCAAGTACCACCTGTGTTTTCGTCCTTGGTCCAGATAATAACTTTACAGTCCTAGAAAGAACACCAAAATACTCATCTTTAAAAAAAGTATGTGGTTAAATCCTGATATACCTGTGAGCAGCTGGCTATTCTACTGGTGGGTAGACCCACACTGGGACACCATGCCACGTCTCGTACCCAATCTGTGTGTGCCTCCAAAGGTTTTCCATCCGGATTCCATGTGTCATTCTCTTCCCTACCACATACAAAGATGTAAGTCACACATAAAGTGTGTGTTTTATGTTGGAGGCAGGGATTACCATTATAGTGGGAAATAAATGGATTTCGTAATTTTGAAAAAACAAACAAAAACAACAACAAAAAAACAAAACAAAAACAAAACAAAACAAAAAACAACAAAACACAGCATCAAGGGTTCACAAGTTCAATTTTGTTCCCAAGTGTGTCCATTATTAACTGTACGTTGATTAGCTCACCTCCAAATCTTGACCAAGTTGTCTCCCCCACCAGTCACCAGTCTCTTCACAACACTGGGGCCAGATTTAGACCCTCCCTACAGTACATGGAAAACCATCTAATCACTCAAATTTATGGTCATCATTTGTGGATATTATGGAATGATAACATGTTGCGATCGATAAGCACATAAAGATTTTTCTAGTGGTTCTGCCAGAATAGGAGGCAGAAGAAGAATGAACCAGATAGTGGCATGTAAGTCAAGTGTGAACTTACTTCTACAAGAGAGCCAGGGTTAATAGAGGGTGCCCAGCTGATTGCATTGCATCCAAGCTACAGAGAGAGAAGGAAGAAAAGAAAACACAAAATGGGCTAAAAGATGTCACCTGTCATCTTTAATAGCATACATAGCTGATATGGGTACTATAGAGCAAGGTTTAGGTCTTCCTCTATACCTCCCCTAGCCCAAGTAAGGAAAAGGAGCTGTTATCTCCTTACATTATGAGCATTCTCATGCTTGACATACTTCCATTGCCCGTCACCTGGAAGAAATAAAGACCACAAAATCAATCAATCATACGAGTCACAAGCTAGCAAGGTACAAAATGACACATTAGGGAGGGTAAAAGTCACCTGACGAGGAGAGGATGGAGAAAGACTCATCGGATGACGCACACGCTAAGATCAGGCCAAATTCATGAGGGGCCCATTGGATACTGTTGACTGAACAATCAGGGAAGGGGGAAGGAAATACAATATCATCACTACTTTATCAAACAGCTGAATTTGTTATGATCAGTTACCTGAGGATTTATGTTCGCAGAATTCGTAGATTTTGCTCCATTCTGACCCGTTTCCCTTCCAAATGATAACCTACACACAGAATGAAAGATCGGAGTCAACACTGAATGAGGGCGGGAGAGGGAGAGAGGGTGGCAGAAGGGGACAGGGAGGCAGGGATAGAGGAGAGGGAGGGAGGATGGCAGTGGGGGGTGAGGGTGGGAGGAGAGGGAGGGAGAGAGGGTGGCAGAAGGCGGGAATAGGGGGTGAGGGTGGGAGGAGAGGGAGGGAGGATGGCAGAAGGGGGCGGGGGAGGGATAGGGGTGAGGAGAGGGAGGGAGGGAGGGAGGGTGGCAGAAGGGGGAGGGATAGGGGGTGAGGGTGGCAGAAGAAGTAAGAAGGAGCAGGGTGAGGTGAGGGTGATACTACTCACTTTTCTGTCATATGAGCAAGAAGCCAAGATGTTACCAAACTTCGGGTGTGCCCATGCCACCTGCCACACTGCTCCATCATGTCTACAAACAGAACATAACAACTTGAGACTCAGGAAGGGCTCCTCCATAAGAACTCTGATGGAAACTTACCCTCTTAGTGTGGTTAAGTGCTTCTGTACGTTATTGGAAATCTCAAAGATTTTGATTGTTCTGTCGGAGGAACAGGTTGCCAGCTGCTTCCCATAGTAATCCATCTGTGCATCATGCTAGAGAAATACAGAATATTATTATGTCGATTCACCCAGAGCTTCATGGAATGGATGTCTCTCTTTTTGATAGGGTTTTCTCAATGTGGCACTTCTCAATACAAGACTCACTGTGAATGGATCATAATCTGGACACCTGCTACCTCATCTATCCATACAGACACCATATAACTCACTATCATGTCCTCATGTCCTGTGTCCACCGTATTCTGAAGAGACACTTGGCCAGCCATGATTATGTGGTGGGCTCTAATTAGAGATATCTAGGAAAAAGCTTGGTCTCTTCTTTCCCAGTAGAGTACACTGAATTTGAATACTAACGATGATATTCTACAGCTCTACGAAGCATCTGAAATACTCTTTCAGCACAATAGCTATTATTTCCTCTTGCCTAAGAGTTGATGACGTGTTCGAGCATGCGCAAACTCACGTGGCATAATCAGTATAATAAAGTACTATGTCCAGCTTCTTTTTGCCGAGTAAAAAGGGTTCTTCTTCCAGAGATAGGGGGAGAAGAAAGAACAAAACTGATAAGAAGGTAATCCATGTTGTATTGAGTTGCTTGTGAAGTTAGAAAGTGATGTGTTTTAATTAGAAAAGCAAACGTGAGGAGGTGACAAAGAAACAAAAAAGGTCTTCAAAACTCAATGAAGAAGTAGCAAGCGACTCTGAGGCAGAAAAGTGAGTGATCTATTGGGAGTGGTCACCACACCCACTGAAAACCCAACCCATTGGAGTAAACATGTATGCATGTGCATGTAGTTGATAGCTGTACCTATTCTTGTTCATACCTACCTAGTGAGTTGGAAAGGAAACGGCCTCGGAATGCATTTGCAAGGGAGTCCGATTCTGATGATGAGCATGAAACAGCTCCCGAGAAGAGGCTGAGATTAGCCAAGGAGTATCTTGCAAGACTAGAAGCAGCTGGTATGCGAGATATATCAGACCTTATTGATGTGGCATTTCCGTAATTTACCTGAATGTATTATTAGAGAGAGAAAAGAAAGAAGGAGATGAAGTTCAGCATGATGCAATAGCTCACCGTCTGCGTGAGGATGCAGTAAGTGGTGCTAATTTGTAGCAAACAAGTAAACAGTGACTCTATTGTCTCATGGCAGCTTGAACAAGCCGGAAAGCTGCAGAGGAAAGTTGCTGACAAGGCAAGTTTCACTTAATAAGTTCCCATAGTAACCATGTATTTGAAACCACACACATTTGTAGTATGTGGCTCCGGATGAGAATAGTATTCGTGTTCTTAGAGGACACCAGCTGCCTGTGACGTGCGTTATCGTAACACCTGACGACAGATACATCTATTCTGGCTCAAAGGATTGCTGCATTATCAAATGTAGGAAAAAGAATCAAGGCCTTGAGAGAAAGTAACTTCTCTTTTTCTTCCCTTGATAGGGGAACTTGAAAGTGGTAAGAAGGAGGTCATATTTTCCGGTCACCGTAAAGGCATAGAGGGTGTGGTTGGACACACTGGGCATATCTTGGCTCTGGCGGTTAGCTCAGATGGAAAGTACCTGGTGAGTAATCAATTAGGAGTTGGAATGAAGTATTTTTTATGTATCATTCCTATTAGGCTAGTGGAGGACAGGACAAAGTGGTTCATGTATGGGACGTGGACACCAACCTCCACTTGCACACTTTCAGGGGACATAAGGATACTGTCACGGTGAGTCTCTATGTGATGTGAGTGGATCTAGGAAAAGAAGACACTAAATTTGTTCCTTATAAGCATGCCTAGACTCACTTCTGAACTTTGCCCAAGGCTATAAATTTTTTTTGCTAGACCAAGAATGTGCATTCAGCATTTTGCCTAGATTCAGTTTTAACAACAAAAAATGTTCCCAAAAATTCTTAGCCATTTTTTAGCACAAAATTATTAACTTGCCAAGACCAAATTAAATGTGAATCTGCATGATGGTTTTGACTGGTATAGCTAATGTCCATGGAATCTTGACTTATGGTATACAGTGAGACTGTTCTGGATTTTTTAGGGTCTGGCATTTCAGAACGGAACACACGAGCTCTTTAGCTGCTCATTTGATCGGACAGTCAAGATCTGGAACTTGGACGAGATGGCGTATGTGGAGACACTGTGAGTACTCTGTGAGCCCCCTTGTCCCCTAACTCCTCCCTGTGAGCCCCCTCGTCCCCTAACTCCTCCCTGTGAGCCCCCTCGTCCCCTAACTCCTCCCTGTGAGCCCCCTCGTCCCCTAACTCCTCCCTGTGAGCCCCCTCCTCCCTGTGAGTCCCCTCGTCCCCTAACTCCTCCCTGTGAGCCCCCTCGTCCCCTAACTCCTCCCTGTGAGCCCCCTCCTCCCTGTGAGTCCCCTCGTCCCCTAACTCCTCCCTGTGAGCCCCCTCGTCCCCTAACTCCTCCTCGATATTTTTTAGTTTTGGTCACCAAGATGGTGTATCTTCCATTGACTGCCTTCAGCGGGAGAGGCCGGTCACAGCCGGGACCAACGACAGGAGTTTGAGGGTCTGGAAGGTCATTGAAGAATCACAGCTGGTCTTCCATGGACACAAGTCAGTGTTACAGAGTGACGTTTGGGACCGAGTCTGATTTTGCTGATGTATGATTTTTTTTTTCAGGGCTTCCATCGATGCTGTTAGATTCATTAATGAAGAATACATGATATCTGGTTCTCAAGATGGGTAAGTTGAAAGTGCACTGTCGGCCAATAACACTCAAACTTCGTTGCTTGACACTATTACTTCAGCCAGCAAGGTCACATGGACCAATCAGATTCATGCTGACATCATTGCCTGCAAATCTGATTGGTCCATGTGACCTCGGTGGCTGAAGTACTAGTGTCAAGCAACCTGCAATCCACAGTACTGTAGATTTCATGATGGTTGTCCATAAGGAATGAGAAATAGGTAGTGGCTTACAAGGACCTAAGAAACCTTTCATGTCCCATGCAGTTATAAGTGTCCTGACAACTAACCTGCAGTGGACAGTAGCTGGTTATAATTATGTCTGGTGATTTCCTCTTGAGAGTGGGAAAGCTGCACCATGACTGGTTTAATTTAATTGGTATGATAATGAGTGGACCTCAGTTATAGTTTCACTTTAGCAGCTGTTACAGGTCCTTTGGTTGTTGGTGTTATCAGTAAGGAAGTGTTCATATGAGCACTTAGCAATAACTTTCAAGAGACCTACTTATTATGTACAGAACTGTTGAAAAATTATCAGGTCAATATTTTCCCCCCATAGTTTTCCCATTTTTAGGTTAGTTTTCCCATGTTCTGATATTCAAGTTGCCATGGTGTTGCTTTTTTTAGCAGTGTGGCACTGTGGAATGTCATGAAGAAGAAACCAGTTGTCACTCGAATGCACCACCACCTTCCCTCAGAAGAGGAAGAGGTAAGCAAGGCTAGAGAGCATTGGGTGACTTCTGTGACAGCTTATCCCAACACAGACTTGCTGGCTTCAGGTAATTGGAAATTAAATTAGTCCACTCTTTGCATAATCTGCTGTCTCATCACAGGATCGAATAATGGTGCAGTGTGTGTGTGGAAGTGTGGGGATAACTTTCGATCTTTGGAACCAATTTTTTCCATTCCAATGGTAATGAATCTGTAGTAATAACAGGAGAAATCTGCAGATTACACATTCAAGCTTTGGCATCTGCTTTGTGACATTCCACTGTATACATTTTGATCTTTTCTCTATTTTCTTTCTTTTCTCTTATGCACACCAGATTGGTTTCATCAATGACCTGGTCTTCAGCCATCGAGGTGACCTTCTAGTGGCAGGCATTGGACAGGAGCACAAGTTTGGGAGGTGGTGGAGGGAGAAGAAGAGCAGAAACTCAGTGGTCATAGTTCCTTTGCATAAACACTGACCATAACACTAACCTTGACCAGCTCCTACACTAACCCTTGTATTCATAATAATTTCTTGGCATAAACACTGACCTTAACCAGCCCTTGTATTCAAGAATGTAACCACAGATGAAATGATACAGAATAAACGAGGGTCCTGTGTGTGAATTACATTATCAGATGGCGTAGTGTGGCATGTGCATAGTTTGAGGACTGAGTTTTTGTGCATTGGTGGTGGCTTGTGTTCCAGATGCCAGTTATAAGTTTGTTGTTTTAGCAAGTGATGAATTAGTCTTTGAGTTTCATATTTGCTTATAGCAGTTTATGTTGTGCTGATGTGAAATACCTCATCAGATGATTATTTTAATTGATTATTTATAATAATATAATTAGAGAGAATTCAGCTTTAAGGTCATATGTTGTAAGTTGGAAGTTGTACCATTACTAGAGTGGAAGCCATATAGAGGGGTTAGTGTGTGTAGCATGTGCCTTCCAAGAAACTGCTCTCTAGTATTTGTGTGTCTTGTCCAGGTCATCAAGCTGATGGGTTCTCAATCTTAGGTATAGCGGGCCACTATGCCTTCAGTTCTCCCCCTATGCCTTAATTATATCTTTCCACTATGCCTTATGTCTTGCTACTATGCCTTCAGTTCTTCACCCTATGATTATTGGTGACTGGTTTCTACATCTCGGAACACTCTAATCATTGGACCCCTCTCCTTTATGATGATTATATGGTCTTGCCCCTATGTCTCTAATGAAATTAATCCTGGGGAGAACCCTGATGATTAATCAACAAAGGAATGGTCATTGTGCGTGCCACAACTCATTCTAGGAATTAATACAATACACACTACAATGTAGTTAGTTATTAAAGGCTTGTGGGCCTCTGGTTTGGAGATGGAAATTTGTAGTGTTTTATAGTCTTATCCCACATTGCTTGTGTGCACTCACTGTTGTGATGTACTCTGAGCGATTCCACTTAAAATTACCCACTCTGTTGATATCGCCTGGGGGCGCCCACTGCTGACTGGAGGGGTACTCCTGTATGATGACGGCCATCCCTTCCAACTGGTGCGACTCAATGTGACAGTGCATGAACCAGTAGCCGGGATTGTTTGCCTCGAAGGCAATCACCACATACCCTCCTGCTGGTACAATGATGGTGTCTTTGCGTATGGCTTGCTTTCGAACTCGCTTTTGATTTTTGTTGAAAGGGGGTCCTTTTCTCCAGTGGGGAGAAGGACATTGTTCCAAATCATCACAGACAACATCTTGGTTGTTTTTAATCAGGGTTCCATTTCCTTTGTCGTACTTTCCATGCCTGATGGCAACGACAAAAAAGGTGTGGCCATGAAGATGTATTGGGTGAGTGAAATCATTGTTCCCATGGATCAGGTCACCAACAGAACTGAGTACAAAGTTCACAGAGGGATGTTCGGCTGCATTAGGGTCAAAAGTGTCTGATTCTGCAATTTGTGCAACATTGATACATTCCTGCATATTGGGGTCGGTTTTGATATTCTTGCACACCAGATCATCATTTCGAGCGTCGATATCGTACTGGTCACAATATGTTTGATAGGGTGTGGTTGGAAAAAGGAAGTTCTTACCATTGATAGCACTAGTTGAACTTTGTCCTTCGAATCCGAAATTGAAAAACTTCAAGTTTTTATCATCTTGATCGTGTAGTATCCTAGGAGGGTTTTCCTCAGAGATTTTTGCATTTAATTCATCGAGATGAATGCATCGAGTATTCATCGATGAAGGAAACTCCTTAAAAGGGCAATTGACAGCCTTGCATTGCTTCCTCCTAGAACAAACCCTCTCCCGTCTGGGGACATTTCTATACTTGTTGAACGGGTTAGGAGCCTTATCATAAGACGTGTAGTGTAAGATTCCTTCAGCGCTGTGTTTTTCGTTAACGTTTATACTCTCCAACGTCTCTGCCCTCATCCAATAATTTCCTGGCTGTTTATCGGCAGTCAGAATGAAGTCGTAACGTTCCCCACTATGGATTATTATGTAGTCCACTTCCTTTTGTTCAATAAATTGTCCGTCAGTTGCAATAAGAAGTAGCTTATGTCCATCAATCGAAAACTTGAATGCATACAAACTCTGAGCTCCAATCAAACGAAATCGACAGCTCTTTTTGTGATCAACTTCAAAGATACTGAGGATGCTGAATGTGTTGTCGTTATGCCTTCCCTTGCCATTCATCAGACCAGACCAGTACGGAACGGGTCCTACTTCGATCCCATCGCTACTTCGTGTGCGTATGTACAGATTATTTTCCTGAGTAGGGACCTCCCCAACTGACTGATCGGGGAAAAACCCTAGGGTAGAGTGGATCCTGACAAAGAGATTCAGAGAAGATTCACGTTCCCAATCCAGGAGGGTAATAGTGTACTTTTCTGGAACATCCACCAAGTCTGTTCCTTGTGGTAAATTCACCATCTTATTGAGTGGATGTTTAACTTCCTTGACAATCAGAGCCCCGAAGAGACCGTCTGTTCGTCGAGCGCCAACATGGGAGTGATACCAGTGAGTCCCAGAGGGAAAGGCTTTGAAAATGTAATCAAAATAAGCCCCGGGGATGATTGGGGGTTGCGTAATGAATCCCACTCCGTCCATCCAGGGGGTGTACTGCTGATGCATGCCATGCCAGTGAATTGTGATCCCCTCGCTGGTAAGCTTATTGAAGACACGGATTTGCACAATTTGATTCTCGTAGACTATCAGTGTTGGTCCTGGAATGCGACCATTGATTGCGATTATCATGCGATAAGTTGAGCCGTCCACAGTGATGGGTGTACTGCAACCTTTAGTCATAAAAGAGCTAGAGTTGAGGATTTGCATTTGGTTATTGATATAACAGTCGCCATATTCGGGAGGTTTGGAGTCCTCAGGGGGAGGGGGAGGGAGGGAAGGAGTAAATCCTCTCCCGTTGAGGTAATAGGTATCACCAGCTGTTCCCTGCATGGTTCCTTTCGTCTTGATCCGGAGAATATCAAACTCCTCCCTGTGCTCTGTCTTATACTTGTAACTTGTGAAAGTTTGCAGTTCTTTAACTTCCAGCTCGAACATGCACCCCACTGTTTCGTGTTCAGGACACTCGCAGTATTCTTCTTCATCTGAGCAACGTATGGGAACGCAGCGGGGATGGAATTGGGGCCCACTATTGGGGGGAATTGCAGATTGTTTTCCATTTATAGAGGGGCTGGGATTTTTTGTAATGGTGATACCCTTGATTTGCAGGATCAGTGATAATGCTGCTACTGTGTGGACGAGGAGCAATCCTTGCCTCATGATGGAACAGTCTTATGCTGCATGAAAGATATTTATAACTATCGCTATGTAGCTAATACAGTACTGCATAAACACTATCTGTCCATTTCAAGTTCAGAGTTGCATTCATGGCCAGCCAGACTGCATGCCAAGGCTATAAAGATAACATTTCTGTTCATCCCCAGGTCACACTTATGCATGCAGTGCATGGCCTATTTTTCAATAGTAGACACTGCATTCTAGTTATTTACATAATATTATATACCTTGCAATTGAGCAGTTTGTATTCTCCTGTGGACTGGATTGGAGGGTTGAGAGTGAAATAGCAGACTGCTTGCTAACAAGTTTCTATTCTGGCCTTATAAACACTCCACCCCTTCAGATAGAATTATACCCAGGTGATTCCCCTGCATGTCTGAGGTCAACCTATACTATGTACATGTATCATGAGTTTCCATAAACTGGTTGGCCTACTCCAACTTGTGTAGCAAGTTTTCCTTACCTGTTTAGCTATATAATTATGAGCATTATGCTTGCATGGCTGCTCATACATGCATCTACTGGTCCGTTTCTGTCTGCATGTCACTTAACTATTTATCAGCACTAGCATTTTTTCCCCATCCCATCTTAAGGTCTATTAGGCACTAAAGACCCCACACAGCCCTACATAACACAAGCAAAATTCAAGTGGTGAGGCCATTGAAACTTGATGGTTTACTTTCTGAAAAAGTGCTGGGGCCATTGCCCTACCAACCCTACCATTTACTATCTGCCTGTTACACAATCTAAATGAAGTGCATATTGTGTGATGATCCAGATTGATGTAGTTAGATGTTACTTGCAATTTAATATGTGCATATGCAAAGTTGGAGTGGACTGCAGATGAAGGCAAAAGTTCCATGAAAAGAAAATCATGTGCTCTGGGTGTGATGACTTTTACTGCATGTATATGTGACAGTACTTGGGAAAAGGTACCTTTTCGCTCAAAAATTCAAAATTGAGTTATTGGTATCATTTTAAAGCTCTTAATCTGGAGATTTACATGGCTTTTAAATCAAATTTATGCACCACTTTGTTCCTGAGTTATACTTAATTCAATTTTACATCTCTTGTACATTTTATAATTATGTAGCTTATATTATAAACTTCACAAGCGTTTAACAGCTTTTAATGTTTTGCACGAAAAGGTACCTTTTCCCAAGTACTGTCACATATGTGTAGGACTCCTATTTGTGCTGATTTTGTAAAAGTTTGATGCATGTGCAATGAAATGTGACCAGATGATTGTCATAGAGAAAACCATGCATGCAATGTTGTAAAGATTTGTGCATGCACAATGTTAGTACTATAGTCAGCCAACCCACTAGTGTGGGGCTTGCTCAGCTCAGCTAAGGACAGATGGTTTACTTTTTACTGAAAAAGTGCTAGGGCCATTGCATGCTCCATCAGCCTTACTGTAATACTGATTGTTTGATAGTTTGTGCAAGTCATTCATTCTGTGGTAATATTGTCATCCTGTGGTTTGTTTTCATATCGTGTTTTTGTTTTTGTAATGATAATCAGTCTATGCAAAATTCTAAGACTCGAGCATTTGGCGAGGCAGACAGCCTCGTTACATTACCACTTATTACAAGCTGCATTAACCCAATAAGCTTGATTGAAGATCAATACAGAGTGGTGGATATGATTAGTATTCAAGACAAAATTAGTCAGTTTACTTGCATAAGGTAGTCAACTATTGTTACAAAATATTACACCTAATCATCACCACATCCGCTTCAATTCTGTTTTCTGTAACCTGTATTAAAATTAAAAAAATAAATCAATCAAAAAATAACAAAAAACCAATAACAATCCTTTATCATCAACATATATTATGAAAGCAAAGGGGATACAGATATATGGAGGTAAGAGCATCACATGACGAGTGTAGTACAGTGCACTATATATTTGTCTACATGTATCTGTACCTGTGAAGGTTTATGCTCAGGGTACTCTACTTCAACAATCTTCACTGCATCTCCTGCATAATTTTTTATATTTTTATCATGGCCAGAGTTAAGGTATAGAGCTATTACCCACCTATTTTTTTAACCAGTTTTTCATTGGCGCCCTTCTTTTTCAAGTCCTCTTCAAACTTCTTCAGCTTTTCAGGATCAATGCCCTCCTCCCATAGTATGCTTATAAACTTGCTCATCTTTTCAGGGTCTTTCTTGGTCGCTTCCGAAAAGATCTCGATAAACTGCCCTGCTTTTTCAAAGGGTGTTTGAGCTCCATCGATCACCTGCTGCTCCTTCCTCCCGATCAAACCCTGAGAGACAGCCAGTTCTGCAAGACTTGCTGTTCCATCGATTATGTCTTGGTTATTTGCCATCAATGTGTCGCTGTCCCTGTGCCGAGGTTTTGGAGTAACGCCAAGCCCACGGTATTGGTATTGCAAATGATTTGTAGATCTAAATTCTAAAGGCCGTTATGAATCAGTGGACCATTCCACTGGAATGGAATGGTGGAATGGAATACTGGAATTCATTTTTTATTTATGATATACAAGAGGGAAGGGACCAAAGGAGTTGCTGGACTTCCACAGTAAAAAAAGAAGTTGTTTGTGTGTATTTCTGAGCTGGGAAATGATATATCAATTTTAGGTATCTCCAAATTGTGCGGTCCGTACACAGGAAATAATGTGGTAATCAAGACTGGCACTCAATTCCTTGTCCTATGGTGGGCAAAATATTTTTGCAAGAATCCAGATATGAAGCATAATCATAGGAGAAAAAAGTTATCCCTGGGAGCGGATGACGAAATGGACGCACCTGGAGTGAAGGGCATGGATAGGCTGAGAGAGTGAAGGATAGGTACATTTGTTTGCTCATATACAAACAATAACAAAAAAAAAGTGTTCCAGTATTCCATTCCACCATTCCATTCCAGTGGAATGGTCCACTGATTCATAACAGCCAATTCTAAAGCGAGAGATAGCATTATGAGATCATTGTGGAATGTCAGGATGTACATTAATATGAAACCACACTACAAACCACTTGGTGACATTTCATAAGGCTTCAGAGATTGCTCAATTCTCATAATACTAGTTTGGAGGATGGTGTCCTGCTCAGGTGCTGGGCCGCAACTGATGCTAATATTAGGCCCTTGCTATCCTAGGTATTTAACCCCCAATTTCTACGAACCATACTCTTGTTAGCCCTCGGAATAATTAGTGCTTTAGCTACGATACTTATTCCCTGGGCATGTCTCCTTCTTTGGGGGTATTAGAGGGTCCGTGAGGGCCCTACCGTCCAACATGTATAATTATTATCCTGACAGGACTAGATCCAGATCACACCTGTTAACTATAACAGGTGGAATGAATGATAGCCACAGGTGAGGGTGAGAGGGGAAATGTGGTTCAGCAACATCTTGGCTACAGACTTTTTCACATGCTAGCTGAAGAGCATGAGCATGCCTAGTCTGACTGCATATTCTGAGCATGCTCAGTAAATTCTGCAATCCAGCAGCCTCAGCAGCCCACCCCCTTTTCGATTAACTCTGGTTAATGTTTATCATTAACTCTGGTTAATGTTTATCATTAACCTTCATTATGCTCAATTTCTATCTAGCAATGCTCCTAATTATTCCCTAAAATGTACCCTTATTCCCATCATTATTCAGAATACTAATGTTTATTATTGTAACATTAATGACAATTCTTGAAGAATGCATGTTTGTTGCTCATAGCAGCCATAAACGAATAGCTGCATGTAGTTTTATATAATTATTATGTGACTCATGACTCAGGTCTTAGGTAGGTAGTCACAGCGTAGCAAGAAACCCTGAACATACATAGCTAAGTAGATAGTGAAGTCTTTGTTTTCAGGCTTGCAGCAGCTCCAATTATTCTCAAATGTGCCCCATTATTCTGGCATTATGCTTGATTCCAAGAAGTCCCAATTATTTCCAAAATTATGCTGGCATAATTAGGGACATGCAAATTATGCTGGCATAGTTTTGGGCATAATGGGTTGGACCTTAATGCCAACACAATGCTGGCATAATAGGGGATTTTTACTTCCAGGGGTTGGCAGATATGGAGGTATTGATGTCGACTCGTATAAACTGCTGAATTAGAGTAGCCACCTACGTAATTGGTGGTGGTAACAAAAAACAAACAAACAATTATTACAACTTGTCTTCTGCTGCTGTTTTCTTTACTAAATGTTCCAGCAAACTAACTTGCTGCTGATAAAATTATGATGGATGACTAAAAGAAGCTGCAATTATGCCTTCACTTATTAATATTCTTACCAATTTTTAAAGCATAATGGGCATTTTTGTTGAGCATAATAGGGCAGGGGTTCTGGCATTGGAGCATAGCATAATAGGGAAGAAAAAAAAGAGCATAATTTGCAGCATAATCTACTTAAGCCGGACATGTTACCACCTGTTGCAGGCATAGTTAATAATATGCATGCGCCCGTTCGTTTGACCTTTAATTGACCCCACAAATGAAACATGTATTGAGCTGTAGCCACAGGGCTACCTCTAGGATGACAGGAGTGGTAAGAATCCATTCAATAATATAATAATCAAATGCAGCTAGCTGAGAGTAGTAACAACAATAATAATAAGAGTTGCAGTACTACAGTTGTCAACAAGTGCTTACAAAATAGTACATCGAAGCATTTGGCCGGGATCTGCCTCAATTCTGTTTTCTGTAACCTGTTGTCAGCAACACAACAATAATATGGTTGGAGGTAAGAGCTAATCTGGCATAGCCAGCCCCAAGCACCAAAGGCACAAGGATCTGGTGTTTGGGGGCAGGACGCAGATGACGCTTCAAATAATCCATGTGTCATGATGATACTTTTGCTAAATGAACAAGTCCAAGTATTATATGTCACCAGACCCTCACGCCTTCGGCGCTTGGGGAGCATCACAGGACTTGGGGAACAGCATTGCAAGAAGACGACCTAAGGCCACATCAACTTAATTACTTGTTTATCATCCCCTCCCTCTCCTAATTTTTGCACTTTTGGACCTTTAATTTTATTTCTACTGAGCATGCGCATGATGTGCTCTATTTGAAATTCAGGTATGATTTTCAGTGTCACAGTGATTTTAGTTTATGGCGTTTGTTATTCTTCACATAAGGTGTGCAGCTACTACAGCTTTTTGGTTTTCATTAAATTTCAGCTTTTTGTGTTTTTATAATCATATCTTGTTTGCTTTTTTTGTGGAATAAGATCGTGTATAAATAGTTGCCATGGAAACTGATAAAAAATAAAAATAAAAGCCTCCCCCCTCTCCTATTTTTTTTTGAAGAAATTGGGATGATAAATAAGTAATTAATTTGATGTGGCCTAATGGCTTCATTAGTCACGGCCCCTGCTATTGAACTACTAGTAGTAGTAGTAGTAGTAGTTGTAATGCACTATATATATCTGTACCTGTGAAGGTGGTTTGTGTTTAGGGTACTCTACTTCAATGATCTTCACAGCATCTCCTGCATAACATGTTATAGCTCAGAGTTAAGATCGAGTTAAGTACCCACCTATTTTTTTAACTAGTTTTTCATCGGCGCCCTTCTTTTTCAAGTCCTCTTCAAACTTCTTCAGCTTTTCAGGATCAATGCCCTCCTCCCATAGTATGCTTATAAACTTGCTCATCTTTTCAGGGTCTTTCTTGGTCGCTTCCGAAAAGATCTCGACAAACTGCCCTGCTTTTTCAAAGGGTGTTTGAGCTCCATCGATCACCTGCTGCTCCTTCCTCCCGATCAAACCCTGAGAGACAGCCAGTTCTGCAAGACTTGCAGTTCCATCGATTATGTCTTGGTTATTTGCCATCATGGTGTTAGGCCAAACAAATTTAAATTTTATTTTTTCATAGATATAAGAGGTTTTACGGGATTGGAAACGCCCAATGAACTGCACAACCGAGGCGCGTTGACAGATGCGCACGCGCATGCAGCATTAATTATATTAATGGCCGTGAAAGGAGATCAATATTCACTCCTTTCAAGGCAGTTAAAGTGATGTTCTGCCCCTACAGCTCACAGAATAGTACAAGTAAGCTAAGGGGAAGGTATTGAAGAAGTGAAGAGTCAGAGAGTTGAAGTTGGAGAGTCTGAGGAAGGAAGTTATTAATTATTCATAACTTTTTTCCTTGTAATTATGAGTACCTATCATTGCTCATTATACATTGATTTTATGTGATTGATTTGAAAGAAAGGCCAGAATGACTTTTGGTATTAAAATTAGACATAAATTCATCATTATTATAGCTAGATAATTTTGCCCCAAAGTTATCCGCCAGTTTCTGCTCAGTTCTCCCTCATCAGCATTATTGCAATACTTCCAGCTTTTGGCTGTTGGATTTTGACACCATCCACCTCAAGAATTCAGCTCAGTCAGCTGTCCTGTGGACCCTATGGATATTAGGGGGGAAATATAGTAAGCTTGCCATCTCCATAGGATGACTATTGTATAGAAAACGAATGCACCAATTCCATTTACTGTTCTATCCTTTCCCTGAAATAACTAATACAGTTGCAATATTGTTAATCTATTTCTTGGGAGAGGGATTACAGTTTTAACACCACTTGCAAATGCTAGAGACAATATATGTCAGCTAATACAAAAACTAACATTACTATTCCATGTAGCTAAAGTTTACATGCCTTTTGATCAGAAAATGGGCAACAGCAATTGATTCTATCAAGCGTGAGAGGGATTATAGTCCCATTAACCACTACAGTAGTATTTGTAGGATTAAACTTGAAAATCTGAGCTAAAATTTATTTCATACAGTAAATCTATGCCCTAGTGTATTATAGTATCATTGGCATAAGTCTTACCTCACGGATCTTGTCAGAACAGCAACTTTGACAAAAGTGCTATGTCATTCAGCTGTCAACGCGCCTCGGTTGTTAGTTGCTAACGAGAGCACGTGATCCGTTTCCAATCCCGTAAACATCTTATATCTATGATTTTTTTCAGAAATATGCATGCGCGCGCATGCGGGATGTGCCTAACGCCTATTAATTTTATTGAAACCACACCCACTTCCGGTCACAACCCCCCCCCCCCCCGTTTATTTAGCGCGCACGTCCTCCCAAGGGACGTGCTGTCCTCGCCTGGAACGTTGACCACCCTCCAGTCTCTAGCGAGACAAAAGGGAACTCGCAAACTAATGAACTCTAGTGCGCATGCGCAATAAGAATTTAACCACGAAATTTTAATATAAAAAATTATGAGAAACTAATAATAAAAATTGTGTGGCCAGGCCAGACTCTTTTTCTTGGGGGCGATAGCTCGCGCCAAAATTTCCCAGCAAACACGAACTTTGCCTTATTACTTACTTCCTATGGTGTAGGTCGACAATAATGACTGATTAAATTGACAAATTACCAAGTTATAGTTATACTACAGGGTTTAGTAGTAGCTAAGTAATATTAATTTTCTAGCCTAAGCTTATAATATTGGACAAGTAACTGAATCTGGTTTCACTCTTTCTGTGTCCTGCAGATTAATTTTAGAGGGTAAATTATGAATGTGCTAATTTCATTCTACATTCGCTTACTTTAGGGTATTCTTCTTCAACTATTTTCACAGCATGCTCTGCAATAGAGGTGAATTCAATCACAATTTAGTACATAGTCTAGCTACAGTAGTTATGCTAACTCACCCAATTCTTCTATCAGCTTATTATCATCACTTTGCTTTGTCAGAGTTTGTACAAACTCTTTAAGCATTTTAGGATCCAGGCCTTCCTCTTTTAACATATCCATGAACTTCCCCATTGCGATGGGATCATTCTTGGTCACCTCCGAAAGAATTTGAACAAACTTCCCTACTTTTTCGAAAGCGGTTTCAGCTCCATCAATAGCACTCTTTTGCTCTGTACTGTGGCAATTGCAGCATTGCTAAGGGTAGATGCTCCAGCAGTGATGTCGTCCTTGATACTGCTTGCCATGTTGCGAGTCACTGCTAATACAGTTTGGGTACTGGGAACTATTATGAGGAAAGTCTACTTAGAATGGCAGTTTTTATTTGCACCTCCTGGTGTTATTTCTACTCCTGTGAGCATTTTGTATCCATCCAATCAGAATGCAGTGCTAATGAAAACTATATCTTGTAATTAGAGTGTTATAACAACATCCTAATAAGATTAGTCCACAGGCAAGAGTGTGTGTATACAAATTCAACTTAATTATGTGGATGTAGAGTTGTGAAAGTCCACATAACTGAGGTTCCCACTGTCTAGAAAGTAATTACTTAGTAGCTATATATGTGTGGTCGCAAATTTTTAGCTGAGTGTGTGTACTCAAGCCTTACGTAGGCAGTTAGCAGACCCATAGGAGTTAGCAGCACTCATTGTTACCTTTATTCTGTCACCTGTCTTGTTAGTGTGCTATAAAGCAAATGCCGTAATTTCGCTTTTTTATTTTCGGATGCATGTTGCTGAAAATATTACAATATTGTGTTAATCTAGTGTTAAAACTAATTAAAAGCAAGCTACACATCCGGAAATTAAATTAATGTTCTCATGAATCTATTTGTAACATGAAATGTTGCCAAACTACAATGATCAAATAGTCAATATAACAGCTAAACAAAACACAACAAAAGTAGATATAATGGGTATAGCTTTACAGAGCTAGCTATAAGTTAAACAGTTAGCCATCTGCTAGAACTGGAAAACTTTAAAGCTACTACCTATATAAAAATAATAACAGAAATGTCACAATATGCTACATGCAACACCCAAAACGTCTGACTCCACTTTCTTTTTCTCCTGCACAAGAGCAAGTTTATATAAGCCATAGGGAGATGGGTGCATTATGACATAGCGGTAACTTTTTTTACTTGTGGGAAAGTGTCCTAATGATGTGGAGTAACTGTTTCCACTTAGCTAATTCAGGGCTGTGACAAGGTTCACCACAAGGATACAGGATAGCTACATATTAACCACATTTTACACCCAGAAATTCACCCTATACAGGAGAACGCTGATGTAACATTTAACTCAGTAGCTATCGATATAATTTTTTGGACTCTCTTCAAGCTTTTTCATAGCATCTTGAACTCTGCATGCAGATTGAGATATTAGGCCAAGCAAACTTGATTTCTTGTCACCACCCGCATCCACTTCCTAATATTCATTATTCAATATAAAAATTTATGTCACGTGAGCGCTACATAGTGCTGCATTAACCTAATAAGCTTGATTGAAGATCAATACAGAGTGGTGGATATGATTAGTACAGTTTCAGTTTACTTATGTTACATTAGTTCACAAAATACTACACCTAATCATCACCAGATCCGTTTCAATTCTGTTTTCTGTAACCTGTATTAAAATTAAAATAATAACATAAAAAACAAACAAACAAAAAACAACAGCAACAATCCTTGTAGTAGTGGTAGTACTACTAGTAGTAAATACATTGCACTACATTTGTCTACATGTATCTGTACCTGTGAAGATTTATGCTTAGGGTACTCTACTTCAACAATCTTCACTGCATCTCCTGCATAATTTTTTAAATCATGGCCAGAGTTAAGGTATAGAGCTATATTACCCACCTATTTTTTTAACCAGTTTTTCATCGGCGCCTTTCTTTTTCAAGTCCTCTTCAAACTTCTTCAGCTTTTCAGGATCAATGCCTTCCTCCCATAGTATGCTTATAAACTTGCTCATCTTTTCAGGGTCTTTCTTGGTCGCTTCCGAAAAGATCTCGACAAACTGCCCTGCTTTTTCAAAGGGTGTTTGAGCTCCATCGATCACCTGCTGCTTCTTCCTCCCGATCAAACCCTGAGAGACAGCCAGTTCTGCAAGACTTGCCGTTCCATCGGTTATGTCTTGGTTACTTGCCATCATGGTGTCGTTGTGAAGCCCGCGGTATTGCAAATTGAGTATATTATCCTAATAATTATGAATGTAGCTACTAGCTAACTTCACTCATACTTTTGTCTTACTTTAGGATATTCTTTTCGCAGCATGCTCTGCAATGGAGGTGAATTTTTTTGTACATAGCTACATACAGTAACTCTATAACTCACCCAATTCTTCTGTTAATGACAGGCTTGAGTGCACAACCTGATGAAACAGAGTGATGCTACATCAGGTTGTGCACTCAAGCTTGTCATATTGAAGATTTCTTCTTGCAGGTCTCTTACCACTAAAGTAGGAGTCACCGTTGGACACCAATCCACCATGTTTTCATTATAATTATGAGCATTATGCTTGCATGACTGCTCATACATGCATCCGCTTGGTCACTAGCCATTGAGCTTCGCAGGCCAGACTCTTTTTCGTGGGGGCGATATCTCGCGCCAAAATTTTCTACTTAGCGCCCATGTTATAATGACACTCGAACTCATGACTGACAAATTACTAGTCATACTACAGGTTTAGCTAGTAAGTAATATTGATAGCTATAGTATTGAATTCTAGCTAGAGAGTCAGTAATATTCTAGCCTATTAGCTATAAAGCTTATAATATTGGACAAACAAGCATTGAATCTGGTTTCACTCTTGGTGTCCCGCAAATCAATTTTAGAGGGTAGAAATATTAGCTATGAATGTGCTAATTTCATTCTACATTTGCTTACTTTAGGATATTCTTCTTCTACTATTTTCACAGCATGCTCTGCAATGGACGGTGAACTCAATCACAATTAAAATCTAGTACATATAGTCTAGCTACAGTAATGGATGTGCAGGTTATAGCTAACTCACCCAATTCTTCTATCAGCTTGTTATCATCACTTTGTTTCGTCAGAGTCTGTACAAACTCTTTAAGCATTTTAGGATCCAGGCCTTCCTCTTTTAACATACCCATGAACTTCCCCATTGCGATGGGATCATTCTTGGTCACCTCCGAAAGAATTTGAACAAACTTCCCTACTTTTTCGAAAGCGGTTTCAGCTCCATCAATAGCACTCTTTTGCTCTGTACTGATCAAACATTTGGCAATTGCAGCATTGCTAAGGGTAGATGCTCCAGCAGTGATATCGTCCTTGATACTGCTTGCCATGTTGCGAGTCACTGCTAGTACAGTTTGGGTTGCTAACTAAGAACTATTATGAGGAAAGTTGCACTACTTGATAATTATTAGAATGGCAGTTTTTATTTGTGTTATTTCTACTCCTGTGAGCACTTTCAGAATGTCACTTGTAGCTATCTATCCAATCTGAATGCAGTGATCATGACCACTGTGACACATGCATGCATGGCTACCAAGTAATTACTTTCTAGACAGTGGACACCTTCTCAGTTATGTGGACTTTCACAACTCTACATCCACATAATTAAGTTGAATTTGTATACACACACTCTTGCCTGTGGACTAATCTTATTAGGATGCTGTTATAACACTCTAATTGCATGCAAGATAGTTTTCATTATTTAGCTGAGTGTGTGTACTCAAGCCTTAGCTACATAGGCAGTTAAGCAGACCCTTAGCAGTTAGCAGCACTCATTGTCACCTTTATTCTGTCACCTGTCTTGTTTAGTGTGCTGTAAACCAAATGCCGTAATTTTATTTTCAAATACATGCCGAAAATTATTACAATATTGTGTTAATTAATCTAGTGTTATAAAACTAATTAAAAGCATCCAGAAATTAAATTAATGTTCTCATGAATCTATTTGTAACATGAAATATTGCCTAACTACAATGATCAATAGCTATAGTCAATAAAAGTAGCTAGCTATAAAAATTAATGGGTAGCTACAGCTAGCTATTAGCTATGTCAAACAGTTATCTGCTAGAACTGGAAAACTTTAAAAGCTCTATAAAAATAATAACAGAAATGTCACAATATGCTACACGCAACACCCAATACGTCTGACTCCACTCTCTTCTCCTGCATAAGAGCAAATTCATTATAAGCTATAGGGGAGATGGGTGTATTATGACATTGTGGTAGACTTTGTTTGTTTTACTTGTGGGAAAGTGAATGTGTTATCCTAATGATGTGGAGTAACTGTACGTTTCCACTTAGTTCTAAGTTTGCTGTGGCAAGGTTCACCACAAGGATACAGGATAGCTACACATTTTACACCCAGAAATTCACCCTATACTATAAGGAGAGCTTTGAATAACACTGATGTAACATTTAACTCAGTAGCTATCTATCTATAAACCAAACCTGTGGAGGAAGATTGTTTGGATTCTCATTTGCAAGCTTTTTCATAGCATCTTCTGCAGATTGAGGATTGAAAAGATATTAGGCCAAGCAAACTTGATCATTAGTTTCTCGTCACCATGCACCCACATCCTTTTCCTGAACTTCCTAATTATGCAATTTATGTTATGTGAGTGCTACGGCGCAGTGTGTACAGCATGCAGCAGCAGAGTCTCTCTCTCCTCTCTCTGTGGATTGCTCAGCTGTGTGTGTAAGTCAGAGATAGTGTGTGCCATCTTAGCTACCTGCAGAATTTAGCTATGGAATCGTGATCCTAGCATTAAACCTTACCGTTTCAAGTAACAATTGAAGCCTGCTGAAAAACAGGGCTAACTTTCTCTGAGGTCTTTGCAAAGCTATTGGTGGATCTCACCTAATTATAAGACATGTTTGGGTCTAGGTGCTTGTTGGCAAGCTGATTTTGGATGATGTCTGCAAGTTATTTGGCCGGCATGTCGAATTTAGCTGGGTATGAGGATGTTGTATATCTATTGTGGAGCTACCTGAACTTGGATGGCCTCAACATGCTTTTGTTAATATTCACTGCTTTATATTCCCTTACTGCCGTTGTTGTAATAATTTTTGAAGTATAATGAAATAATTACCGCCCCCCCCCCCCCCCCCCCCCCCACACACACACACATCCTGTTAAAACAAGAAACGAGTTGAGAAACCAATACTTGGTAGGCATGGGGCTAAAATGCTCTTTTTTTGGCCTATTATTCTATTCTGCAGTGCTCTTCCAGCAGACCCATTATTCTTTTCATAGTATCCTATTATTGTATCAAAATGTCATGAAAGAGTACTTGCATAGATGTACAATTTTCTTGCTGATCCCCAAAAGGATGCTTTTAAAATAAAAAAAAATATGCACACAGCAGTATCAATTTTGTGCAAAGTCAAGATGCCAGCACTTGACAATCAGGCAAGGGCTAGGGCTAGGGCTAGGGAGGAGCGAGGTTATAGTAGCTAATAATAATAACTGCAGCCTGTTTTCTAAGCCTATTATGCTGGGATTCAAGTGAACCCCTATTATTCCCATTATTATGCTAGCATATTAGCCCCATGCCTAATACTTGGCCTTTAAATAAACTGATCAATTGTCAACAAACTTACCCACTTCCTTGATCAACTTTTCATCAGCTCCTTCCTGCTTCAGTAACACTACAAATTTCCCCAGCACTTCGAGGTCGATCCCTTCCCCTTGTATCATGCCTACAAACTTATTCATCGCCTCGGGATCATTGGTCACCTCCGAGAATATTTGAATGAATTTGCTTGCTCTTTCGAAAGGGGTTTCAACTGTGTAAATTGCATTCCGTTGTTCCTTGGTAATCAAGCCTTTGGCGACTGCTTTATCCGTAAGGGTTGCTGTTCCATCAGTTATGTCCTCTCCCATCTGACTTGCCATGTCTTGATCCATGATGATAATTATGATGGAGGGCACCGCCCAAATAAATGCGCATGCGCGTATATTTATCAACACATACATGCACATGCGCATTTATTTATTAATTTTTATTAATAATAAAAAAATATTAAAATTACAGAAAACAATTGGTCTAGAATGTTGCAATGATTATCATTATCGAATATGTTTTGTTTGTGTCTATATAGGTCTGATGATGCCCTATAGGCTTCAAACCATTGAAATTTGGAATTTGGAATAGCAGCTATGGGAGATGCTGTTTTAGCTCTTCTTATTTTGTCCCAAGCACAATATACAGGTTACTTTGCCATCGAGAAAGACAGTGGAAGGGAAGCGCAGAGTATAAATCAAATGCTTACCACAAGGGGTGTATGTAGCTTATGGATGACATAGAAAGCCTGATCATCCTAAACCAGCACTGGCATTTTGGAACCAGAGTTATTTTTATATCAGTTATTACATCAAAAACACTGATGAATAGTAGTGCTAAAGTAATTTTATATCAGTTATATCAAAAACACTGATGAATAGTAGTGCTAAAGTGCTAGGCACCGCTAAATCGACACGTTAGCTACTATCAAAAAAGACAAGGAGTAAGTACATTGAAGCTAGTAGATGGATCAAAAGCAGGCATCATTTTTGTTCTTCAATTCCTCAGTTACAGCCGAGTGTGTGTACTCAAGTGGTACATGACCTTACTTAGACTTAATTGGTTCTTTTAAAAGTTATTTGACCAATATACAAATACAGCAAAAATAAAACCATCTAATACTATTGGGGAGTTAGGATAATATGCCAAACTATACTAGCATCTAGTTATTAGCAATGGAATGGAAAAGCCTTGAACTAATACTAACAGCAATGTCACAATATGCTACATGGAACACCCACAAGGTCTGCCTGCACTCTCTTCTTCTCCTGCGCAAGAGCATACACATAATCATTATAACATCAACCATAGGGAGGTGATTATATTTTCTGAAATCTCACTACTTGCTTAACTAGGTGGGACAGTGGAATGTGTTTCATGATAATCTGATGTGGAGTCACTGCGTCCACTAATTGAGGGGCTTTACTCTCTTATTTATAATTATATTTAAGGTGGTGGGCCAGTAAAAAATTTAACTCGTCATTTTGTATACGATATCGAAGAAATTTAGTACTCTAGTGGAATGATAGTGATACTGTTTATCAGCAGAGTCAAGTCAGCATGTAGTAAGCCAGTGTCAAACAACATCCACGTGAAGTTTATCGAACTTCTGGAAGTCTCATCCACACCTGAAGCAAACTACTTTTTTTTACACTGCGGGGGGCTACATAGAGATTGTATCATTATTGTTGCAAAGAGAGACCTCGATCTGGCTGTCTTTGTAGGTGTGACTTTAATTTTACCATGTGAAATTTTTTCTCTTGCCCACCACCTTAATTATTTGGTTGATACCATAAAATTAAGCAGTGTGTGCTCCCCCTTAACATTACTGTAGACTCATCATTATAGTTGAACAGTGACACTACAACAAAGTTTACCACCCTTCAATGGGGAACCCACCCCATGCTAACCTCAATGTCCCATATCTTAACCCACAAATTCAGAATATTAGCTGATAATATTAACCTCTTATCAAAACAAAAAACAAAACACGCACACACACGCCTGCATCCATACATGCACGCACACACGCATGCATGCACACGGGGTATGGGTAGGGGTGCATTAGATTGTGATCATAAGCAGGGTTCTCCCCAGGATTCATCAAAGGCATAGGGGCAAGACTGGCAAGACCATCATGAAGAATGTGTAAAAGCCAGCCACCAGTAAGGCACAGTGGCAAGATATAAGGAATAGCTGAAGGCATAGTGGCAAGACATAAGGGGGAAGAACTGAAGGCATAGTGGCAAGATATAAGGCATAGCTGAAGGCATAGTGGCAAGACATAAGGCATAGGGGGAAGAACTGAAGGCATAGTGGCAAGATATAAGGCATAGGGGAAGAACTGAAGGCATAGGGGCCCACTATGCCTTAAGATACCTGGGGAGAACCCTGATAAGATTTTAGGTTGATTCTAAGGAGGTATATGGTTGTGGTAGAAGCAGCACAGCAGATGGCTTCCTACCCCCTGACACACACAAGTCAGAATAATGATGAGGTCAGCTAGTTACGATGTATATATACGGACTGTTAACCATACCTGTGGTAGTGGAGAAAGCTTCTCTGTTGCAAGCTTTTTCATAGCATCTTCTGCAGATTGAGGGATTGAGAAACTGGCCAATTGAGTATTAACAATAACAAACTTACCCACTTCCTTGATCAACTTTTCATCAGCTCCCTCCTGCTTCAGTATCGCTACGAATTTCCCCAGCACTTCAAGATCGATCCCTTCCCCTTGTAGCATGTCCACAAACTTCTTCATTGCCTCGGGATCATTGGTCACCTCCGAGAATACTTGGATAAACTTGCTTGCTCTTTCGAACGGAGTTTCAGCTGTGTAGATTGCGTTCCGTTGTTCTTTGGTGATCAAGCCTATGGCGACTGCATTGTCTGTAAGGGTTGCTGTTCCATCAGTTATGTCCTCTCCTGTTCGCTCACTTGCCATGACTATCCTCTCAGCTCAATTTAGCCTCGTCCCCAGGCTCGAGACTGCAGTCCTGGCATGGCATGCATGGCACGCCTCAGACCCCCCCCCCCCGGCCCCCCGGACTCGACTGGCACCGCCCCCCAGAGAAATGCGCATGCTCACTAGTCTGCTCGCTAGCTCGCTCTTATCGCTTCATCATGGCTGCAGTTCGATTCAGCATATTGGTCGTGGCTGCTGCCATCAGTCACTGCTCTGCGTCCAACAGTAAGAAAGCTCCTACTAGGATAAGTATAAATACTGACTAGCTATATATCTAATATCCTCACATATCACCATTTATCCTGAATCAGTAAATACCACAGAAGGTTCAACAGTATCATTTTATTGTCATTTCATCAATGCACGACGTACTCTTTGGAGCATTAATGGAACTTTGTGGCATTCACTACCAGCAGAACAAAGGGCAACAATTAATGTAGAAAGTAGAGTTGATTTTCAGAATAATAGAATACACCATCTCCGTATGGTATCCCAGCCTTTTAATAATGATAGTAGGATACAGTGCATTGGAATATTTACTGATAATCGCGTGTACAGTGACCCAGCGATACTTCTAATACAAGGTGAGGGTTTTGTTATGAGCAGAAATGACTCATACTATTTTTTGAAATAGTGGCCAGGGGCACTCAAGCACTCATGTTAGCCACAGCATATTTTTGAGTTATATGAACACTTCTCATAAGCACATATCCTGTCATAATTACTGCTAGCAATGTTGCCCTAGCTCCAGTGAGCATGCACTGTAATATTTGTCATTAATTATTGTATAAAATGGTAAACAGTGTTCACTATTATTGCTAGTGACTACCACATACTAGTTAATTGTCATTATTCTTCTTAATTAAGGTAAACTACAAGAAGTGAAAAACTTAGCTGTCAGGATCGCTGCAGATCAGTCAATAGAAATTCAGTGGATTGCTCCTTTTTCACTTGCCATTACATCACCTTATGAAGTAACATATTGTGTGGATGTGTACAACAGTACTGACCAGACACTGGAAACATCCATTTGTGGACTTAATGAGACACAGTACAGATATGAGGCAATGTCAGATCCAAGTCCTTGTGATGGTGTGGATATCTATGTCATTCCTGTCAACATAGTGGGAAATGGTTCAAGAAGTCACATAACGGGAACATTCTATAACAGTAAAGTTAAAATGGCAACAATGCATCATAGCTAGTATCATTTTTCAATTCCCATGTAGAACCAGATTCCTTTATGATAGCAAACTTGAATCACAATGTACTGCTCATATCTGAAAATGAAATTCTTATCAGAGTCAGAAATGTAGCTGGTGTAAGTATCAATGAATCCTCCCATACCTATGCAACTGTCATCCATACAATAGGATTCAAATACGTGTCATTATTCTATCTGCTCAAGACTATTGAGTGAAGGATTCACTACAGCATGCTACAATGCTTCGTATGATGATGGTCGAGTATCCAGCCATTTAAACATAGAAACGAATCAAATCTATTCAATTGTGATGATGTTACATAATAGTGCAGGATCTACAGCTTCTAGTGATGACTTAGAAATTAGTAAGTCTAAAATTAAACATAGTCACTAATGTACTGACACATTTTTCTTTTACTATCTGTGCCAGGTACATATGATGTTCAAAATATTGCTGTTAATTCCACAATGACATCGGGAACAATTGAAGTAGATTTAAAATTTTTAAGGAATTCACTAGCTAGAGGATGTCTTCTTATTTTGTTCCAAGCACAATATACAGGTTACTTTGCCATCGAGAGAGACAGCGGAAGGGAAGTGCGGAGTATATACATCAAACGCTTACCACAAGGGGTGTATGTAGCTCATGGATATGACATAGAAAGTAATGGTCTTCCTGATCATCCAAAACCAGCAGTCACGCACAACTTTACTCTAAGGAAAGGATCAGCATTTTGGAATCAAAGTTAGTAAAATTATATAGATACTTCAAGATATTAATATCACTTTTTTGCCCAGTTATTACATCAAGTAGAATAACTGTTGATGGTAATGATGCTGGTGATATTTGCATAAAGTGCATGATTTCTTCAGCATCTGATTCGCTGGGATGTGTGGTGGTTTTGCATCTGGTGAATGACTTGAGTAATATTACAGTCAGGGAGGTTAATAAGAGAGTACAGCAACCTTATTGCATCCATGTCGGCAGAAGAGAGAATAGGTTTCTTGTTGCAGTCTTTGAATGGAAAAACGATGGATTTATCAGCTTTCAACCAGCAACTGTCATTGAGATCATTATTCAACCAAGTAAGTGTAGCTAAAATATCATCCAGGCAGTCCCTCCATTACTGAATTCACATTTTGCATGGTGTACTTGTAGCAGATAATAGTGTCATGTTTGGATAACCAAATAATTATTTGGGAATAGAATAGTGTATGGATATAGACTTAACTAGTAATCACACAGATCATAGTAATTATAAACACCTCTCTTTTATAATTACAGGTACTACTATCTCAGCTGTTCATATTACTCTGGGTAGGTATAATTAATAATGTGTATAGCTTATGTATACTATTATAACAGTGTATTACTCATGCAGCTGCTGTTGGTGGATTTGTTATGATATCTTGTCTTGCAGTGATTTCACTTGCTGTAGTGATATTAATCAACTGTAAATCAAGGAAAAGAGGAGGTATGTATCATACAGCTATACAACATTTTGGGTTGACCTAAGAACAGTTATAGCTACTTGAGCTGCGATACCCTCCAAGGCAGTGAAATACTCTCTGATAATTTCATGATCTGATCAGGGTTATTAGCTTAAATGAATGACCTTCATAGCTAGTTCTGCATAATTCACTTATATTCATAGGCACTCATTGTGAAGATAATATGACAGTGAATGACAATATGGCCTATGCTGTACCTAAAGAAAACTCACATGATCCTGCAGCCAGCACTATTTATGAAACTATTAATTGATGGAATTATTTGTGTGCGTATGCAGTTAGCTATAGCTATCCCACAATCCCACAACATAATTCTCACCACTAATATTTGATACTTTTTGTATAGCTGTATAGCCACAAGTGAATTGACACTGAATAGCTATGTCCCAAAGTTTAGATATAACAGCTGAAGTGAAAGTTCATAATACTGAAGTATAATGACTCACTCACATATCAAACTTATAACATAATGCATACACACACATACTATAGCTCAACCCTCACTGTTATGTTATGAATCAGTTTAGTCCACCATAATCACATTTTCATCGATGTTAGCACCACCCTCCCCCCAACACACACACACACACACGCACGCATGCACGCATGTGCACACACACACACACACGCACACACACACACACACACGCGCACACACACACACACACACACACACACACACACACACACACACACACACACACACGCACACACACACACGCACGCACACACACACACACAC